>RDRW01000001.1:130000-446775 GCA_007896445.1 Puccinia hordei | reverse complement strand
TGAATGGAGGATGAGAGAGGATGGATCAGGAAACTTGGAGTGGTTTTTATAATGGGAGCTTTACAGGAGCTTGGAGGAGGGTGTATCTGAAAATAGAGAGAGCTGACACTGGAACTACCTCTCGAGCAGCTAACTTTTCAGAGGGGCAGTGAGTGGATGACTTGCAATAAACAGGTGAGACGTATGTGAGCTAACGTGATTTGCACAAACAAGGGTGCTTGCATGTCACAATATAATGGAATACATCTGAGGTGGATTAAACAGACGAATCTTTCCACATAAATGTCATATGACATTCAACACAACACAGCCGGAATTTGATTGGGATCCTTCAGCCAACACAGTAATCTGTTGATTGGACAAATCATGGATTTGTCGTATTTTGAGATGCTCTGTGCTTTAATTTACTGGGTCTTTGATGGGTAGGGGTCAACTCATATTGTTGAGTTTGATTTATCAACCAATCCCACAAGCAATGTCACCACCTTGGCATATAATACAATGTCATCTTTCCTTTGCTGATATGAGGAAGTTCCCAAGCTAATATGATACATTAAATCACTCAAAATATGCCCCACTTCTGATTGGTTTGTCCAAATACATGAGCATCTGGAATATTGACCCGTACAATAGTTGAATCCTTGATGTGGAAAATGGAATCTTATGCAGAGTCCCCTGGAAGATCTGTCTTGTGGTGCATCATCAAACCTGAGAGGCTTGAGTGGTGACGGTTGTGTGTGAACCCAAGTGGGGGGTTTTTTACACACACACCCTTTGAAATACATTTACTCATTGATCGTCAGATTCAACCGGAATGTACAAAAACTGGAAGTGATATGATTCAACAAACAGAAGGCCTTTGTACTCACCCACTCTGTTCCCACTTGGTATCCATCACGTATCTGTTCCTAATGACATGGATACACAAGCAATACAGGGAGGGTCATGCCTGGTGTACACATACCTAAACCCACAATTCCGTTAGATCTGCAAAGATACAATCCTGCATGTCTTGTTGATTCCATTTTTTGTGGTGTCCATAGCACATCAGTGCCTATGCCGTGACAAGAGTCACCTCCCTCAGGCCTACTGTAAATCCTTCATGTGACCGGAAGCTCTCCCCAGCATACAGGTCAAAATTATTTTGTTTTGTTTAATGAGGAGACACCTTACATAAATTCAAATAACACAAGCTGTCATGCTGAGATTAATTGCCGAGTCCATGCTCTGCTGGGGCTTGATAAACGCCCGCCCACCGCGCGCACGCCCACGCCAAGCGCCACGCGATAAAAAAAAAAAGGCGTGCTCCCGCAGCCTTTTTTTATGGCGTGCGGGCTGCACGCCCATCCCTGGGCGTCAGCACGCTTGTAGATGGGCGTGCAGCACGCAGCCCATCTACAGGCGTGCGCCACGCAGGCGTGCAGTCGCACGCTGTGGAAATAATGACGACCTCGGTAACAGAAATGTTAGGTTGCCCTTCTTCCTGGTTGGTTCCGGTGGTTCTTTGATTTCCTCTGCGGGATAAACACTGTCAGCGGATAATCAACTGGTTTCCCTGCAACACCTGATACTCAGCAAGGGGACCGTTCCTCTTGCGTTCGTCGTCCTGATGATGCCCTACGCAGTTCCGCTTTCCGCACACGCTGAATAATCGCTGAGAGAACTCTAAACACTGAGATTTTCTTATATACGCCGTAGTTGATAGCTATCTACTGTGATGATAAGATAAGATAAGAATCCCGCAACCCTGGTACAACACTCTTTTATACAACAGTCCCCCGATCATGTCCCGCATTCCCCGGTACTGTCCCTGGAGCCCTACTTGCCTGTCTCCTTGATCCCGCATCGCACCGCAGCCTGTCCCCGACTACTATACCCCGTTGACCCCCGCAGCCGTCTGTCGCTTCCCTGCGCACGACTCCGCTTCTTCTGCCCCCGCTCCGCTTGCGGCCTGGCGCCCCGAACCCCGTGGTTCCGCCCGGTCCATTACGTCGCGCATACTGAAGCGGCCTTCGTCCGCTCGACCGATCGCCCGCGCCAACTATAGAATGTCACATGCTGCGCCCTGTGCTTTTCCCCGCGGAATGTCCGATGACATTTGGTAGATACCCCCTTACCTCAGCCTCAGTCTGCCGCTGAGCCCGCGGCTGCGGGCTCAGCTTCAGTGCTGCACCTCTGGTATATAAGTTCTCCCACATCCCCCTCGCTTTTGAATCCTGTCCTCAGCGATTCCCACCTACCCGCCCCACCTTCCCATACCTCGACCATACACCCACCATACCCACCTCCCTATCCCATACCCACCATGCCCCATCCCCGACCCCCCTGTGATCGTTGCGCCGCACGGTCCGCCACGCTTCCTTGTCTTCTCCCTGCTCCCAACCCGCGCCTGGAGCTGCCTGCACGGCCTGCGCTCGGTCCCATCGCCAATGCTCCCTGTCCCGCAGAAACGGCCCTCGTCCCCAGCCTCGTTCTTCTCGCTCCGGAAATCAATCCCGTCAGAAACGGCGCCGCCGCGAGGATTCCTCCGACACTCCGGACCACTTTTCCATCTCCTCTTCCACCCCTTCCCCTCCTCGACGCCGCCATCGCTCCGATCGCGTGTGAGAACTCCCGTCGGAACTGATCGCATGACTCCGAAACCTGAACGGAGGAACTTCTCCGATGGACCGACCTGGGCCGCCGCCCTCCGAGCCTGGGCGACTCGCCACCGCGTCAACGTTGGCGCCGGAATGGACCCAAACGCTCCTCGCCGCTCTCCGATCCCTCCGCCGCGCCCATCCCCGGTTCCCTCCCCTCCCGCGCCCGCCTGCCCCCCCCCTCCTCCCCCCCCTCCCCCCCCCCCCTCCTCCATCCCCCCCTCCCCACCTCCTCCCCCACCTTCCACCCCACCTCAACCACCCCGCGAACCACCCTCTTCGTCCCCCCTACCCCAGACCTTCCTCCACCCCTTCGCCTACCCCGCCACCACCACCTCCACCAACACCTCCTCCCCCTCCATCCCCTCCCTTACCTCCTCGCCCTTCACCTACTCCTCCCCCCCATCTATGACCTCCCTCCTACCACCCCGTCCCGCTTCCCCTCCCCCTCTCCGCACTCCTTCTCCGGCTCCCGTTCCCTCTTCTTCCCGACCTCTTGGTGCTGCTCCCGCACCCGGATTCCTCGAGTCGCCATACCGGGCCGCAATCCCCGACGACGAATACGAGTCCGGTGTCCCTGAGGCGGACCTCCTCCCGTTCCTGGAAGGTCAGACCTCGCTGGTCGAAGGATTGTTGAAGAAAGCGGTGACGATCCCCGCCGAAACCCGCCGAGAAATGCTCCGAGAATTCCACCGGTCTTCCGCCGCGCTGCGCGCCCGCCTCCGACCCGCTGTGTTCTTGGACTGAGCGCTTCGGACTTTCCCTTCACTTACTCTATACCTTGTATCCCTTTCCCTCTTGTATTCCCCTATGCTGAAATACTATGCGCCATATGCTTGCCCCCGCTAACCTGAGACAAGCACCTGTGCCAAAGTGAGGTACTTGAGAGAAACAAAACAAAAATAAGTTACGAGTGCCCGGACCGCCCCGGATTGAGAACCACTTAGTCCCCGCACTTCCATTTTTTTTTTTTTTTTTTTTTTTTTTTTTTTTTAAATTGAGATACTAAAACCTGAAACTGAGATTGAAACTTTGAGAAAACTTTGAGGAAACTGATAACTTGATGAAACTGATAACTTGAGGAAATTGATGACTTGAGGGAAATACCACGCCGCAATCCTGAGAGAAAGAGAAACCACACCCGCAACCTAAAGATGAGAGAAAGAAACCACGCCCGCAATCTATGAAGTCCTGAAACGAAACCCAACCCGCCCGCCGAGGTACCTGGACCGCCCCAGATGGAATTTCCGCACAATTCCCCGTACCCCTCGCCATCCTGAATATATAACAGAGAAACCAGTAAACCCATTCACAAACACAAATACAACCCGCTTTAGGGTGACTGACATCCTGGGGTGGCTAGTTTATCCGGCTGTAGACCAGCTAGCGCACCCCCTCACCAATTAAGGCTTGGCCTATGGCCCCCATCCTCCCCCCGCTTTTGGCCGCTGTCCTCAGCGGTTTGTTCCTCGCACTTCGCCGCAAGGAACGCTCACCGGCCACCTCTTCATTGGCGCCGGGAGAATCCGCTCGACCCGCCTCATCGGCGGGCGGCTCCGAAGGAGTTGGCTCCAAATCCGAGTCTTCATCGTTTTTGTCCTCAGATCCTGAAACGAGGGTTTCGTCGAACGACGTTGATCCCCGAGCGTAGAACCGCTTCACGTGGGATGCCGCCGCCTTCCGCTTCAACGGGGTTCCGTCCAATTCTTCCAACTGATAACTTCCCCCCGGAAATTTGCTGACCACGCGATAAGGTCCGTTCCATCGGTTGGCGAACAACTTTCCCCACTGGGTTTCCAAGCTCCGATTGTACAGGAGGACGAGATCGCCCTTCCGCAAAGGGTCCCGCAACCGGTGAGCGCAACGCTCGTCCCAATAGCGGACCGACTTCGCCCGAGATTCCCGCAAGCGCTTCGCCGCCTTCTCGACAACTTCCTCTCGTCGAAGAAGTTGTTCCGCTTGCGCTTCCAACAATTCTTCTGAAGTTTTCACCTTCCACCAGTTGATAGCGAGATAAGTGAGCATCTCAATATCGACCGGCAACACAGGCTGTCGCCCATACAGGAGCTCGTACGCTGAATAACCGGTGCCCCTCTTGGTTGAGATCCGATCCGCGAAAAGGACTGCCGGAAGGAATTGATGCCACTTCCGGCCGTCTTCCCCGCACATCTTCACCAGCGTGTTCTTGATTGGCTGATGTCCCCGCTCAATCATCCCGGCGCCTTCCGGATAATACTCCGTAACCCTGCCGAACTTCGCCCCGCATGACTGAACCAGCTTCATCAGACTTCCTCGGAATTCCGCACCCCCATCCACTGTGACCAGCCGCACACATCCGAACCGCGAGAACCAGAACTCCTCCAGGAATTGGCCGACCTTGTCCGCCGACAGCTTGACCAAAGTGATGGCCTCGACCCACCCCGACAGATCATCCCTTGCAACGAGTAAGTAGGCGTACTTACCCGCCTTGATGTGGACAACATCCAAGGAAATCCGACTGAACAACGAATCCTCCCCTGTCGGAATTCCCACCTCCTTGGGGAGCGCCGAGCTCCGGCGCTGACACGCCTCACAGCTCCGGACCCAGTCACGGACTGACTTCACCATACCAGGCCACCAGAAACGCTGCCGAACGCGGGCACGCGTCTCCACCTCGCCCCGATGCCCCAACTCCTCGTGGAGGCTCCGAAGGATGAATTCCTGGCTCGCTCGACAAGTCGCCACCACCAGCGGTATGGGAGACCGCCTACGCCACAGTTGACCTTCCCTCACAAAGAAGTTGACGCTATTCCGACGAACCCACGCTTTCAGTTCGGTTGAAGTATCATCAGGGAAATTGAGGGTACTCAGGTAGGTCTCCATCAGCTCGTACTTCCCGCTCTGGCGAAGGGGAAGTTCGATGCCGACCGTCGTCGCACCCGCTTTCATCAGCCGTTCTTCCACGTCCAACGCCTCCTGCTGAGCGGAACCGCTCCGCTCCCTCCTCTTCCGCCACTCTTGACAATGCATCAGGCATTGTGAACGCCTTCCCCGGAACATGGACCACTTTGAAAGAAAACAATTGAAGGTAAGCCACCCATCGAGTCATTGGAGCATTAGGGAGAGTAGGAGAGTTGATCATCCTCGCCAGCGCTTCCGCATCAACTAGGAGTTCGAAGAACACCCCCCACAACACGTGTTGCAGCTTCCGCACCACCTTGGTGACCCCGCACAGCTCAAGCTTCGGCTGGGAGTATTGCGACTCGGTTTCCGTGAAGGTAATCAACTCGTAAAGAACCGGCCGATCTTTCCCGTCCTCCTCCTGCGTCAGCACGCCTCCCGCTCCGAATTCACTGGAGTCAACCGCCAACCGAATTCCCTCCTTCCCGTAATCGAGATCCTTGAGCGTGATCTCCCTACCGACGATCTCCTTCAGCCGGGTGAACGCGCGATCACATTCCTCGGTCCACTTCCACTCAGTCCCCTTGCGAGTGAGCCGCCTCATCGGGCTTGCGATCTCCGCAAACCGCTCGATGAACATCCGCACATAACTACACAACCCTAAAAACTGAAGGATGTGAGTTACGGTTTTCGGAACTGGCCACTCCAAGACTTTGTTCAACTTAGCCCGAGTTATGCTCCTCCCGCGAACTGAGACTTCATGACCGAGGACCTCCAAAGCCGGAACGCAGACCGCAAACTTCTTCCCTGAAACCGTAAGACCCGCGGTTTCGATCCGGAACAAGATCCGCTCCAAGGTGACCGCATACTCCCAAATGAAACGCCTGATGCCCGGGTTGTCCACCAAGACAGTTCCGCCGTAATCCGACTTCGGTCCCTTGATCCCCGCGTCATCAATGAAGATCTGGACAAGATGAGGCAAGTCGTCCTGGAGGATCCACGCCATCTGCGCTTGGTACACTGCTACCGAGTTGGTGGCTCCCTGCGGAAGACGAGTCAGCTGCATACGCCCCAACCGAGTCTCGAAAGCCGTGAGTGGCCGCGACTCGGGGTGCAATTCCCGCTGATCGTACCCGCCCATGACATCAACCAACCCATAGCAAACCCGCCCTGCCATGGACTCCACGAACTCATCGACGCGCGGAGGAAGCCCTGCATCCAGAATGGTAACGGAATTCAGTCTCTGAAGATCATGAACAATCCTCAAACTCGTCCCATCCTGTTTCAGCACCGGAAAAATTGGGCTGGAGTAGCTTGAGCAAGACTGCTTGTACAACCCCGTCCGCACCCGCTCCCGTACCAGCTCCGTGAAGGTATCGCGAATGGTCGCCGGAACCGGAATTGGCTTGATCTGCCACGGTTCATGGGGTATCACCGGAATGCGATAAGGCTCCCCTATTCCCCTGTCCAACAGCCCGCGCTCTTCAGGGGAAAACACCAAAGCCTTTGCCCGCAAGGTGACGACCTGGGCTAAGAGCTTCCACTCCTCCTGGCTCACCCACCCCGGAGGTCCGAAGTTGAGACTCGCCATCCGTTCATCCGTGATACGCTCTGTCGGCACGAATTCCGGAGGCCGCGCCGAAAGTGGGGTAAGATAGGGGTCTCTCCCCCACTGGATGGGCTTCAACGGTGAGTTCAAGCTTTGCGGCATTGGCTCATTCCGCGGCCTAACCTTCCGCGCCACCGGCTTGTACTTTGCCCCGCCCGATTCCACCCTCCGTAGAACGACGCCTTCTTCCGCTGAGATCCTGCGGACTGGGAAACCAAAGACTCTCGATTCCCTCACGGCCGTGGCACAAGGTAGGGTTTCTCGAAACGTAGTAGATACCCTTGGCGGTGCACAATTGGGAGGACTTACTTCTGCACTGTTTGCCTCCGCCCCAAAAGAACCTTCCTCCGCTCTTCCCTCCAAAACCTCCTCATCCTCCTCCCAAACCTCCGTCGCCCGATGCGGACCGAACTCCCGAGGTTTCCACCTATGATTGGGCGGAAAAGGATCGCTCACGTATGTGGCACTCGGTAGGGTTTTTCGAACGGTAGTAGAAACCCTTGATGGTGCACAATTGGGAGGACTTACTTCTACACCTTTTGCCTCCGCTCCATCGTGTTCCTCCTCCGTCCCCTCACTCCACACCTCCACTTCATCTTGCGGACCGATTTCCCGATAACTCCGCCTATGGCCTGACGAAACGGAATTGCTCACGTACGTGGCACTCGGTAGGGTTTTTCGAAAGGTAGTAGAAACCCTTGGCGGTGCACAATTGGGAGGACTTACTTCTAGACTGGTTGCCCCCGCTCCATCACTTTCCTCCTCCATTCCCTCTCTCCAGACCTCCGGTTCCGAGTGCGGACCGACTTCCCAAGATTTCCGCCTATGACCAGACGAAAGGAATTCGCTCACGTTCGTGGCACTCGGTAGGGTTTTACGAATGGTAGTAGATACCCTCGGAGGTGCACAATTGGGAGGACTTACTTTTGGGTCTTTTGCCTCCGCCCCATCATCCCCTATTCCTTCCCGCTCTTTAGGAGTCGACCGTCCGCGCGATGCTAGAGCTGACATCGTGCGGATTGATCGGCCGACACCTAAAAACCCGTGCCAAGGGGGAAGCCTCCTGCTTCTCCCTCCCTCGGCACTCCTCCTCCCCCACCTCCGGCCCCAGCCGGGTCTCCCATCGACCGCTCGATGGCCGACAGATCGTCGTCGCGAACCGTCGCCCTCGGGAGTCCGCCACCGAAAGGACCTCCTCCTTGCGGACCGAATCGAACCGAAGGCCGGCTCGGAAGGCGAACAAGAACGGCCGTCCAAGCATGACTTCGGAGGACCTCACCACCAAGAATGAGACCCTCCGCCTGGTCTTCACCACCTCCACCCACTCACTCTCCACCACACCCGCCACCTCGCACTCATGGCCGCCGATTCCTCGCAAGCCGATGTTGGCTTGTCGGGTAACGAGATCCGAGTCTTGCGCCACCTCCGCCGGCAAAAGGTTGACCATCGACCCGCTGTCGATCATCGCCCATACTTGCTGGTCCCCGATGGTCATCTGAACATAACCAAGGGGGCAGGAAATGGAGTCCGACGGGAACTCCTCCGGATGGTGTCGGCACGAATGTTCGGCCTCCGCTGAACTCACGTCGAAGGCCACCCGATTACCTTCCGCCTTGAGGCCCGCACTCTCCTTAAGAGACGCTATGAGCTCTTCCGCCATTAGAGGGGAAACCGACGCCAATTCCTTGATGGAAAGAGTCAGCGGGCCCTCCCCGTTCAGAGCGCGCTTGGCCAACTCCGCCGCCTTCTTTTTCCCGGTGGGCACTGCCACTCCTCCAGGCTGCAAAACTTCCTTTGCCTTGCCCTTCTTTGGAGGATCCACATCCATGCGGTTGTACCCGCCATAGCGGGCCGTCACCTCATCGGATTGGATGGCCCACACCTCTGATTGGACAGCCGGGGGAGTCCATCCAGACGTCCCGACAACTATACCCATCGAGGATTTGACCTCCGCCTTCGGGCCTTCCGCCGTCTCCCCCTGCCCTGCCGCCGCTGCACAAACCACGTCGCGCGGCACGGCCGCCTCGATCGGTTCACGCGATCTAGGGAGGAAATAATCGCCGTTATAGATCCTCACCCGCCTACCGTTTAAGTCGTCCGTCAACTCTTGACATCAAGACTTATAATGGGTATTCGACCCGCAATAAGTGCAATGAAGCCCCGGAGGCCCCGCACGCGGAGGACCGCTCCGCTGACCGTCGGCCGGTGCCGACGCTTGAGGCTGGGACTCCCGTTGAACCGTCTTCTGCATGAACAAACGAAGCTCCTTCAAGGTGTCAGCCAACTCCGCCACTTCAGCGGGCGCCACCGGCGCCGTGTTCCGGGAAGAGATCACCGGCCCGATTCCGGTCGAGATCGCCACTCCCGAATTCTCGGCCACCAACTCCATCATGTCGAACTCCGCCCGGACCGCTCCCCTAAGTGACGCCAAGTCGGGCAACAGGGTCCCTCCATCCCTCGACCGCCGAATGAGGTTCTGATCGTACAGCCTCCGCTGCACCCGCTCCTGAACCGGCGTGGCGAGCCCCTTGAGGAAGCTCCGCTTGACCGACGCCGGCTCCCCAATGATCACCTCATTGCGATTAAGGTACTTCACGATACGATCAAAGGAAGTGACGTACTCATCAAACGCCCTTCGATCGTTGACCCCACCCGATGCCGCCTTGCTCGACGCGAGATTCTCCAAATCCGCCTCCCGATACCGTTGCTGACACGGACCCCATTTCTCCAACATCTCCTCCCTCAGACGCTCCCAGTTCTTCGCCTCGTACCCCTCCATTTCCTCCACATCACGCAACTCTTCTTCGGACTGAATGAAGTTGACGATTTGACAAACCTTGTCGCCGTCCGACGCCCCTTTGGTTTCCGCCGCCAATTCGAAACGACTCAAAAATCGATCAACCGCATCGATACTGAATCGGACTGCGGGAAAATCCCGCGGCCGAATCTTGACGCCCGTCGGTGGGTCCGACGCCAACCCTCGCCTCCTCACCCCTACCGGCGCTTCACCAGCCGCCTGCTTCCCTTTCCGATTCTCCTCCGTTCCGTCGTCCATGTGGACCTCCGACGTGATGCCGTAGGTACCCAGACCTCCCCCCTTCGGAGGGGGAGGGACGAACTTGGCGGGAGGGAGGGTGAACTTGGAGGAGGACGCTCCGCCCGACGCAGTCGTAGGAAGATAAGTGTCAGAACCACTCATCCTCGAACAATGATAAACGATATATAAAAAATAAAGAAAAAGACAAATGTCTTGACCCGTCCGCAGGTTGGAAACAGAAAGAAGTTCCCGGCCAGACCCCCAATATGTGGAAATAATGACGACCTCGGTAACAGAAATGTTAGGTTGCCCTTCTTCCTGGTTGGTTCCGGTGGTTCTTTGATTTCCTCTGCGGGATAAACACTGTCAGCGGATAATCAACTGGTTTCCCTGCAACACCTGATACTCAGCAAGGGGACCGTTCCTCTTGCGTTCGTCGTCCTGATGATGCCCTACGCAGTTCCGCTTTTCCGCACACGCTGAATAATCGCTGAGAGAACTCTAAACACTGAGATTTTCTTATATACGCCGTAGTTGATAGCTATCTACTGTGATGATAAGATAAGATAAGAATCCCGCAACCCTGGTACAACACTCTTTTTATACAACAGTCCCCCGATTATGTCCCGCATTCCCCGGTACTGTCCCTGGAGCCCTACTTGCCTGTCTCCTTGATCCCGCATCGCACCGCAGCCTGTCCCCGACTACTATACCCCGTTGACCCCCGCAGCCGTCTGTCGCTTCCCTGCGCACGACTCCGCTTCTTCTGCCCCCGCTCCGCTTGCGGCCTGGCGCCCCGAACCCCGTGGTTCCGCCCGGTCCATTACGTCGCGCATACTGAAGCGGCCTTCGTCCGCTCGACCGATCGCCCGCGCCAACTATAGAATGTCACATGCTGCGCCCTGTGCTTTTCCCCGCGGAATGTCCGATGACATTTGGTAGATACCCCCTTACCTCAGCCTCAGTCTGCCGCTGAGCCCGCGGCTGCGGGCTCAGCTTCAGTGCTGCACCTCTGGTATATAAGTTCTCCCACAACGCCCCGGTCAGAAAAAGGCGTGCGGTTCGCACGCCCCTTCAGAGAAGGCCGTGTGGGTCGCACGCCCTTCTTATGTGTATAGGAAGGGGCGTGCCCCCTGCCTATACACATAAAAAGGCGTGTGACCCACACACCCTTTCTATGTATATAGGCAGGGGGCACGCCCCTGCCTATACACATAGATCGGCGGACCGCCGACCTATGTATATAGGCAGGGGCGTGCCCCTTCCTATATACATGCTGATGTCATGCGTACAAAACAATGTACGCATGACATAAGCACCCCCCCCCCGCCCCCCACCCCCCCTCCCCCCAGCTGATTTCAACCGCAACCACCACCTCGCTCGATCGATCAAACGATCACTCCCCCCTCCCTCCTCACAGCCAGCCCTCCACACCAACCCCCCAGACGAGCCGAGCCGACCCACCCAACCCGATCCAAGCGAGCCAGCCAACCAACCCGACACGGAACAACCGGACGAACCCCTAAGTGGGTATTTTCCCTTTTGTTCCCCCGTGCCCCCCGTGCCCCCCCCGTGCCCCCCGTGCCTCCCGTGCCCCCTGTGCCCCCGTAAGATCAAATAAAAATCAGAAAAAATAAAAATAAAATAAAATAAAAATAAAAATAGAAATAAAAATAAAAATAAAATAAAATAAAAATAAAATAAAAATAAAATAAAAAAAATAAAAATAAAATACAAATAAAATAAAAATAAAATAAAAATAAAATAAAATAAAATAAAAATAAAATAAAAATAAAATAAAATAAAAATAAAATAAAAATAAAATAAAATAAAATAAAAATAAAATAAAAATAAAATAAAAATAAAATAAAAATAAAATAAAAATAAAATAAAAATAAAATAAAAATAAAATAAAAATAAAATAAAATAAAATAAAATAAAATAAAATAAAAGTAAAATAAAAATAAAATAAAATAAAACAAGAAAAAAACAAGAAAAAACACAAAAAAAAAACAAAAAAAAACAAAAAAAAAAGATAATGATAACAAAAACTAAGAATTTGATCAGGGCCCATTAGGCCCTGTATTGACAGTGGGACAAGCCCCAAAGGGCCTAGTAAAGGGGCCAACAGGGCCCACTATGACTGGCCAAAAGGAGCCAACTGTATGACTGGCCAAAAGGAGCCAACTGTGCCCTTCCCAGCCGCCCAAGTTTGACATGTTAGGCCAAAGGGCCCCTTTATATCTCCGCATAGGTATCCAAGGGCCCCATTCCCCTTGTCCAAGCCCTGGAAGGGCACACCAGCACTTGATGTTCTTCCACTCAGATCAAATTAATCTCTCCACATCTTCTTTATTATTATTTTCATGCCAGCTGATTATTTCTTCTTGTTCCTCTGAACGCACAGATATCAGCAAGTATTCTTTGCATCAACTTTTATTACCCTCCAGCAGTGTAAGTGCATGTCTATCAAAGTAAATATCATCCAAAATTACTCACTCTGGCCGTTATTTACAGCAGAAAATGTCTCAGCCAGGCCAAAACCCCTCCTACTACCACGTATCTCCCAGCCCATATGGCGTCCACAATCAGCCGCACCCCCAATACCATAATGCAATAACGCATGCCAGTGGTCAGCCTAATGTCACCCAGTCTCACTTGGCACAGCATGTAAGCACACACAGCCCAATTATTCTACTTAAATAACTTTCTCACACCGTCCTTCCTCCCGCCTCCATCAGCCGCAACCACCAGTTCCATTTGGGCAACCCCCTTGGTTCCATGCCCCATCCAAATCCCCCATCCCTCCTCAAACGTCTGATCAATTCCCCGGCTTCCCCAATTACCTACACAATTCTGTCCCAATCACAAATAATCCCACAAACCAACACCCCAGCTTCACCAACCATGGCCACCCCGCATACCCGTCAAACTCAATGGCCTTTCCAATTCCAAATCACGGGCAGCCTGCACCCCATATGGGCCACCAAATACCATCGTTCAACCCATACAACAACCTCCCGCCCCACCAATCATCCCAAACGGCCTCCTATAACAATAGTACAGCCTTTCCTCACATTCCAGTCACCGGCCAACTCAATCCAAACTTCCCAAACTACACCAATCCAGCAATCACCCTGCAACAGACGTCAAACATTCCTCCCACCCACCAACCCAATCAACCAAGCTCCTATACATTACAGCAGGAAATGTACTCCAACAACTGGAATGCCCCCCAACCAATCCAACACCCACCATCAATACCCAGCAACCCATCTGCATCAATACCCAGCAACCCGTCCGTCAACCAGCCCACATACTACTGGGACAACAACACCAACCAATCCACTGTCGAAATCAATTCTCTGCTTGACTCTTTAAGTCCGCCTGCCCATCCGCGCAACTACCTACATCAATTGATCCACTGGCTTCCTTGGTTGTCCCTCAAATGACTGACAATACTGCTCAAGGTAGGTCTAACTTTCTCTTGTAATGTATATTTATTGTGAGCTGACAAACTGTAAATCATCAGCTTTTCCCCCTGATTTCCTGCGTTCTGCAAATGACCTGCCTGCTCCCTCTTTCCCACCCAAACCAATGAGGATCAAGCTCAAGGTGGGTCTTAGTTTCTCTGGTAAAGTTGCTTTATTGGGAGCTGACTATTTATTGATGAATCAGGTGGTTCCAACTCTACAACATCTGTGGTACCGTCTGCAGTCCTGGCTCCTGCAAGAACCACCCAGGAAATGTCTGTTCCCTCCCCAATCCCCCTGGAAATGTCTGTTCCCTCTCCAATGACTGAGGAAAATCCCCAAGGTGATTGTAGCTTTCACTTCAAAAGTCCTTTGCGGTGTTCTTACCAATGTTTTATTGTACAGATCCCAGTGCGTCTGCGCACCACACCAACAACTTGTTGATGCCCCCAAATCTCCCGGATGGAAATGCTTTGCCCAAAGCCCTACTGACCAGTGAGGATGTCAGATTGTTTGACTATTCTGTGGGAGGTCAGTGCCTCATTGATTTATCATACTGTTTCCAATGGATGCTCATGGGAATTAATTCCGTAGAGCCAATGGACCCTCCACCTGAATACCTGTTCACCTGTGTTGTCGATCTGAAGAAATTTGTGTCCACATGGGCCACCGAGCATGGTTATCGGCTGGCGGTCTCAAAATCCAAGGCAGGGAAGAACATTTACCTTGCCTGCTCACTCGCTGGAGAAGACACTACCACCGTGGACTCCTGTCGGGCTCGTAAATCACGTAATAAGCGAGTTGGATGCGCCTTCAAGATTTCTGGCCACTGTTCATGTGCCAAGAACCGTGAAAACAACTATTGGGATCTCCGCAGCAAGACTGTCCCTCACAACCACAATGTCATCCAGCACAACTACGAGGCCATCCACAAGACACTTGGGGCAGAGGGCCAAGCAGAGGTGGCTTGACTGGCCTCTCTTGGTTTGCAAACACAGGCAATTGCCCGGCAGCTGAGTACGACTGAGGGACGCTTTGTCACAAACAGGACAATTTACAACACCAAAGCAGCGCAGAAGATAGAGCGGAGGGCCGGCGACACCCCCATCAACCATCTTCTACGATGCCTCAAAGGCTCCAACTGGGTTCACGATGAAGTTTACGATGATGACGGAAAGCTCCTCTACCTATGGTTTGCGCACCCTGGATCAATGTTACACGCTCGCAAGTTCCATCATGTGGTTAATATTGACTGCACCTACAAGACCAACCTCTGCAAGTACCCCTTACTACATGTTGTTGGCCAGACCTGCACGAACAACTCGTTCTCAATTGGATTTTGTCTCATGAGGAATGAGAAAAATGCGGCATACTCTTGGGCTCTGAATAAGTTGAAGTGAGTGTGGTGATTGTCTTTTTTAGTATCAGATTGATAATCTGATGGTAATTCTACATACACCTATCAATTCTTGCAGGTCGGTATGGGAACCAGAGAGCTCTCCAAAGGTCTTTGTGACGGACAAAGAGGTGGCTCTCCGAAATGCAATTGCAGACCACTTCCCAAATGCAACCTCAAACCTATCCGCCTGGCACATTGATCGGAACATTTTCACCAACTGCAAACAGGCTTTTGCATCCGAGGCAGACAAATGGACGAATTTCATGAAGCTATGGCACGAGGTTACATACGCTCCGGACGAACCCTCATTCGACACAGCTTGGGGAAAGCTTCAGGTGGACCTCAGGGAACGAGCAAATGTTCTGGAATACCTTCAGAACCATGTTCTTCCCTTTCACAAACAATTCATGTCTGCATGGGCTGGGAAAACCCCGCACTTGGGGAATCTGACGTCATCTAGAGGTGAATCAGCTCATAGCTGGCTCAAAACATACGTGACATCTGGAAAGATTGACTTTGCTACCCTCTTCCTGACCATTTCGTCAGCTGTGGACCGGCAACTGGACGAAGCACAGGTCACCATTGGCCATGAAAGGATCAAAGGGCTATCCGGACTCCCAAACGTTTTCAAGCCGCTTCACACCAAGATCTCCACCCATGCGCTCAAATTGGCCATTGGAGAGTACAATAAGTACTTGAAAATGAAGAAGGCCAAACATGACGATCCGGTCAGGCAGTGTACGGGGAACTTCAACGCGGGAATGGGGGTCCCATGTGCACACTTGATTGAAAAGTTGCTTGAAGAGAAGGGTGATGTGGAACAAGCGGACTTTCATCCCCAGTGGCAATTGTGTTACAACCCAGATGGACCAGTCAGTGTATAAATCTGCCCCCTCCTCCATAACCCTTTGGCTAATCCTGTTTGACCTTGCTTAAATTACAGAACCTTGATGAGGAGCCGTATAACTTTGACGATGATTTTGAGGCGCTAAAGCAGGAGATCTTGGAATCTCACCCCTCCACAGCTTTGCCGGCACTGATGAAGAATTTCCGTCGAGTTGTTGCAAACACACATGTGGTCCCACTGATCGAGCCAGACCCCATCAGAAAAAAAACCAAACCAAATCAACCTTGGAAGAAGAAGAATGGAAGCCGCCGTGTTCAAACCCGAGATCCTACTCAGGCAGAAATTGTGGAGTCTCAGATTGAAAAGGCACAGACAGCCAAAGGGAAACAGCGCGCAAGGACCAGTCAGAATCAAGCGGCCCGGAGAAGGACAGACAAGTTGCAACAAGATAGCTCTTCATCAATGGAAGACCCTGATGAGCTGCCCACGTTGGCCAGACTGACCGCCCCAAAACCCCGAGGCCGACCAAGAAAGGCTCCCGATCCCGCAACATCTTCTGAAGAAGACAATGAATCTTCTGAAGAAGACAATGAGAGCCCACCATGTGTGGCCAAGCGCCAAGGCCGACCTCCAAAGTCTCAGCTACCATCTACGTATGCAGCCAACAAAGACTACCAACCAGGCCGCACGTCACATAAGCGGAAAGCAAGTCCCCCCACTTCCGACCGGCCCAAGTCCCAACGCCGTATGGAAGAAAAGCCCTCAGTATCATCTGCATTGAGTCAGATGTCTTTGGCAAAAGGGAGCCCTGCAGAAGGCAGTCATTCTGGGTCATCTAGTGGAGTATCAGACTCATCCAATGATCAATCTGATGGCAGTGATGGAGATCCCTTTGGGTCAGAAGGAGATGCATGTGAATTTGCAGAGGACAATCCGATTGATATTCCCCTTGCCGGGACTTCAATGTCAATTTCCCTGGTAAGCCCCTTTAATCAAACCAACAAGATTCTCCTAATAGTGATTGGCCTAATTGTTCTGTTGTATTTTGGCAAATCAGGATGCTATTCCTATGTCGCATACGGAAGGTGATTATCAGGCCAATGACCCCCCCAGGCCACCCACTTTGGAGGTAAATTCAAGGGTTAGGATGAGCCCATTCAATGAGTCAACATTATAACTGATTGGCTTTTCTGGTTGAATTCAGGATGAAAGTATGGTTGTAAAAAGTGGTCCCACCTTAGGGACACTGGCTCAAGCCTCTAAAGAGGTTCTGTCTGATAAATCAGTAAGTGAACATAGTGTGAATTCATTATGATTAGTCATGAGAGCAAAGCAATTTACTCACTCTCTTGTGCTTATGCTGAATTTTCCCTCATCTTCCTCAGGTTGATCAGTTACCTCCATGGGTCATTAAGCATGTCCAATCAACTTATAACCCAAAGGGGATGGCAACTGTGGGTATTCTTGTGTGGCACATGCATTGGCTGCTGAAAAACCCGAGGGCCCGTATGCTAGAGACAATGGGTGGTATCAAGTGCGATTGGACATGTTACACGAGCTGGACATCAACAGGGCACTTTGGACAAGGAAGCTAGGTGGACTAGAAATGTTTGAGAAGACATGCGACAGCATTCGCGTGGAGAATCCCAAGGGACCAGTGCCCACTTCCAAGTGGATGGGCAGGCTTGATGGTGGTCCTATTCTGGCTAATGCATACAATAGGCCAGTGGTGTTCCTCACAAACGACCGAGCAGCTGGCTGCATGACGTTTCTCCCTTCAACTGTTGCACCCGACCCCAAACCAGCCAGCCCAATCTACCTTGCACTAATTAACGGGAATCACTGGTTACATGTTATAGTCAAGCGTGGCCTAGTACCTTTCCCTCCACCGTCCATACCTAGATCATTTCCAAAGAGCCAAGCAGCTGGTTGGTTGAGCATCATTGAACCAGCCACACTTCTTTACTCCAAAACTTGCAAGCCAATGTAACACCCCTCCTCTGATTTGTAAATACTATATTAAATTTGTTTCCATAAATCAAAGTAGAGTAATGGCTGTCAACATTACTCCTGAATATTGTCAGCCTCCTTGATGCCAACGACAAGTCTTTCTAGCAACAAGTGGTGCAAGGACATGAGGAAAGAGTGATAATACTCTGGGTAAGGATTGAAGGTTACAGTTCCCAAATAAAACGGGGGAAAGGAGCCTTCTTTGGGCGGTTGAAGAGCTCCTTAAATAGTCTTGAGTTCCCTCTGGGGACCCTGTAGGTATTATTGGCCAACTTGTGGGATCTTGGACCACATTTTGGCCATTGTTGCTTTCTTGGTGACGCTTCAGCAGCCCCTGCTTTGAATACACATCACCAATTGATTTTATTAGTTTAATTATTTATTTATGTTGACTTACAGTCTGTAGTACATTAGTACTGGTTGTTATAGATTAATACTAGTGGCTTATTTGTATTTTATAATAAGCCTCAGTATTATTTGTACTGTTTGTTCAGTCAATATAAGTTTATTTATATGTATAAATAATAATACAATCTAATATAATTAATTATTTAGTCCCCAGTAGTCTTCATTAATGAAGTTACTGGGGCGTGTTTTTGTTGCTTTGGGTGTACCTTGGGTGACTTTGGAGTCCGCGCGCCAAGCTGAGAGTCTGTAAGGGGTCTGGGGCTTGCGCGGGGCTTATGTTCCAACTTTGGTAAAGTTTGGTGGGGCATTGGGAGAGTAATACCACCATCCACCTTTTGTTTAAGGACTTTGGCCCCAAATTCTAGCAAGGCTGAAGCATTGGCATTGCTGGCAGTCTGTCTGTTGAATGTGAAGACTGATGTTGGACCCAAAACGAGCAGACCAGCTAGCATCTGGATCTGAGAGGGTGTATTCCTTGTGGAGCACTCATCCGTCCTTGTATGCTTTGGACGTGGCCGGGTAAAGTCGGATAAGCTGCAGATATACGCCAGAGCTGACATTGCCCCCACCAGGTGCTGTGACACAAGCATGAGGCCGCCAAGGTTTGGTGAATTGGCATCGAACGTCCCCAGGTTCTTGTAGGTTTGTTGGAAGCCCCAGTGAGCAGAGTGGACCTTTGTTGTATCTAGTGGAAGGGGTTTCCATTGGGCGCCCTGCTGTTCGAGATGACGAAAAGCCCAGCATTGATGTAAAGCAGATTTGAGTCGGAGGTATGCCGTGTCAGGAGGAGAGATGAATGATGCCATGTTTGAGGCCAGTGTGTGTACCTGAGTTTGGTTGGTTATCGTCTTGCTTTTGTTGGCCCGGACAACTTCAATCTGATCCATGTTGATCATGTCATGAGTGATCAGAGACATTGAAGTAGCAGGGTGGAGGATTTTTTCTTAACCGCACCACAAAAATTAGTCAGTGTCATTTTTAATTAAATAGATAGTAACTAGGAGAATTACCTGATTTGCAAGCAGCCAGAGTTATTGTAACGACCCGCCACACTCTTTCCTTGAAATTGTGGTCCATTGGGCCATGACAAGAGAGCATATAGGGGAGGTGATTGAGGACATAGGCAATGTTCTTTATCATCTTCTCAGCTGATGTGATGGACCATGCAATGCCACGCGCCAAATTGTTGTTCAAGTTTTCTACCACTGATCTTGGAAGCAGTGGGCCTGGTAAAAATAGTTCCACAGCTGCAACAGACAGACAGACATGAGTTCGAGAAGTGTTTAATGTTTAGAGGAGAGGGGGATGACTCACATGCATCCCGTGTGGACCTTGCAGGGCGAGGAGGGCCTGTTGACCTCTTGCTGGGGTTTGAACTGGAGCTGGGCATTGAACTGGAACTGTCCACTGCACTAGTGGTTGGGGTGCGCGAGAACTTCATGCCTTTCAAGTGTTCGGCCGTTATGACAGTTGGGTGAGGAGTGAATAGGTGGCTTGGGAAGTTTGGGCCAGTTTCCCTTGGGTCGATATGCACAATCTGTTGATGTGAGGTAGAGGAGCCCTGTTGAGGGACTGGGCTTGCACCACATGAGGGAGGATCGTCTGGACTTGGGGTGTGATGCCGGGATTTTTTGGATGTAGGATCATTGGATGTAGGATCAACAAATATTGCAGTTGGATAGCGGTAGCGAGCCCGGCGTGGGTGACTTTCAACAATAGTGGAATATGGGTGTGGGGCTGCACAATGGTTGTACGGCAAAGAGACTTGTGAGGCTGGAGGGCTGATTCCCAATTCTTCAGGGTCGGTCTCCCCCTCGGCATCCGGGTCGTTTATATTGTCATCACGGTTTTGAGATAAGTTATGCAAGGCTCGTTTGGCATTTTGGGATTCAATGGCGGTAGTTATAGCATCAAGGTAAGCCTCATTAGAGGTGGTGAGAAAGGTGCTTTCGCCTTTGCTGTTGCGCCTGGGTGACCTTAATGGGTGGATGGGGCCATATGCCGGGTTCATAACGTTGGGCAAGCTGTTGTCAAATGGAGCGGGTTCGTTGTCCCATTGAGCTGGTATGTTGTTAATTCGAGTGGGTTCTGGTGTGCGATGAAGTGTTGGTGCCGCATTGTTTGCTGAGATAAAATCTGACAGTTGTGGAGCGGTTGTTTGAGGTGGTGGGAGGTCTTTGGGAAGATCAGGAAACCAAGGAATGAATTGGTTGAGGTTAGGAGGTGGTTGGTTGACGTTAGGAGTGGAATGTAGGATGGTTTGGCTAGCTGGGGGGTCAAACGTGTTTGTTGGAGCTGGGCGAGTTGAGGACTCATGACCCTCATCGTCTGACTGCTCGTATTCGGCTTTTATTTTGTTGGCGAGAACTTCCAGATACTTGTATTCCTCGGGACTGCATGCGGGATGCTGAGCAAGCTCAGTGCATTTTTGCCAGAAGTCCAAACCTGATTTTCAGTGTTTTGGGGTGGACAGTGGTAAGCAGGAGGTTTATTGTCATACATCTTATGAGGAAAAAGAACTTACGCGATTGTTCATGACTACCAGACATTGTTGTTGCATGGAAATACGTCTAAAGTTTGATGGAGGAGGAGAAAACGGTGTTGCTGTTGGTTGGATTGCAAAGTAAAACAGATGTCAGCTGCTGCTCCTGGGATTAAGTACCTTTTGCAGTGGGAATACGAGAAAGGGGAATATCAGCCCTTGCGGGGGGTTTGGGGGGGGCACTTTGGGTGTGTAGGGGGCTTAGACGGGGGACTTGGGGCCTGATATGCATCTGTGGGCATTTCCCTGGGGCCCTTTAGGCCAAGATGTGTCCCTTGCACATTTTTCCAGGGCCTTGGGTGCAATGGGGGGCTTGGGGGGGGCCTAGTGGCACATTCACACCTTGAATGTGTCCATAGGGGCCACTGGTTCTAGTTGGCCCCTTTTGGCCAGGCCCAGGTGGCCCATCTGGCCCCTTTTGGCTGGCCCATCTGGCCCCTTTTGGCCAGGCCCAGGTGGCCCATCTGGCTCCTTTTGGCCAGGCCCAGGTGGCCCATCTGGCCCCTTTGAGCCAGGCCCATCTGGCCCCTTTGGTGTCAGGGTTGGTCTCTAAAGTGACTCAACCGTGAATGAAAATCTTGTTAATAAGGTTCAACTTATATGAATTTATCTTAGGGTGAGATAGAGATGCTACTCCGCTTCTCAGCAGGAGGACTAAATACCACGCCTCTTCTCAGAGGGGCAGGTTGAGCTCTGCAACCAAAGTCTATAGACTCTTTAGGGAATGGAGGAGATCTAGGTAGAGAGAGAGAAGTAACTAGAGCTTACCTGATCAAGGGTAGTCGAGCTGGGAGGAAGGTAGATACGGATAAAATAAGAGTGAAAAGAATTCAGTAAAAAGCCCCAATCGTAGAGTCGAGGGTGTCGAGACTACAAGGGTAATGGGCTTGGTATTCAACTGAACTGAGGAATCTTCCTCTTCTGGAAGATTTCTCTAAATATACTAATTCCATTCTGTTGATCCCTAACAGGCTTACTTGATGCAGATCATTCATCTGTCACTTGTCGCTGCGCAGCTACAAACTTTTTGGCTTGCTCACTCGCTATCATTGGCTGCGCAGTTAAAGGCAGATTGGTCTGCTCTCTAGTGCGGTATTGTCAATTGCTGCGCCTACTGGGCTAGCAGTTAGCTGACATTTGGGCCAGGCCCATCTGGCCCCTTTGGGCCAGGCCCATCTGGCCCCTCTGGGCCAGGCCCAGCTGGCCCAGGAGCGGGCGGGGTTTTGGGTGGGGGGCAGGGGGGAAGCGGGGGAACAGGGGAACGGGGGAAAATGGGGAAAAGGGACATCGACCTACCTGTCGATGTCCTGGCGGCTGGCTTGAGGTTGTTGGGCGGCTGGGTCGTTCCGGCGGCTTGGGTTGGTCAATCGGGGAGGGTGGGGTGGGCTGGGTCGTGCGGCGGCCGGCTGGTACGTGGGTGGGGGTGGTCGGTCTGCTGGAGGGGTTGGTGAGATGGTGGTTGGGGAGGGATTTCAGGAGGGGGGGGAGGGCCGATTGGCGAAGGATGGGGGGTGGGGGGCGGGGGGGGGGGGTGCTTATGTCATGCGTACATTGTTTTGTACGCATGACATCAGCATGTATATAGGAAGGGGCGTGCCCCTTCCTATATACATAGAATCGGCGTGCAGTCCGCACGCCGATTTTATGTATATAGGAAGGGGCACGCCCCTGCCTATATACATAGGTCGGCGGTCCGCCGATCTATGTGTATAGGCAGGGGCGTGCCCCCTGCCTATATACATAGAAAGGGTGTGTGGGTCACACACCCTTTTTATGTGTATAGGCAGGGGGCACGCCCCTGCCTATACACATAAGAAGGGCGTGCGACCCACACGCCCTTCTCTGAAGGGGCGTGCAAACCGCACGCCTTTTTCTGAACGGGGCGTGCGACTGCACGCCTGCAGTGTCTAAAGGATTCTGACTAAGATGTTTTGATTACCAAAAACCAGACTGACAAATAAAAAGTTAGATGAGAGAAAATGAATGGAGAAAAATAGACAAGATAATTGAGAGGCATACCACTAATGATGGAAGAATTAGTGAAAGAGACAAGGGCTTTTTATTGGAAGGGGAAAAAACAGAAGTGAAGAGGATAAGAGCTGATAGAGGAATTTGTAGTATAAAACAGATCAGTGATTTACTCGACAAACAACAAGAAGTAAGAAAGAGAATGAAAAGGAGAAAAGAAATGACAAACAGCACAGTTATGTGATGTTGATTTATTTTATAAATGGCCTGAGCTTGAAGTCTTGAGGGTATTGAGATTCAGCGCTTGACATTCAGAAATGTGAGGATAATATGAGTAATGTTTTGAGGGGACAGAGTTGATAGGGATTGACTTTACAATATTCAGGTCTTGATGTAATTTGAGGTCTTGATGGGATTTTGATCTTGAGCCTTGATTTGAAGTCTTGATCGAGGAATGATAAAATTGAGAATCTTGTCGAGTCTGAGTGAAACAGTCTTGATTCGATTCTTCCTTTTTATGATTTACAACCCTAACCAAGTGCGGTCGACGATAGGATTTGACTGCGGTGCGGGCTACAAGTAACATGACATTCACTGATTAGGGTCTTGTGACATTCGACTTGAGGGATACTTTCAACTGAGAATTCAACAGTGTTGCACGCCTGTAGATGGGCGTGCGTGCTGCATGCCCATCTACAGGCGTGCTGACACCCAGGGATGGGCGTGCAGCCCGCACGCCGATAAAAAAAAAGGCGTGCGGGCAGCACGCCTTTTTTTTTATCGGCGTGCGCCTGGCGTGGGCGTGCGCCTGGCGTGGGCGTGCGCCTGGCGTGGGTGTGCGCCTGGCGTGGGCGTGCGCCTGGCGTGGGCGTGCGCCTGGCGTGGGCGTGCGCCTGGCGTGGGCGTGCGCCTGGCGTGGGCGTGCGCCTGGCGTGGGCGTGCGCCAATGGGCGTGCGTTTATCAACACCCGCTCTGCTGACATCTCCAGTATTACATTCATGTCTCGACCCAAGAATTATTGTACAACAAAGGCAGATGATGATTCAGCAGATATTTGGCAAATAAATTAAATGCAATTTGCCAAATAGAAACTAACCGAGCCGATATCAATTATCTGGTAACATTCCACCAGTAATGGACCTCTTGTCCATGGTAGCTTGTATGAATGTTTTTGGACCTGTTGACATATAAATATCTTCCTCTGTTGGTGTTCCTGCTCTTACCCCCAGATCATCCTTAGATTAGACCTTACATACATTTCAAACACCATGTCGAGTCCTAGTCAAAATAAATACCTTAGTCTATCGGCCAAATATACCCAGAAAGAAGATGAGATTGAACGTCATTTTGAGTGGCTTGACGATAGACGTCGTACTATGTGTCTTGCTGTTGCACGCTGGGAGCCTTCCGATCCTTCCTCTGATCCTCATACCCTCTTTTTCCGAATTGGTCCTGAAAGTCCGTATTATCAACAAATGGTCAATGTTGGCAACTGGTTTGAGGCAAAGCGCATGCAGGCCACCACTGATGAAGAAGCAAAGGTCTTGGGGATCCCCATGTCGGAGGTACCACAAGTGATGGAATTGTGGACCGAAAGACGCATTGCATTGGGTAAAGGTAAAGCATCATCAGTTTATCCACATTTTGCACCTGCTAATATATCTTGTGATGTCTATTGCAGAGCCAGTTGCAAGACCCTGGAATGATACGCCCTCCCCAGAATCCAGCCCTGGCAAGGGGAATTGCTTCAGCCGGGAAAAAACCCCCAAGGAAGCCATAAGCAGTTGTGAAGGCAGCAAGAAGGTATGCCCCTAAATACTTCATAAATTACAAGGTTCTATATTCTGATCATCACTTGTTGCAGCAAAAGAATAACAAAATAATTATTGACTAGCAAGCAGATATCAATGTTATGGTTGCTCCTGGAGCTATGGATTATCTTTCAGACTATGCCGATCTTGTCAGAATAGCACCCTTGGTTAGAAGTCTTCAACATCATTTGAGCCATGAGATGAATTATCCATCCGTAATCCATAACTGTTGGAATTGAAGCCAGAACACTAGCTATGTCTGATGATTTTATGAGGGACCCAAATCACACTTGCCTTTGCTCTTGTAAGTCCCCAGGGCTTGTCTGGTGGAAATTAAGCCCGCCGGGCTTAATAATTACCATAGTTTCACCGAGTGTTCCTGACCTGTTCTGCCCATCATTAAGCCTGCCGGGCTTAATCACGAGGATGCCACCCCAGAATCTTAACTATAACTTAACTAGCGCTGGCATAATATTATCCAAGGCTTGAGGTGAACATTAAACCTAACCACACGGTTGTTTTGCATGGCGTGTTCATCTGCATGCACATATCTTATGCAACCACATGCAATGTGCAAACTAGTTGCATGAACACAGCAACATCATCAAGTTGCCGTGCTCTAACTTTGTTTTGAATTCTAACACATCCAAACATCTCACGCAATTAGACATTCCACAATCCCTCCTCAATAGGCTGCTCATGGAAAATGCCCAATGAGTATTGCTGACTGATGTCCAAATACCCTTCAATTTGGTAGATTGTCCCTTTGTGCATGGTCAATTCCTCATATGGGATCTACCAATTTGTAATTCACTCCACTCTGAACGTTTTTCTTTTGCTGACATATGTTTGGCATGTGCCAAGCACTAACAAACAAACTTCCTCCTTTGATGGAAAAACCTCAATCAAAGAATATCTCCTGATTATGTCATGAAGGGATATATCCCCAAGGAAATCTAACAGATTCCCACGGGATCATGCCCTTTGATGTTGGAGTTTTCATTGCTTGATGGTTCTTAAGGAACCACTTCTGGTATGCTTCTCATTCCCCCCTTCTTCATTCTATCAATCATCTCTAGATATACTCAACTCACTATTTATTATATTCCTCAGAACAAGTACAAATCCTTAACATTCCTCCTCCCCACCGCACAAAATAACATGTCAGACACATCTCTTAGTGAGGCAGCCCCTGTAGTTGACCAAGGCACACCAGCATTGCCAAGTGGCTCTGCCCCTAATCTTGAATCCACCCCACCACCTGGTGAGTTGATCTTACTCAAATTCCCAGTGTGATCCAGATTCTCACCCCATAAACATTCAATTTTGTTTACCACCCAACTTCTTACCAGATCCGCATTTGTACAAAATGTCTTTCCCATCTCCCAATTTGAACCAACCACCACCAACATTCCAAGCCTTGGAACCAACAATCCCCCCTGGCGAGCCACTCCTTGGGTCTGAAGTTCAAGAGATCAGTGAAGAAGAATTTTTGAACAATGTTGGAAAGATCCAAGAATTTGCCAAAACCTGCTCTGAATTACGAATCCCCAAGTCAATTTGTCAAGATGTTGAAGGTATCATATCTCATCTTGACACCATCTGCAAAGGTAAGTCAGCTCTTTATTCAAATTTCCTGGTTCAAATAACTGAGTATCTTCATTCAGATTATGAGGAAAATAAGGCCCTTCCAGTCGATGAATGTCTTTCAGTCAAGCCAGCTTCCTCACCCACCATAAACCGCTCCTCCACTACATCAAGTGCTCACCGATCATACAAATCCAAGAAGTCAAACCATCCCCCAGTCTCCATCACCTCACACATTTGCAGCACTTCTGCTAAATCCATTCAACATGAGTCTGGCCAATCACCATCTCTTGAACAAGACCCAGCCCCCACAATTCCTGGCTCTGCAGATAACCCAGACCCTCCCAACCAAGACCATGGCCCTGTTCCTCTTGGAGACCCCTCTGACCCATCCGAATTGCCTTCCACAACCCCGAAAGATACCTCTTCCCATCTCAGAACAGGACAGGCTGTCACCTCAAAACATACCACGTCAAAGCGTAGAAAAAAGAAAACCCAGAACCGTTCAAAATCTCAGGTTACCTCGAGTGAAGATGAGAACCAACTTCCTCGACATCAAGCAAAGAAACACCGCCCAGACCCTCAAGTCCCCACTGACAAACCAGCTTCCAGGAAATCACACCCACCCGGCCGTGAATTATATCGGTCCTCATCCCTCAGCTCTATCTCATCTACCTCCAATGCCTCGACCACATCTGAAGAACCAGAGCACACAAACAAATCCGATTCTAACCAAATTGGCAACTCCAAAGAACTTCCCCCATCAGCCCCCACCACATCCAACCAGCCATCTAACCCTCCAACCATAGTAACACGTGCACCCAACCCCGTCACCCTGGACAACTTCACCCTCATTCCTAGTGAACCGTTTCGTAAACAACTCCACAATTTGGCCATGTGGTTCCAGAAAGGCCGAGTCTCAAAGACAAAGTGGGAAAAAGGCTGGAATTCCCTTCAACACCTCTTGAAATTTTGTCTGACCACTCCCGACATTTCCAAGATTCCCACTGCCTCATTTGTCTATAACAATGCTCAGTTCAACCAGGACCATTGGATTAAAGAAATCTCCAAAACAAGTGAGTGTTTTACCTTCTCCGTATAAGTACATTTCCTCTGTCCATTCCAGTCAACTTATTTTTGATCAAACATCTCAGGTGATTCTATGCTATCCTACTCAGAATCCAAGCCGTGGTTCAGTCCAGATATCATTAACTTGGACCTCATGAAGAACCAATTACTTTCAACTACCCCGATCCTCCCTCTCAATTCAAAAACTAGTCATCCAGAGTCCAACCTTTTCCGAGCTCTTGCCTCTCTTATCAACACACCAAGCCATCGGCAGATCCGCAAATGGGCTAAGAGTGTCGCCCTCTCCATACAACACATATCCAACGAAAATCCCCAGGCACCACAAATCGAAGCAAAGCCAAACTCCATCGAACGTCATCTCATTGTCTTGACCTGGCTCAATACAATGAAAACCACCATGCCCACCCTTCAAAAACTTACTGAAGGAGAGGATACCAATGGGCAAATTACCCATCAACCACTCGAAACCCCAACAGCATCAACAACAGACGATGCATTGGACGACCTACGCAAAATCATCATTGATCTCATGATGTCTCATACCATCATCCAGGCCCACATTGATGAGGCGTTCAATCCTCGTAAAAAGAAATCCCAAAGAGCTCCCTCTGATACCACAATTGCCCGCCAAATGGAGCAACACACCAGCCTCTCCCAAATCGCCAGTAAACACAACTACTTCCCCTTCATTTACTATCTCCTGGGAGGTGTACGTGGACTCTTCAACGCCACCCGAGACCGAAGGCAATACACTATCAGTGACTGTCTTGAAATCATCTGTGCATTTCATCAAATATATCAAGTATCCAATACAAACTTCTCTCCTTCTGAAAAAATCTGGTTAAATCTTGGTACATACATTCGTCAAATTATCTCTTCTGTTCAGAATTTCCCCCATGATGTCTCTAAGTTTATCTGTCCAACCCGCCACCTTTTAGCCAAGTGTATTGCTCATGATTATATTAACTATACAACAGGCAAATCCACCTCTTTCAATATCCCCAGTTCTAGCACCCTTCGTATTACCTAGTCACCATTCCATGATTTTGTGTCAATAATGTAAATAATATATTTTTTCCCGCACCCTTGTACATCCTCCAGCTGAGCAATGTCAGGACCAATTAAGCCCGGCGGGCTTAATTTGAAATGCCATTTCCTTTTCAACCCGTCCCCTCCTGCTCACATGATCCACACAGTCACATGAGATCCTTCAGCTTCAAATTAAGCCCGGCGGGCTTAAACATGCCACTAGCAGTCCCTGTGATTTCTCTTGCTCACATTCTAATGAATTAAGCCCGCCGGGCTTAATCAACAGCCTCTTCATGTGGGTCCCTCTGACTTTTTATCTTTGACATTTTCTCAGCAACTGCCAGGTCATGCAAGCAACACACTGTATCATCTTCATTCATTTCAGAATTAAGCCCGGCGGGCTTAATCAAAAGCTTTGTCATGTGGGTCCCCCTGACTTGTTATCTTCTCCCCACCTTCCAATGTGGTACTGGTTCGCTCGGACCAAACCTGTGCATGCACACCCCACATTGCTCATTTGACCATGTCCACCTTGTTGATTGTTAATTACGCATCAATGTCATGTGTACAATTCATGCCTGCAAAGAATCTTGATGTCAACAAATGCAATGATTAAGCCCGCTGGGCTTAATTTTGCCACACTACATCCATCCCACATCCATGCCATTCACATTCCTTGTATCACACCTTCAGCTGTGGCAGATTTCCAATTATCCTGGTTTTATTAGACCTGTCAAAGGGATATGTCAAAAGTGCATTTCATTTTCCTGATTATTATACTACTCTTCATAATGAGTCCTCTACAATGCAACCAATCATCCATATCTCACTCAATTTCATCATCCATATACAAGCTGACCAGGCCCACACGATTGAATTGTTTGAATTCTCATGATATTCAACCATTCCAACTTGTATGGACCATCTGTCTCATCAAACTGGCCACAGCCAACATCATGTCTGATCCTTCTTGAGGTTCACCTTGACCATTACTGACATACACAGGACCCTCTTATTCCAGCATGGCCTTATTGAATACGGTAATTTTTTCACATTACATCTGAGCTGCAATCAATGTCAATGGGCAATGGCAACCTGATTTGCATCACCCCATACATAAGGCTAGTCATTAGCCCCTCTCATGAGCTATCCATCACCTTGTGGCACACATTATCCCTGCTAGTTTTTATACATAATTGAGGCCTCCCCTCTGCAGTTACTTAAACTGACCATCCACCATCCACCAGTTGCCATGACTCAAAGTCTCATCGAGCTCAAGCTTGTTTGCAGTCGGTGTTGGTACCATATGTAATGTGTGTAATTGCTTGCAGTGAGATCCACTTCCCATGGATTGCTTCAATATAACACTATATATATTTTTCTTTGATTCATACCTGTTTCCCACCCATTTTTACACGGTTGAAATTGCTGTTGCCACTTATTTCCACATACCAATTCTGGCCAAATGACCAGGGGTGCAATTTATCTGACTAGCATTCCCCTGTCCTCCTGTATTTCATACTTTGACCACATCGGTCAGATCAAAATGTGACATTTTTAATTGCCTTCCACTATTTAGTGTTGTGAGCAGCTCTTCCAATTCATCCACTGGTGTCATCAGCGTGACATTAATCTGTCAAAATCATGTTTTTTTTTTCACACTAGCGCATTTGCTCCTGTCCACCTGAATTGATTCAAATGACATGCCTGTGAAACTTTCCCCACCTCTAGTCCACGGGCGTTGATAAACGCACGCCAAGCGCGCACGCCAACGCCAACCCGCACGCCAATTTTTTTTGGCGTGCGGGGCCCACACGCCATTTTTTTTTGGCGTGTAGGGTCTACACGCCAAAAAAAAAAGGGCGTGTGAGACCCACACGCCAAAAATGGGGTGTGTTTCCCACACACCATTTTTTTTTGGCGTGTGGGCCCCGCACGCCAGATAAAATTGGCGTGTGGGAGCGCACGCCAAACAATTGGCGTGCGGGGCCCACACGCCAATTGTTTGGCGTGCGGGTCCCCCCTCGCTCACATAATCGAATGGGAGGGACCATTCAATTACGTGAGCGGGGCCCCTCCCGGCTGACGAGGTTATACAACCTCGTCAGCCAGGAGGAAGTCCTCCTGGCCAACGAGGTTGTATAACCTCGTTGGCCAGGAGGACTTCCTCCCGGCCGACAAGGTTATACAACCTCGTCAGCCGGGAGGAATTCCTCCCGGCTGACAAGGTTATACAACCTCGTCAGCCGTGAGGAAGTCCTCCTGGCCGACGAGGTTGTATAACCTCGTCAGCCGGGAGGACTTCCTCCTGGCCAACGAGGTTATACAACCTCGTCAGCCAGGAGGAAGTCCTCCTGGCCAACAAGGTTATACAACCTCGTTAGCCAGGAGGACTTCCTCCTGGCTGACGAGGTTGTATAACCTCGTCAGCCGGGAGGAAGTCCTCCCGGCTGACAAGGCTATACAGCCTCGTGCCGGGAGGAAGTCCTCCCGGCTGACGAGGTTATACAACCTCGTCGGCCAGGAGGACTTCCTCACGGCTGACGAGGTTGTATAACCTTGTCAGCCGGGAGGAATTCCTCCCGGCTGACGAGGTTGTATAACCTTGTCGGCCGGGAGGACTTCCTCCTGGCCAACGAGGTTATACAACCTCGTCGGCCAGGAGGACTTCCTCCTGGCTGACGAGGTTGTATAACCTCGTCAGCCGGGAGGAAGTCCTCCCGGCTGACGAGGCTATACAGCCTCGTGCCGGGAGGTAGTCCTCCCGGCTGACGAGGTTATACAACCTCGTCAGCCAGGAGGACTTCCTCACGGCTGACGAGGTTGTATAACCTCGTCAGCTGGGAGGGGCCCCGCTCACGTAATCAAATGGTCCCTCCCATTCAATTATGTGAGCTAGGGGGCCCACACGCCAATTTTATTTGGCGTGCGGGCCCACACGCCAAAAACAAATGGCGTGTGGGAACCACACGCCATTTTTGGCGTGTGGGTCTCACATGCCCTTTTTTCTTGGCGTGTAGACCCTACACGCCAAAAAAAAACAGCATGTGGGCCCCGCACGCCAAAAGAAATTGGCGAGCGGGTTGGGGTTGGCGTGCGTTTATCAACGCTCCTAGTCCACACCACATTTTCTTCCCCCCAGTCTCCTTTCAATCCACACCCCCTCGCTCCAAATCTTCACACAGTCTCAGCTTCAACCACCATCAGGCAAGTTCATTATCTCTCTCGCTTGTTTCTCATTTGCAACATTTATCAATATTCTGACCTGTCTTGATCCTTTCCTCCCAGTTTTATATCAACAGGCTATTCAAACTGATCGTCGCCATTGCCAACTTAAACAAAGACTCCTGGCTAAGAACTTGTATGTATTCTCTCCCACTTCCCTCTCGGTGCTTCAACCATTAACTCAACAATAATTTTCCCCTTCTCATGATCTGTTATTTCCAGATCGTTCGTGCCAATCAATCGTTTTTCTGCTTCGCTTGGAGATTGATCACTGCCTTTAGTTGCCATTGTCTGTAATCTACAGGTTAACCTTTCCAGTAAGTCGTTTTTTGTTCTCTTACAGCTCAGCAACCTTGATCGCTTCCTACACACATCATCCATTGTCCTTTACAGGTTCACCATCCCGAGCACACTGTCTTATCTGTTTATGGTCCATTGACCTTTAATTCCACACATAATTGATTTAGATCGCTCTGATCGATTGCATCCACCTCGTTTGACTATCACCAACCAAAACAATCAAATTCAATTACTCGTTGATATCGGCCAGTGCAATAACTATCCTCTTGCCCCCACTCTATCAGCCACTCGACTGGTAAGCTGCTCTGTCAATCATCCATCCTTGCCACTCTCCCTTGGATGTGACAAACACTAAGATCGATACCCTTGACCTCCTGCTCCTTTACCCAACCATCTTGCAGTACATCTCAACCACACAAAACAATCAATCAATTATAAACGATCATCATTCACACCCTTTTTGTCAATTGGTTTGTTGACCCCCCTTCCACAAATCTCAGCTTGCCTCTACATTTTTTTCAATAAATGGATGCTCATCACTAATACTAATAAAATTGCTCCTTCTTCTTTTGTTACAACATCATCAATGCATGCAACAATTTGCAACAAATATTCTGGGATCATCAAGTCTTCGCTTCTAAATCCAATTTGATTTCGCCCAGATCGATCTTGTCCCGCTTTCCCATCATTGTTCTTTTGCTCCACCCCTCCCTGGCACACCGAGCATAATCGATGTATGTCATCTTTCTTTATTCAGTGCAGAGTTGGGTAAATCTTCCATGTTGTGACCTGTTGTCCAACATCTTTCAACTGGCATCTTTGGCACTTTCAACAGTCTTTGCCAACTCAAATCCAAAGCAGCTTTACCACTATCTCTCCACTAAGGTAATGTTCCCATTTCATCTCATCTTCAAATATTAAATTGCAGGCTGATCCCATTGAATGTTTTTGACATTCTGCCATCTCTAGGTACACATCACTCGTATCCATTACCAATGACCCGCACCAAGCGTCAGAATCAACTGCGAGCTCAGATCAGGACGGGCCCCTTCCCCCCGGGTAATCCTGGTGCTCTCAATGGGCGCATGGCCCTTGATCACCAGGATTATAAAGGGGGATGTGTGGTCCATCCTTTGAGCCAGGACCGCCCATCAACTCCACCGTCCACAAGCCCCTTGGCCCTGGGCAATCTTGGTCTGATTGATGGGTGCATGGCCCTTAATCACCAACTTTGTAAGGGGTCATGTGTGGTTTCTTCGCCCATCCTACCGCCAGAAGCTTCTGAAGCCTCCACGTCTCAACATCCACCAACCACGCATGCCTCTCGAACTGACAAGAAGATGGCCAGATTACACCGCAAGCTGGATTGCAGCAATGACGTTTGGATCCTTCCAACTTCCATGGGCGTTGATAAACGCACGCCAACGCCAACCCGCACGCCATTTTGGCGTGTAGGGTCTACACGCCAAAAAAAAAGGGCGTGTGAGACCCACACGCCAAAAATGGCGTGTGGTTCCCACACGCCATTTTTTTTTGGCGTGTGGGCCCCGCACGCCAAATAAAATTGGCGTGTGGGCCCCCTCGCTCACATAATCAAATGGGAGGGGCCATTCGATTACGTGAGCGGGGCCCCTCCCGGCTGACGAGGTTGTAAACCTCGTCAGCCGGGAGGACTTCCTCCCGGCACGAGGCTGTATAGCCTTGTCAGCCGGGAGGACTTCCTCCCGGCTGACGAGGTTATACAACCTTGTCAGCCAGGAGGAAGTCCTCCTGGCCGACAAGGTTGTATAGCCTTGTTGGCAGGGAGGACTTCCTCCTGGCCGACAAGGTTATACAACCTCGTCGGCCAGGAGGAAGTCCTCCCGGCCAACGAGGTTGTATAACCTCTTTAGCTGGGAGGACTTCCTCCCGGCTGACGAGGTTATACAACCTCGTCAGCCAGGAGGAAGTCCTCCTGGCCGACGAGGTTGTATAACCTCGTCGGCCGGGAGGACTTCCTCCTGGCCGACGAGGTTATACAACCTCGTCGGCCAGGAGGAAGTCCTCCCGGCCGACGAGGTTGTATAACCTCCTCAGCCAGGAGGAAGTCCTCCCGGCTGACGAGGTTATACAACCTCGTCAGCCAGGAGGAAGTCCTCCCGGCTGACGAGGTTATACAACCTCGTCAGCCAGGAGGAAGTCCTCCTGGCCGATGACAACCTTGTCGGCCAGGAGGACTTCCTCCTGGCTGACGAGGTTGTATAACCTCGTCGGCCAGGAGGAAGTCCTCCCGGCCAACGAGGTTATACAACCTCGTCGGCCAGGAGGACTTCCTCCTGGCTGAAGAGGTTGTATAACCTCGTCAGCCGGGAGGAAGTCCTCCCGGCTGACAAGGCTATACAGCCTCATGCCGGGAGGAAGTCCTCCCGGCTGACGAGGTTATACAACCTTGTCAGCCGGGAGGGGCCCCGCTCACGTAATCGAATGGTCCCTCCCATTCGATTATGTGAGCGAGGGGACCCGCACGCCAAACAATTGGCGTGTGGGACCCGCACGCCAATTGTTTGGCGTGCGCTCCCACACGCCAATTGTTTGGCGTGTGGGAGCGCACGCCAAACAATTGGCATGCAGGGCCCACACGCCAATTTCATTTGGCATGCGGGGCCCACACGCCAAAAAAAAATGGTGTGGGTCTCACACGCCCTTTTTTTTTAGCGTGTAGACCCGGGCGTTGATAAACGCACGCCAACGGCGCACGCCAACGCCAACCCGCACGCCAATTTTTTTTGGCGTGCGGGGCCTACACGCCATTTTTTTTTTGGCGTGTAGGGTCTACACGCCAAAAAAAAAAGGGCGTGTGAGACCCACAGGCCAAAAATGGCGTGTGGTTCCCACACGCCATTTTTTTTTGGCGTGTGGGCCCCGCACGCCAATTGTTTGGCGTGTGGGCCCCGCACGCCAATTGTTTGGCGTGTGGGCCCTGCACGCCAATTGTTTGGCGTGTGGGCCCCGCACGCCAATTGTGTGGCGTGTGGGCCCCGCACGCCAATTGTTTGGCGTGCGGGTCCCCCCTCGCTCACATAATCGAGTGGGAGGGACCACTCGATTACGTGAGCGAGGCCGGCTGACGAGGTTATACAACCTCGTCGGCCGGCGAGGCTATACAACCTCGTCGGCCAGGAGGAAGTCCTCCTGGCTGACGAGGTTGTATAACCTTGTCAGCCGGGAGGACTTCCTCCCGGCCGGCGAGGTTATACAACCTCGTCAGCCAGGAGGAAGTCCTCCTGGCCGACGAGGTTGTATAGCCTTGTCGGCCGGGAGGACTTCCTCCTGGCCGACGAGGTTATACAACCTCGTCGGCCAGGAGGAAGTCCTCCCGGCCGGCGAGGCTATACAACCTCGTCGGCCAGGAGGAAGTCCTCCTGGCTGACGAGGTTGTATAACCTCGTCAGCCAGGAGGACTTCCTCCCGGCTGACGAGGTTATACAACCTCGTCAGCCAGGAGGAAGTCCTCCTGGCCGACGAGGTTGTATAGCCTCGTCGGCCGGGAGGACTTCCTCCTGGCCGACGAGGTTGTATAGCCTCGTTGGCCGGGAGGACTTCCTCCTGGCCGACGAGGTTATACAACCTCGTCTGCCAGGAGGAAGTCCTCCCGGCCGGCAAGGCTATACAACCTCGTCGGCCAGGAGGAAGTCCTCCTGGCTGACGAGGTTGTATAACCTCGTCAGCCGGGAGGAAGTCCTCCCGGCCGACGAGGCTATACAACCTCGTCGGCCAGGAGGACTTCCTCCTGGCTGACGAGGTTGTATAACCTCGCCGGCCGGGAGGAAGTCCTCCCGGCTGACGAGGTTATACAACCTCGTCAGCCAGGAGGACTTCCTCCTGGCCGACGAGGTTGTATAGCCTCGCTGGCCGGGAGGTAGTCCTCCCGGCTGACGAGGTTGTATAACCTCGTCAGCCGGCCTCGCTCACGTAATCGAGTGGTCCCTCCCACTCGATTATGTCAGCGAGGGGGGACCCGCACGCCAAACAATTGGCGTGTGGGCCCCGCACGCCAATTGTTTGGCGTGCGCTCCCACACGCCAATTGTTTGGCGTGTGAGAGCGCACGCCAAACAATTGGCGTGCGGGGCCCACACGCCAATTTTATTTGGCGTGCGGGGCCCACACGCCAAAAAAAAATGGCGTGTGGGAACCACACGCCATTTTTGGCGTGCAGGTCTCACACGCCAATTTATTTTGGCGTGTAGACCCTACACGCCAAAAAAAAATGGCGTGTAGGCCCCGCACGCCAAAAAAAATTGGCGTGCGGGTTGGCGTTGGCGTGCGCGCTTGGCGTGCGTTTATCAACGCCCGTAGACCCTACACGCCAAAAAAAAATGGCTTGTGGGCCCCGCACGCCAAAAAAAATTGGCGTGCGGGTTGGCGTTGGCGTGCGCGCTTGGCATGCATTTATCAACGCCCAACTTCCATCTCCCTCAACAAAGCCCATTCAGATCCTGCCAAACTACAGCCGTCCACGTAACCTCATCACCAGTTCTGGCAGGATTCCCCACTTTATCCTTGAGTGCCACCCCTTCAACATCAGACCTCCAACCCCTACATTCCAACAACTATCTGATGTCATCAAAACACTCTATCAAATGGCGCAACACAGACCCACAAACACGATGAACTCCCACCGCTTGGGTGGGGAGATGCGTATGATTGGCTTCCGCTGTGCTTCTGACAAGAACAAATCTGGAGGTATGTAACTTCAATTCCCTTCAATCTGCATTCCATTTACTAATGCTTTCATGCATCCCTCTAGGCACATATGTACAAAATAAATTAACACCTGAACAAGGGGCCAAGGACAACCAGCTTTGGCAGACCCTCCAATCTCACAACAACTTCCTTGCCCGCCGGATGGAATCCCTCTCTTCTAGTGCCTACCAAGACAACCAATCAATCATGTCTGAAAATGGAATTCCCAATTGGAGTCAGGAGGAATGGACTGAAATGAGGATGGAGACCCAGGTCGAGTATAAGTTTGCCTCCAATGTCTCAGTCACATTTGATGATTTTTACAAAAAAGCCCATCAAGATGGTGGTGATCTCAATGGTTGGACATATGGTATCTTTTCCTTTATTGATAGAAAGACTGGTGAACCTATTCCCCCTCCTCACTCCAAAGAGGGACATGGCTTTTTATTTCCACGGCACCCTTATCTCATTGACTTTGTCCATGCCAATGGTATTGTAGAACTGGTTTGGCAAACCACTCAGTTTGAACACCACACCACTAAACCTCCCCCTCATCTTCCCAAGCCACATCTTTGTTACTGGACCCACTTTGGTTGCTCTTTTCAAATTAACAAAAAACTGGCTAATGTTGCTCTTGCTTTAAAAGGAAAGAGCCAACAAGTCATTCATGATGCTACCTTGTGTAAAATCCAAAGATCAATCCCCAAATAGTTTGTTTTCTTGTTTTACTGTCTTCCTCTCATCTCCCATACATGTTTTGTGGCTTGATTCAGATTATTTTTGTTACATGTTTCCCCCCCAATTTAACCCAGAAATCCATATCTATTCATCATATTATTTGGCTACAATGATCATGCCAGACTACCACCCAATAAGGACCACTGTAAAACACTCAGTTTGACATGTCCAGTTATACAACCCAATTTCTCCATAACCCACATAGATTTCATCAATTCTCACATGGACCAACCAAAAACATCCATTCATTATCTGTCCAATTTGGGTATTGATACACACATGGATTTTCCTGTCTTTCCAGTCACATGAAATCATGTAAACGGAGAATAGTTGGATTTTGGCATTCAGATCAACACAAACTTGGATGCTTTGATGACACATCCTGGATATACAGATTTGCAACAGTTTTATCTCAACCTGCATACTCTCTTTGGCCTCCTCTCCTCCCATGCCTCTAGGGTCACATAGTTCATACTGCTCTTATATGTTTATCATGGTTTGCCCCAGGTAACAGTGGCTCTTTTGTATTCAAGTATTTTTTTTTTTACCTAGCTAATCCAACTGATCATCAACATGCATTTTTTTGGCCAACCACCATAATCAAATCATCTTTCATTCAATAGACCCTAAATTACAAAAAGAATACCTGCCTCATTTCCACAAGCTACTATCCCCAAACTCTCCCCATTATAATTCTTTTACAGACAATGGCCAATGTTCACTCACATGGAAGCCATCATATGGTATCATATTTTCAAGTGCATGGAAATCAGGTAACCTTCCAACTCCCCACATATATATATATATATGTATATATATATATATATATATATATATATATATATATATATATATATATATATATATATATATATATATATATATATATATATATATATATATATATATATATATATATATATATATATATATATATATATATATATATATATATATATATATATATATATATATATATATATATATATATATATATATATATATATATATATATGTATATATGTAAATATATATTTATATATTTATATATTTATATATTTATCCTTATATTTATATCTATATCTGTATATCTCTACCTATATTGATGTGGATATAGGATCATATGGCCGTGTATTTATTGACATATACATCCAGATGTATATAACATATATTCACACATCAATTTTATATCCATTTGTACTTATATTATTGACAATCAATGTCACATACATATATTCATGTATGTGTTTATCCATAGTTGATTACATTCATATATTATCCTTTACATCCAACTGAAACCTAGAAACACTCTACAAATCTGATGTATATGTCCATAATCCCATCTACATTTTTAAAATAAAATGCAATGACATCTCTCATTGTTTTTTGAACTTGGATTCCTTTTGATTCCCCAGTTCAAAATGTTTCAAGGTACATATTTTTGATTCTGGGTTGCTGGAAATATTCTTTTTGGATTCTTCATGGCTGAAAAAATTCACAGTATATAAACAATATATTTACACTCAAAGTGCGTGTGAGCTGGCCCAACCAGTAACAAGGATACCTAAATTACATTCCTCAAATCCAGCCACACAGAAACTCAACACACAAGCAAATGCACACATGAAACAAACATCACTCTTTTTTTGCTTTCCTTTCATGTTGAAAATTTCTCTCCACCAGTCATCTGCAATTCTCCTACCCTTTCCAAAACTGAATGGCAATGTTTCATTGTGTGAATGTTTTCTAGTCTTTCATTCTTGCATGATGAATCACATCTGGCCAGATTCTCTCATAACTACAATATGTTTCACATGAGCTTTCAAGAAGTAAATCATTCACTGAAATCACAAGCCTGCCCAACCCTACATCTCTAATCTTCGGGCGTTGATAAACGCACGCCAAGCGCGCACGCCAACGCCAACCCGCACGCCAATTTTTTTTGGCGTGCGGGGCCTACACGCCATTTTTTTTTGGCGTGTAGGGTCTACACGCCAATTTTATTTGGCGTGTGAGACCTGCACGCCAAAAATGGCGTGTGGTTCCCACACGCCATTTTTTTTTTGGCGTGTGGGCCCCGCACGCCAAATAAAATTGGCGTGTGGGCCCCGCACGCCAATTGTTTGGCGTGCGCTCTCACACGCCAAACAATTGGCGTGTGGGAGCGCACGCCAAATAATTGGCGTGCGGGGCCCACACGCCAATTGTTTGGCGTGCGGGTCCCCCCTCGCTCACATAATCGAGTGGTAGGGACCACTCGATTACGTGAGCGAGGCCGGCTGACGAGGTTATACAACCTCGTCAGCCGGGAGGACTTCCTCCCGGCCGGCGAGGCTATACAGCCTCGTCGGCCAGGAGGAAGTCCTCCTGGCTGACGAGGTTGTATAACCTCGTCAGCCGGGAGGACTTCCTCCCGGCTGACGAGGTTATACAACCTCGTCAGCCAGGAGGAAGTCCTCCCGGCCGACGAGGTTATACAACCTCGTCGGCCAGGAGGACTTCCTCCCGGCCGACGAGGTTATACAACCTCGTCGGCCGGGAGGACTTCCTCCCGGCTGACAAGGTTATACAACCTCGTCAGCCAGGAGGAAATCCTCCTGGCCGACGAGGTTGTATAGCCTCGTCGGCCGGGAGGACTTCCTCCTGGCCGACGAGGTTATACAACCTCGTCAGCCAGGAGGAAGTCCTCCTGGCCGACGAGGCTGTATAACCTCGTCGGCCGGGAGGACTTCCTCCCGGCCGACGAGGTTATACAACCTCGTCGGCCAGGAGGACTTCCTCCCGGCCGACGAGGTTGTATAACCTCGTCGGCCGGGAGGAAGTCCTCCTGGCCGACGAGGTTGTATAACCTCGTCGGCCGGGAGGAAGTCCTCCCGGCCGACGAGGTTATACAGCCTCGTCGGCCAGGAGGACTTCCTCCTGGCTGACGAGGTTGTATAACCTCGTCGGCCAGGAGGAAGTCCTCCCGGCCGACGAGGCTATACAACCTCGTCGGCCAGGAGGATTTCCTCCTGGCTGACGAGGTTGTATAACCTTGTCAGCCGGGAGGAAGTCCTCCCGGCTGACGAGGTTATACAACCTCGTCAGCCAGGAGGACTTCCTCCTGGCCGACGAGGTTGTATAGCCTCGCCGGCCGGGAGGAAGTCCTCCCGGCTGACGAGGTTGTATAACCTCGTCAGCCGGCCTCGCTCACGTAATCGAGTGGTCCCTACCACTCGATTATGTGAGCGAGGGGGGACCCGCACGCCAAACAATTGGCGTGCGGGGCCCACACGCCAATTTTATTTGGCGTGCGGGGCCCACACGCCAAAAAAAAATGGCGTGTGGGAACCACACGCCATTTTTGGCGTGTGGGTCTCACACGCCCTTTTTTTTTGGCGTGTAAACCCTACACGCCAAAAAAAAATGGCGTGTAGGCCCCGCACGCCAAAAAAAATTGGCGTGCGGGTTGGCGTTGGCGTGCGCCGTTGGCGTGCGTTTATCAACGCCCCTAATCTTCACATTGTCACCATGGTATAGCATAATTCCCACATATACCTTGAACCATACCATTTTACCTTGAAATTTAACAAGGGAAGTATCCCAAGCAAAACATTAACCAATTAAATGAAAGCTTACATTCATGGTTCCATGCATTTCTGTCAGAGTCTCACAGAATTTATTTCCCAGCAAATAATCAATAATACTATGTCTTCACAAAATTGATTCAGTCATATTCATTTTTACTGTATTGCAACAACACTTTACCAGTGGAACCTTCTTCCAGAATCTTTCACATGACTTGACAAAAAATCTTCCAAAGATCTATCCAGTTGTGTACTCTCATACTCTATGAAGGCCTGGTGTCTCAGTTCATGCTATCTTTGTTGAAAAAGTTTTCAATCACTGCTGATCAAAACAAACCCAAGTTATCCCAACACTACTCATTATACTCTCACTAGGTCCCCCCCCCCCCTTCAGAAAACCAAGATTTATGTCATGATGGTTCCACCTGTTAAGCATTCACCATCATTATCATTGGCTGCTGTCCCCACACATGAGATTGAAAATGGTCCATTCCTATTTCATATTATAAATTCCTTATTGATGGTTAGTGTCAGTTAGAGCTGGAATTGTATCAAGATGAGAACACAAGATGGCTTGACGCCTCTGGATCTGTACAACAGGTTGAGAATGAGTTTTTCATTTAAATTATAACACAAATAATATCCATCAAAAGGTAGATTTTGCTTCATCAACATCTGATGGTTGGGATCTTATAGGAAGAAAATTAAGAGAAAAATGGAGAAAAATTGGCCCACTTGAACAAGCAAGGGTCAGAATTCACTGGTAAATGTTGATAAAATTAACATCTCTTTCTCCACCTAAACAAAATTATTAGACCAATACATACAAGTTCCTCACTGTGGTCATCAAACCAGCTTTCGTGGTGAGGAATCATGATCCATAAATCAAAGGATAATATGTATCATTCTCAATGCCTTATCTCAGTTTTGAGTCTCTGCCAGGGCAAAAATGATCCTTTCTCATCTTTATCAATTTTGTATTACTGTTCAACACAAATGTTCAGTTTTAATATTCTGGTTTAACCTTTTTGTTTTTAATCTCTGGGGAATCCTCACCATTTATGGATCCCAATGAAATATTCATTACCTGAACCTTCTGAAGCCTCAAAATACAAATGATCATTTTCGCAAATATTTGTATAAAATTGCATGATGCAATTTGTTAGCTTAGATAGTGATAATAAATTCAATTCTACCTGTTATACCTCTCAATTCATTTCCATGGAGTGGCAGTTTCTACTAGATTCTTATTTGTCAATTTTACTGACTTTGCAATGAAACAACCATTTATCATTCATTTTATTTTGTGATTGGAAACCACAATCAGTTGCCAAAGCATGTGTAGGTTGGTGTAAACATTAATCCTACTAGAGGCATTATGACAGTCAGTCTGGAGATATTTAACATCTTAATCTGCTTGTAAGTGTGATAATTATGTGACTATCACCAGTGAGAGACAACAAGACTACCAATCATCTCTCATTTTTTTGGGACCTTAATATATTGGACATTACACATATTCCATCCCAACATACTTTCCATGGCTCAAATCAGGATAAATGGGTATCCTCAAGGGCCCTGGGGAGCTTCCAAGCTTAATAAGTTTGTTGGCAATCCACAATATTTACTATTAAATCTTGAAGAGACTTCTTGAACAAAAAAATATTGCATTATTATTGGGTTCATTCCACAGCTAGTGGTAGGATCATCATTCCATTATAATTTTGTAGGGTGATATGAAAATAAAGGTTTCTTCAAATTTTTATGAGGCTAATCTTTGGTCTAATGAAATTAAAGTTAAATTTACTGCAGTTGGGGTTTTTGTGACTTTGTGGCCACCAGATAGACTCCAAATGATTTACAATAATTTTGTTGTGAAGCTTTATTTTATTTTTGATTGGATGAAATTCCAAGTGAAAATTTCCATAATCCATCGTATGAGGCAGCTAAAATAGTACTTGAAGGTTATTTTGAAGTGTATTAAAATAGACATGAGAGATAGTGCCTGTGTGAACTTCTTGGGAGGTTTAAATTGAGATTTTCAATTGCCTATTTTTATTTGAAGGCAAAAATATGATCCCACACCTGGATGTGTGTCCCAGTTTCAACTTTCAAATTAGACTTACTACATTCAATTCTATTTTTAGAAACATTCTAAATTAAATTTCTAAATGTGCAATGTGACCCTAATATTGATGAAGGAATATTTTGTTGCATTGGTGCTATCTGATAATATATTTGGTAAGCATGAGTTTAAACTTTCACAGAATTGGAGGCACACTTTTCATAGATGCTTGTGGATTGTACATTTTTTAGGCTCCTGCTGCTAGTTTGCCTTGCACGTTCAATAATTACAAATAATCTGATGAAGGCAAAAGTTGATAATATGACTTTATTTTGAACCTGGTGAATATAGAGGGAATATGGTATTGTTGGAGGATAATACAATATTGGCTTTAAATAAAATCAATAATGGATATAAAAACACCATTGTCATCAACTCAAGGTTTTGAAATAGACAACCAGGATGGTCTAAGAACTGTTTGAATTCTCAACAGTGCAAGGTGGGTCTCTCTATTTATACTTTGCAATAACATCCCTCTGAATAATGTTGTTGACTTGAATTTGATTATCAATATTTATTTAATTTCCAAGTTTAATCACATGTTAAATATATACCACATGGAAGCTAACGTATAGGTACATAACTTGCAATAGACATATCTTAGTTAAAGATTCTAAGGAGGTCATGTTAGCCATGTTGTGAAGAATATTTTCAAAACCTGGAGTTTCACTTGATCAAGCTACTTTCTTTTTTTTTGGATTGTGACGCTTGTGCATGGCTTTCAAGTTGTTGGAAGTGGTGGTGGTGGATCTCCTGGGGTGATGGATGCACTTTTATAAATATGACTGGCTTATTTCAGAGTTCTATGGTCAAGTTCTCCAGAACTGGAGTAATTGATCAACCATGGCCAAATATATTTTTCATCAAAGCTCAAAATATAGTTCCGACTTAAAAATTGCGAGTTTTTTGAATTTTGATGTGAGCCATCATTGATTAAACATTGGTTGTAATCAAAAAATTTATTGCCTCAGAAATTTCTATAAAAACAATTCAATCTTTTGAAACGTTTTTGAACACTCCTCTGATATATCATTGTATGTTGGTGATACATAATATATAGGCATGGAGATACCATTGGTGCACACCAAGGATACGTAGCAGATAGAGGTGGGATACATCTGGGATATAGAGAAGTCACCTCCATGGAGGTTCCACCTTTTTTTTCCTGGTGTCTTGTTTTTGTTTTTTTAAGAAATAAATGATCTGTATTATTCTAATTTGTCTCTCCGTTAGCTGTGATTGTTATTAATTTGATTTTCCTACTTCTTCCATTCTTTCTAAGTCCTTGTCACATATTTTTCTGAATCATTAGTGGTATGCCTCTCATTCTTTCTCATTGCCTGATCTCTTTCTCACATTCTCTGTTTGTTTGAAGGGAAATTCTTGAGGGAGCCTAAGAACAAACAACGAGCAAGGAATAAAGGATGGTTCCTAGTACAAGCTCTCAGACCCAATGCTCTATTACCAATGTCAGGAGAAAACCATATGTGGACAAACAGAGAGCCCCCTTTCAATTTCCAAAGGGGGCCTAGGCAGAAGGACAAGGAAAAACACTACAGGATGGTACTAGGCCGCAAGGCCAGACACAAAAAGAACCAGGGAACAGGGACAGGTGAAAGGTGACAGTCAAAATGTGACAGGTGGCAGGTAAATTGTTGGATAACCAAATCCAGCACTGATTGTAAGTCATGAGAAAACTGAGATGATTCATTACCTCAATTCACTAATCACCAGCCTTACCGTTGTTATAGCCAAAAAATACCGGGCTGAAGTAACAGACCCTGTTTACTGAATACCGCCTATTTTCCCTGAAGCCCTTGTGGCAATCCTTGGAAAAGACAACCATTAGTGGAAACAAGCTTGTAAGCTTGTTTCTTAAGCAGATTCCAAATCTTACCTGCATCAACGGTGGGCCCGCTACGCTAACAATAGCTGTAGCGTAGCGTAATGTTAGCTTTTGTTGCTACGCTAACACAAAGTTACTGTTAGTGGTTTTTTTTTTCAGCTAACGCTACAAAAATTTTGTCAAAAAAAAAAATAGCGGTAGCGTAGCATTAGCGACTTCAAAAAAAAAAGTTAACGCTACAGGAATTAACTGTTAGCTGATTTGTAGCGGTGTTAGCTGGAACAAACGCTACGCTAACTGTTAGCGTAGTGCTCTTGTCAGCTACGCTAACTGTTAGCGTGGCGCTCTTTTCAGCTACGCTACATGTTAGCGTAGCACCCTGCTCAGCTATGCTAACTGTTGGCATAGTGCCCTGTTGCGGTAAGCTAACTTTTAGCTTAGCACTACACTAACTGTTAGTTTAGTGCTATACTTGCAGGAGTATAGCAATCAGGTCTTTTATTGATGATTTGATGCTTTTAAATCAGTATCTCAATGACTCTGATGATTAAAATCAGGATTCCAGAACAATATTGTCCCGAGATCCATCACTTCACATCAAAGGCATTTCAATAAAAATAGATTAGACATCAACATAAGGACATGATCCTAAATTTTGAGGCCAAATGAAGTTTATTTTATAGTTAACAGGGGGGGATGGCCAAATGGACAGCTCAGAAAGCCACAGTGGATTGTGTTTTTTATGAGCCAAAAGCCACATGGAAAAACGTTTTTTTTTGAAAAGAATAAAAAAAAAAAAAAAAAGACAAAAAAAAAAAAAAAAAAAAAAAAAAGAAAAAAGAAAAAACTTAGAGATTAAAAATAGATGAATCAGAAATAAGCTGTTTTGATTGCTGTACTTGTTCAAGTACAGGAGTTAAAGCAGCAGTTTGATTGGTTTACTTGTGCAAGTACAGATTTTTGATTGCTTTACTTGTGCAAGTACAGGAACCTAATTGAGCAGAGTGGACAAGCTTTTACCCAAGACAGGGGAATTTATCACTCCTGCTATATTAAAAGTGAGTGCAAAATACCTAATTGGTGTCAACCTCATCACAAATCCTACTCACCAATGAGGGTGACACTGATGAGGTATGTTGCAGTTACTTATAGTATAGCGGGAGTGATAAATTCCCCTGTCTTGGGTAAAAGCTTGTCCACTCTGCTCAATTAGGTTCCTGTACTTGCACAAGTAAAGCAATCAAAAAAATTTACTTGCACAGGTAAACCAATCAAACTGCTGCTTTAACTCCTGTACTTGAGCAAGTACAGCAATCAAAACAGCTTATTTCTGATTCATCTATTTTTAATCTCTAAGTTTTTTCTTTTTTCTTTTCTTTTTTTTTTTCTTTTCTGTTTTTTTTTTTTTTTTTTTTTTTTTTTTTTTTTTTTTTTTTTTTTTTCTTTGTCTTTTTTTTCTTCTTTTTTTTCTTTGTCTTTTTTTTTTTTTTTTTTTTTTTTTGAAAAAAAAAAACGTTTTTCCATGTGGCTTTTGGCTCATAAAAAACACAATCCACTGTGGCTTTCTGAGCTGTCCATTTGGCCATCCCCCCCTGTTAACTATAAAATAAACTTCATTTGGCCTCAAAATTTAGGATCATGTCCTTATGTTGATGTCTAATCTATTTTTATTGAAATGCCTTTGATGTGAAGTGATGGATCTCGGGACAATATTGTTATGGAATCCTGATTTTAATCATCAGAGTCATTGAGATACTGATTTAATAGCATCAAAGCCGCACAGCAAGCCATCTTGTGCCATCCTTTTATTTGCCCAACCACCTCACACCAACTATTGGTAAAATAAACCAATATGTAATCCACCAAAAAAATTCTTTTCTGATTTTTCACTTTTCTGGATCTAAAATTGTGGTCCTGGTTTGAATTCAAACACAAGAAAGAAGACGGATTTCTCTTCTAAGAGCTCTAATGCAGCAGGAATTTACCTGCTGAAGCCATAAACACAGCTTTTATACAGCAGCCGTGTTAACTTGTGAAACTAACAGTTAGCAAGCAAAAAAAACCCGCTATTTGAGCATAGTGTAATGGGAGAAACTTCAGCTAACAGCTAACATCTAGCAGGAAACATATCAGCTAACAGCTAATATATTCAGCGGGAAAATATCAGCTAACAGCTAACATTTAGCGTAGCGTAGCAATGATGCCGCTACGCTACTGAGAACTTCAAAATCTGTTAGTGCCAGAAACATTACGCTACTTGTTAGCGTAGCGGTGAATTTTCCCCACTAACGCTACAGAAAAATGGACGGAAAAATTTGTCGCTACGCTAACTGTTAGTGTAGCGGAGTGAAATTTCAGCTAACGCTACAAATTTTCTGGGAAAAAAAACCCCCGCTACGCTAACACTTAGCGGTCAAATAGCGTAGCGGCCCACCGTTGCCTGCATGACTTTAAATAGCCAAAAATTGTAGCTTACTTGGCCAATCACCCATCTACTTTTCATCTAGAATTCTTGTAAGCAAAAATCTACAAAACCTAGAATAAAATCCCCATTTTATCCTTTCTTAGAATCTTGTCATCAAATCCACAAATACAACCAATTTTTCTCCTTTCCTTTTTCACATCATCAATCCTCACCTTTGCTCCCATTTTTTCCCACTTTCCTTAATCATCTCAACACCTCCATTCCTTCTCTCCCATATTACATTACTTGACTCAACCTCAACATTTCCCATCTTTCTTGCAGACATCTCATAAGTGATTCCAGTTCCACATGGCTTTTTACCTCTACCCTTCTAGCTATGAGTGAATTTACCTTTCTGGATCAAAGGTAATTGCATATATTTATGCTTGTATATATTTATGCTCAAACCCCATTTCCAGTCACAGAAATGAGGTGGTGTGTAAATTGAGGGAGATAGTGTAAAACCAGCGTGAATAACTCCAAACCCACGTACTGCAGTCAGTGCAGCTGGAATCACCCCCGTGACTGAAGGCCCGCTCCAAAGTTAAAATACAAGGCCCCACGCATAGTATTAGACCCAGTAAGGCTCCCCGTGTGGCACGCAGACACCAGAGCCTGCAAAAATAATACAAGGGCAACAAAAAGCACCCTAGTATCTTCAGTACATATGATACATGGATAATAAATATTACTAGGGACTAGAAAATTCATTTATATTATTTTATACTATTTCATACACTAACATAATTACATTAAGTACTAAAAAACAGTAAAAAGCAAAGTACTGTGGCTTATTATAAAATACAAATAAGCCATAGATACTAATAATAAAACAACTACTAATGTACTACAAGACTGAAATTAAGGGCCTGGATGGTCTAGCGGTAACCATCACCCACAGAAGCTTGGTGTCACCCCTGTGCAATATCTCACTCCTGAGAGAGTGACGAGTCCGGTGTGGTAGACATTTCTGTTCTGGAGGGAAAAATTTAAAGTTTTGTGTTTACATACACCCCACTATCTTTTTTCACCACAGTCATTTTAATTTACATACAAAGTTACACTATGTGTACTGTATAAAGGGTATGTATCTAAATTACAGATGTATTTCTGTATAAATGAGGCTGTGTAGAAACCACAAGCCACATGCAGCCTGCTGCATAGTACCCATTGGGGCAGTGCAAGCCATTCAAGCAGACTACACAGCAATACACAAAGCTGTGCAGGTCACTTGATATAAATACATAGCAACCAGAAGGCTGTGTAAGCCACACTTGTAACTAGATCACTAGCTAAAATTGCTCATTACTACACTGCCACACTGTATGCAGCTGTATTCTACACAGCATTCCAGCTAAAAACCCTCATGTAACTAGAACACCAGCATAAATGCCACACATTATACTATATAAGGAGGGGCTCTCCCTTCCTCTTTGCCCATCTCATTCATCTCATCTCATCTTATCCCATCTGATCACAAATAATTACTACATTTTAAACTCTCCACCACTTATCAAATACTAAAACTTTGCAATCCACATATAAACTTCACACCCAATCCACTCTGGGAAATTGTGCTATAAATATTCAACTACACTAAGACCACTGTCTTCTTCTTCCAGCCTAGCTGGGGGTGTTGTTAGTCTTTTGCTTTCAGAGAGGCAGGGTTTTCCCCCATCAAAACTTCTTGACATTCAGCCAAAAGAGGTGAAAGCCACTTTTGGAGTCTCACGCCAGTGTTTGAATCCTGGCAAGCCCAACCCCTGGCTGCTACCCCTTCCAACCCAGGACAAATACACCTCCCTCTTCAATTGCAAACCCTTTATTAGTTTTCCCCTCCACACAATAAAACTCCTCTCTTTCAAATTCAACACCAGTTACCCATTTAAAAAACCAACCTGAGAAGGTTAAAGCATCACACCCCCACCGCAACCCAGTAGATCAAATTGTCTAGATTACAGGGGTTGATAAACCCACGCCAATGGGCGCCTGCCCACGCCCAACGCACGCCAATAAAAAAAAAGGTGTGCTGCCCGCACACCTTTTTTTTATTGGCGTGCGGGCTGCACGCCCATCCCTGGGCGTCAGCACGCCTGTAGATGGGCGTGGGGGCTGCACGCCCATCTGCAGGCGTGCGGTCGCACACCCTGTTCAGAACCGGGTGGACGGTTTGCACGCCCCGTTCAGAACAGGGTGTGCAGTTTGCACGCCCCATTCAGAAAAGGGTGTGCAAACCGCACGCCCTTCCTATGTATATAGGCAGGGGCATGCGCTTACCTATATACATGCTGATGACATGCGTACACAGGAATGTACGCATGACATCAGCTTGACCGGAGGGATCCCTCCGGTTGAGGAGTTTACAGCCTCCGTGACCAGGAGGGATCCCTCCGGTGGAGGAGGTTGTATAACCTCCTCAACTGGAGGGAATCCCTCCAGTTGAGGAGGTCATACAACCTCCTTGACCGGAGGGATCCCTCTGGTTGAGGAGGTTATACCCTTGACCAGAGGGATCCCACCGGTCAAGGAGGTTGAATGACCTCCTTGACCGGAGGGATTCCCTCCAGTCAAGGAGGTTATATAACCTCCTTGACCGGAGGGATTCCCTCCAGTCAAGGAGCTTATACAGCCTCCTTGACCGGGAGGGATCCCCCCCGGTCGAGGAGGTTGTACAACCTCCTTGACTGGAGGGAATCCCTCCAGTTGAGGATGTCATACAGCCTGTCAAGGAGGTTGTATAACCTCCTCGACTGGAGGGAATCTGTCAGCCCTAGAGATACTCCAGAGTATCCTAAGCACTGACTAAACTACAAAATACAATATAATTAATGTATTACTAATGTAAATAATAACATATCATAAAATATTGTTATATCAATCAACTCAGAATGTAAACTTAAGTGGGGTAGCTCACTCAAACGGGGGTTGATAAATGCACGCCCCCCCGGGCACGCCCACGCCGAACGCACACCGATAAAAAAAAAGGTGTGCTGCCCGCACGCCTTTTTTTTATCGGCGTGGGGGCTGCACGCCCATCGGCGTGTGAGACTTCAGGCGTGCGGTCGCACGCCCTGTTCAGATTATGTGTATAGGCAGGGGCGTGCCCCCTGCCTATACACATAAAAAGGGCGTGCAACCAACACGCCCTTTCTATGTATATAGGCAGGGGGCACTCCCCTGCCTATACACATGCTGATGTCATGCGTACACAACAATGTACGCATGACATCAGCTCCGGTCGAGGAGGCTGTACAACCTCCTCAACCGGAGGGATGCCCCCTCCGGTCGAGGAGGTTGTATAACCTCCTCGGCCGGAGGGATCCCTCCCGGTCGAGGAGGTCATACAACCTCCTCGACCGGAGGGGGCATCCCTCCGGCCAAGGAGGTTGTATGACCTCCTTGACCGGAGGGATCCCTCCCGGTCGAGGATACAACCTCCTCGACCGGAGGGATGCCCCCTCCGGTCGAGGAGGTTGTATAACCTCCTTGGCCGGAGGGATCCCTCCCGGTCGAGGAGGTCATACAACCTCCTCGACCGGAGGGGGCATCCCTCCGGCCAAGGAGGTTGTATGACCTCCTTGACCGGAGGGATCCCTCCCGGTCAAGGAGGTACCTCCTCGACCGGAGGGATGCCCCCTCCGGTCGAGGAGGTTGTATAACCTCCTCGGCCGGAGGGATCCCTCCCGGTCGAGGAGGTCATACAACCTCCTCGACCGGAGGGGGCATCCCTCCGGCCAAGGAGGTTGTATGACCTCCTTGACCGGAGGGATCCCTCCCGGTCGAGGAGGTCATACAACCTCCTTGACCGGAGGGGGCATCCCTCCGGCCAAGGAGGTTGTATGACCTCCTCGACCGGAGGGAATCCCCCTCCGGTCGAGGAGGTTGTACAACCTCCTCAACCGGGGGGCATCCCTCCGGCCGAGGAGGTTGTATGACCTCCTTGACCGGAGGGAATCCCCCTCCGGTCGAGGAGGTTATACAACCTGCTCGACCGGAGGGGGCATCCCTCCGGTCAAGGAGGTTGTATGACCTCGACCGGGAGGGATCCCTCCGGTCGAGGAGGCTGTATAACCTCCTCAACCGGAGGGGGATTCCCTCCGGTCGAGGAGGTTGTATAACCTCCTTGACCGGGGGGATCCCTCCGGCCAAGGGGCTTGCAGTCCTCCCCGGCAGGGCGTGCGGCTGCACGCCCTCCTTGGGGGTGTCGCACGCCTGTAGATGGGCGTGCGAACTGCACGCCCATCTACAGGCGTGCCCACGCCCAAGGATGGGCGTGCAGGACGCACGCCGATAAAAAAAAGGCGTGCGGGTTGCACGCCTTTTTTTTTAAGGGCGTGCGTGGGCGTGGGCGTGCCCGGGGGGGCGTGCATTTATCAACCCCCCACTCAAACTACCACTAAATTCCTACTCCTTCTAGTACTTTATCATATGATAAAGATACTTTAAGAAAAAGGGAATAAAAAGTATAAATTAAAAATTAAAAATTATTGTCATAAAAGCTGAGAGACAATAAACTTATTTGCATAAATATAATAATAATAAAATTATGCTTATAAAAAAGAAATTACCTAAGTGCGTGGTAATTTCCCAGCATTGTTCTATTAAATGAATTGGCCCATGATGTGATTAGTTATACATACATGTCATGAGGTCATGGGGACATAGAAAATACTGTGCTCAATTCAATACAATTCCCATTTCATCATGGTACGTTTGGATTGTAATACATTAGAGCAGAATTTAGAATAAGATTCTAGAACCTTCCTCAAGGAATCTCTAGAATATAAAAGGAGGAAATTTCTGGCCTAGGATTGGTTCCTCAGCACATTCCCCCAGTACCACATTAGTAAGTACTCTGAATATTCTCCTCCTACTTTTAGAGTAGTGTTATCCCTTTATCCAACCCACCTTATTTACTGGACTAGTTATCAAGCTATCTTAGAACATCCCCATCTTAGACCTTGGACTATTCCTTATAAAGCAGTTGCTGCAAGACTACCACCTCTCACAGTAGCCAATCAGCTCAAGTGCTTTCCAGCTGCTTAGTAACAATTTATATTGTTACACACTCAAAAAGACAGAAAGATAGCCAAACCTATATGGTTATCTGTTAGTATTCTCCTGATTGACTCATTTGTATATCAAATAGACAATTATAAGGAGTTTTAGGTTATCCTCTGTGCATAGTTTGGACACTCAAGAGAGAATAAGACTTGTGATTATTCTGATAACCTTTCAGCACAGTGATAGTACCTGGCTTTTTTTATAGACATTAAGCCAGTGTTTCATACACATAGCTGACAGAATCCCTCCAGTCAAGGAGGTTGTATAACCTCCTCAACCAGGGGGGATCCCTCCGGCCGAGGGGGCTGTATCTTCCCCGGCAGGGCGTGCAAACCGCATGCCCTGGTTTGAACAGGGCGTGCAGCATGCACGCCCGTCAAAAAAAGGGCATGCGGGCTGCACACCCTTTTTTTGATGGGTGTGCCCCTGGCGTGGGCGTGCATTTATCAATCCCCCTAGATTACCGCGTACTCACAGAAACTTAGGTCCTCATAACACAAGTGCTCAAACAATTTTTACAACTCAAAAACTTGTAGTTCAAAACAAATGATATTCATAGTGTGCAATGCCAATGGCAAAATTACAATTCTTTAAAAAAAAGAACAAAAAGACTGTAATTAATAAATTAATATAAGCAAATAAATGAAACATACATGAAACAATATAGATTTAACTTGGTGACTTATACGCAAGGCAAAAGCCTCTGTAGGTCACCAAGAAGGCCAAAATGTGGTCTATCTCTTGCCTTTGCTGCAAAGTATAAGCTGGTTGCCAAGAATATCAAGCCGGTAAATCAGCCAATGCCTCAAGGTTTTAATCCCCCTCTGCGCAGGCTGCTGCTTTCCCAAGATCTGTATGAAGGACTTTCACACAAATTATCCCGGCCTTTTGTGCCCAAGGGCTGCGTGACACCAGAGAATTTGGAAGTGGTGAAATTGGGGCCACCCAACTGGATATTCCTGGACAAGCAAGATCTGATCAAGAACGTGCTGTTGGAGCGGGATCTGGCTATTGCCTTTGAGGTGAGTGAGGGAGTGAGAGACTTCTAAAAGAGTCACATGGGCTACTGTATACATTCCGGTTGTTGAACACAAGCCCTGGCAAAAGAAGAAGATCCCAATCCTGGCAGCCAAACTTGATGAGTATACGTGCCTGATTAGAGATTGTGTCAGAGACAGTCTCTAGGAGCAATCTATGTCCTCCTACTCAAGCCCGGTTTTCTGCTTTCTTAAAGGGAACAGGGAGCTACGAGGGGGCTTGATAAACACACACCAACCCTTACAAGTGTTTTTACGCCACTGCAAGCCCTTTTTGGCGGGTTTGGTGGGCACACAACTGGCCCTTGGTGTGTTTCAAGGAACGCCAGCGTATTTCTCACACCTTGGTGTGCCTTTGAAACACGCCAATCAGGATTCGCATACCTTTGAGGCACGCCAATCCTGATTGGTGTGCTTGACGGCGGCCCACCCACACACTAATATGTATGCGGGGGGGCCTGCTCTCCCATAGGCTATACCCATAGCCTATGGGATGTCCATTGGCGTGCCAGTGGGAACGCCAATGGATGACACCAGAGATGTCCAACTTGGACATCTCTGGTGGTTTTATAACCTCATTGCCGGGGAGGAATTCCTCCCCAACAATGAGGTTATACAACCTCATCACCAGTACACGCTTTCTCAGCGTGTTCAGAGGAGTATACAGGCTACCAGGAAGGCTACTGGCGGGAATTGGAGTGGTTTATGGTGACTTTGGAGAGGCCAAAGGACATGGAACCAAAGGACTTTTGCGCTTTAAAGCACAAATCTGTTGAGTTCTTCCTTCAAGAGGGAAGGCTTATGAAGCGCGGAAGCCCTCTACCCCACATTTTTGTCACTCTCATCAACAAGGAAGACTCAATCCTCCAGCAGCTACATGAAGATCTAGGCCATTGTGGTGTGACGTAGACTTATAGGTGTGTTTCAGATTGATTCTGGTGGCCCTCTTTGAAGCAGGCAGTTGCGCGCTGGTGTCAGAGCTGTCACGTGTGTCAAAGGCAAGATTTGGGGCGGCCTCAGGAGCTGTGGTATCCTACCAGAGATTCCATGGTGTTTTTCCATTTTGCAATGGATGCTTTCCACCTCAAAGCTAGTAGATAAAAATACCTCACTGTTGCGCAAGACAAATTTTTCAGCTGGGTAAAAGCTAAGATTCTCAACAACCTTGCATCTGAAGCAGTGGCAGTGTTTCTGCAAGAGAACTGGATGATGTGGTATGGTCTTTAAAATATTTTGAATTTATGACTGTATTATCTAAGAGCCAACACACTGAACAAGAGAGGTTAGATACAGGAAAAAAAAGAGTAAACAAGAAAAGAGATCAAGAAAGTACCAACAGTATTGCGCAAGGGAGTTTATTGAGACAATGGGCAAGTAGGACAAGATAGATAGAGAGAGATAATTGAGGACTAGAAGGAAAGGTCAGTTAGATGAAGAAGAAGTAGAAAGATTGAGTCAGGGAATCTCACCAGGAAGAAGTGACAAGTTTGATGAGTGAATAGAGATAGAAGAAGAAGATATGTAAAGAGGAGAAATAGAAAAAGAGAGGAGAGAGAAAGAAAGAGATTGAGAGGTAAAGGAGCTTGAACAGATTGAAGAGAGTTGAAGATGGGATGAGATGAAGTTGGGTTGGTTAGGTAGGGAGAGAGCCTGAAATGAAGAAGTTTGAATGAGGAGTGGGATGAGTTTGAAAGGTGAAATGAGTTGAATGAAATAGAGTGAGAATGAAATAAAATAAAAGGAAACAAAGGAAAAATTTCAAGTGTGTGACAGTCAAGTGACATGTAAATAAGGAGATCAAAGAGAGAGATATTTTTACAGTCTTGCTAAAGCTTACTCCACCAACAGAGGATCCAACTTTGGTGGTGTGCTTCCAGAGATGTTTAGGAAACTTCCTGGGCAGCATTGCGTTTCCACTCCCTACTACCCTGAAGGGCAACATATGTTTGAGCGTGGGAACGGTCCTTTGAAGGCGGCTCTAGTGAATTTGGCAGACAAGAGTGGCAAGATTTGCCGCAATTTCCTAACATTGGTTCTGTTTGCAGACCAGATCTTGACGAAACGGACCACAGCGTATTCACCTTACAAGCTGGTTTTTTTTTCAATGTGCAGCACTTCCCTTGGAATTGGAAGTAAATCTTACTTAGGTTTCAACTGGGAATCTGTGAAGACAACGGAGGATCTCATAGAGGCAGGACATGTGGTGTTGTGTGTTGGAAAATGATGGAATCTTGAAGCGACTTGGTCTGCTACTGGGAAGGCTACATGACCCAGTCAAGGCTGGTGACATGGGTCTGGCATATAACTGGTCCCTTGAGATACAGTGGGTCCAACTGTTTGCGCACAAATGGAACGGGCCCTACTGTGTGGTCAAGCAAGTCAAAGGTGGATCCTACATTTTGGCTGAATTGGATGGCATCAAGCTCAAGCGGCGCTTTGCAGAGGATCAGGTCAAGAAATATTGGTCACGCAGAGGCTTGGGAGAATGACAGTAAGTTCCTCCCAATGTGCACCTCCAAATCTAGATGCTGTTATCATGTCAAAAACTCTACTTTATGCCACATTTGTGAGAACTGTGTTCGCATTTGGGTTCATTATTTCTTTCCTCCTTAGGTCTACTCCCAAATTCAACATCAGAAAGAAGAAGCAGTCTAGGGACAGAGTGAAAGTGGTGGGTGGATGTGGTGAATTTTATGGTACAGGCTGTTTCAGGATCAAGGTTCATCAAGATTTCATGATTCATGAAGATTTATTTTTTCTGCAAGACTCAAGACTCCCTCAAACTCACATCAATACTGAAGGCTTCCAGATCTTTATTAAGTTCATCAATATTTTTCTTTAATTCACGTTATATTGTGTTTTATCTTATAATTTATGGATTCATGTATTTCATTTGTTTGTCAGTTTTTTGGTTTGATTATTTCTTATTATTACCTCTTGTTTGTTCTTCCTTCTATTTTATCTTCCTTAGCTTTCATGGTCCTAAAACATAGCTACGTGTGTTGTTTCTCTCCTTTGTTGTGTTGTTTTCTTTTCTTTTGTTTGTAGTTAGGGATGTGATGACATGTCACTCCCCAGACTTCAAGTTCAAGCTGAACTTGGTGGATGGGAGGGTATGGGACTTTCTCTGATCCACAACATTTTCCATTGATTCATTTGGATTCACTGGCTGTATCACCAGCACCCCCTTCTGATCTCTGGCCAACTGGCCTGTATCTTTTGTTGATTTTTTTTTATCATCACTCAAACTACACTCAACACTGCCAACAGAAATCAACTTCTTTTTTCTCTTCTACTTCCCCCCCCCCCCCAAAGCTATCACTTTCTGCTCCTCATCTCATTTGCCAGACTACCCACGAGCGCATCTAACTCAGCACCATCCCCTTGACGCTCTGCCTACCTCCTGGCACGGTAGGAGTTCCATGACACGTATGGAAACCTCAGGGTTGCAGAAGGTGAAAAGGATCAACTTGCTTTTGTTTTCCAAGCGGGGCAATTTTCCCTGCTCACCATGCCATTTGGACCCACAGGAGCACCAGGGTACTTCCAATACTTTATGCAACAAATTCTCCTTGGAAGGATTGGGAAGGACACCTCCGCGTACATGGACAAAATCATGGTCTACGCGCAGAAGGGCTCAAACCACAAGGAAGCAGTTGGTAGCATACTGGACACATTGAGAAAGCACCAACTGTTAAGGTCTGATCTGGGGAGAGGAAGGAACTGGGGTTTCTGGGGTTTTGGGATCCTATAATGTAGATTGCAGTCCTTGTCCTGGCAGACTATATAGTGTCCTGTCTGTGACATGAACGTGATAGACTATGTACATATGGTGCGGGCCATGGTGCGGGCGGGCCTGCAATATGGCTCATGACACCAACTGTGGCTGAAACCCAAAAATTGTGAATTCCCAAGGCCGGAAGTGGGATTCCTGGGACTGTTTATACCATGCAACCGGGTCAGGATGGACCCTTAAAAGGTACAGGTGGTAACAGAATGGCCCACACCAAAGAATGTCACTGAACTACAGCGGTTCATTGGATTTGCCACATTCAACGTTATTTATATCCTGCAGGTAGAAGAAATCATCTGCAGAAATATAAGCTTACAATCTTAATCCTTTAGCTGAGGTATTCATTGCCAATTCAAGCCACTAGGGTTTCAAGGAAGGCAGTAGCATCTTCAGGGTTTGGTGTGTCATGTAAAGAACAAGAATTTTATTTCTTTATTTAGAGATTTTTTTGGCAGGCAGAATGTACTTTGATGATAAAGCACAATTCATAAGAATACTAAGTCCCAATGAGCTCATCCAGCCATCAGATGAACTTGACATCCAATATTGGGAGTTTATCCAATCAACAATATACAGCTTACATTGGAAAATTTCAGGATGCCTAGAGGCTGGGAACTTAACCTTCCACCCAATGTGTACTATCCAGCAAACTTTGGCTGGTTGAATGGTCAAATATTTTCACCTGACAAAATTCTTCCAATCTGTGGTTTCCCCCATCTCCAATTGACAGAAAAAGAGTTTTCAAGAGACAAAATTGGAGAAATCCAGGGCAAAATGTTGGACTACTGGCATGGTAGTAGATCTTCAAGTGAATTGGCCTCAGATTTTGTCATAACCTATAATGAACATCTTGGACGTAGTGAGCTCTTTTGGCCTTTGTGAAAGGATTAGGGTTCAGGTTACTTGAGTTGTTGACAAAGTCTGAGACAGAACTTTGTGATTCCAGACCAGAGATCAACACACAAACTTGGAATTGAAATCCTTGGACTTCATTATGTGCCTTTGCATTCATCATCCTTAAAGTGGATGGATAATTATTTTTTGCCTCTGAATGAAGAAAAAATCAAAGTCAACAAATCAATAGTAAAATATTGTCTGGATTTAATCAGGAATCTGGATTATGTTTTTGGCAATCATATCCAGAGAAATTACCAGAAATTCTTTGCAAGTTGAACATCCAATATTACAAATTGGGATTTCCAGCTCTAAACATGTAAAAATTTTGTCAAATTTGCAAATAGGGGAGCCAGTTGAACAAGATGTACTAATTAATAATGTGAAAGAGTTCTGTGAATCAGCTGCTCTACTTCACTTGAAATTTTCCAAGCGCTTTCCAAAAGGAGTTCCAGGACATGCAACAGCATCAGGTTCATGGAACTTTCTTTTGAGACAGGTGGTGTATGTACAATTTGATGGCCTTCCAATTGTGGGGAAAATTCCTGTTGATGTTGTGGATTGGATTTTGTACGCACTCAGTTGCCCCTGGATACATTTAATCCAACACATTTGGTAAGAATTTCTAGCCATTGTGTCCTCCCTATTTAGATAGAAATGAAGAAGGATTGAATTTCACTCTGTAACAAGGAATGAACAACTTAATAATAACACTACAGTTTGTCTTCAATAATTATTATAATTAAATTCTGGAAATGTCACATGCTGAGAATCCTGATGAAATCAGCTGAGTATGTTGACCAGGAATTGAGGTTTATTGGAGAAGGGTTTTTGTAGTGTGGTGTATCTTGAAGTTGGTGATATTGATGGTTTTTATTTCTTTCTTCTTTTTTGGATCAATTCTCAATGTGAGGACAAGTTCAAACTTGGGTGTTGATAAATGCACGCCCACGCCAAAAGGCGTGTTTGTATGCCCCCGCCAGCCTTTTTTGGCGGGTTTGGTGGGCATGCCATTTGGCATTGGCGTATGTCAAGGCATGCCAACAGCCTTGGTGTGCCTTGGAAACAAACCAATCAGGATTGGAGTGCTTGACAGCGGCCCACCCGCATGCCAATATGTATGCGGGTGGGCCTACATATCCCATAGGCTATGGGTATAGCATATAGTCTCCCATAGCCTATGGGATATCCATTGGCGTGTGCACCGGCACAGCAATGGATTCCTTCAGAGATATCCAACTTGGAAATCTCTGACAGCTGGGAGGATTTCCTCCCAGCCCATGAGGATGTATACCCTCATTGGCCAGGAGGATTTGTGAAGGAGATAAATAGAGATCTGAGATCAAGACAGTGAGTATACTGGAGCCAAGGATGAGGATGGAAGGAGACGGGAGGAGGAGCAAACCTGTGGTGACAGAGAACAAAGAGAAGATAAAGAAAGAAAAAGAAAAATAAGAGAAAATACTTGAGTAGACTAAATACAACTAAATATTTAGACCCAGTAATTTTGCTCCTCTCAAACCCCTTTCCTCCTCTTTTTTTTTTTCTTCATTCTAATAGGATTTCCTCCTGGCCCGGCCAACAAGGTTGTATAACCTCATTGGCCAGGATGATTACCTCCTGGCCAATGAGGTTATACAACCTTGTTGGCCAGGAGGATATGCAACCTTTTTGGCCAATAAGGTTGTATAAACTCATTGGCCAGAAGGATGTCCTTGGGAAACAAGGTTGTATAACCTCATTGGCCAGGAGGATTTCCTCCTGGCCAACAATGTTGTATAACCTCATTGGCCAAGAGGATTTCATCCTGGCCCGGCCAACAAGGTTGTGTAACCTCATTGTCCAGGAGGGTTTTCTCCTGGCCAATGAGGTTATAAAACTTTGTTGGCCGGGGTGATTTCCTCCTGGCCAACAAGGTTATATAAAATTTCCGGCCAGGAGGAAATCCTCCTGGCCAATGAGGTTATACAACCCCACAGGCCAGGAGGAAATACTCCTGGCCAACGAGGTTATCCAACCCCGCAGGCCAGGATGAAATCCTCCTGTCCAATGATGTTATACAACTGTGTCAACCAGGAGGATTTCCTCCCGGCTGACAAGGCCCACTCCCACAGGGGTGGGCGTGCTGCACTGTTGGTGTGTTTTCCAAACATGCCAATGTCATTGGTGTGTTTTCCAAACATGCCAATGTCATTGGTGTGTTTAGCCAGCACACCAAGGATTAGAAATTGGTGTGCCTCAAAGCATGCCAACACCAAATGGAGTGCCCACCAAACCCGCCAAAAAAGGCTGGCAGCGGCGTAAAAAAAAGGCCTTTTGGCTTTGGTGTGCGCCAGAGGAATGCTTTTATCAAGCCCCTTCAACCTTCAGTCTTCAAAAATAAAGTATTCACACCCTAGATACTACTTCCAACTCCTTTTGCACTCAGAAAGTGCCCCAGTATAGAAATCGTCTGTGGTGCAGTTGTCACTAACTCCAACACATTTCTGGTTCAAAGAATCAACCTTTGGTATATTTGGATAGTCTCAAAGCATATTTCTTGACATTTTTTTATAAGAAGAATTGATTGAATTATGTAGTCTACCAATAGCAATATAAAACACATGGACTCTTCAACAGATGTTTGAAAATAATATTTTTTGGATATAATTTAATTCAGCATATCTTTTATTCAATACAACTCTTTCCTTTATTTTTTGATCTCAATTTTTCTCAAGATGGCAGATATCTGGAATTGTACAGTTAATTTCCAGTTTACTTTTTCAAACAAATGATTCATTTGTAAATATGATCAATTTCAATCTGATTGGCTAGGTTTTTGGCACATCTTTCCATTTCTTGTTTTCTCAAATGTTTCAACCCAAATGGATTACCAAACTCAGCAATAATAATTACTGATATATAGCCAGCCACAAAAGGATTATAAAATATGTGAGAGTTTCAGAAGCATAAGTAGGAAGCTGGCAGATTTCCCAGTTACAAAGATTGTCAGAATCTGTTGATGGGGAGTAAACTCATGTAAGGACTCTTGTAGTCCTTCACCAAGTATCGTCGTCGGGGTTCTAGAACAGAGAGAGTTTCTCCGGAGACCAGATTCTAGAACCAAAGTGCGTCTTATTGCTAGCTCAGTAGAGGAGGAAAATAATGGTCGGGTCTCTACTCAGCTAGGCGGGGAGCGGGGGCGCTGGAGATGAAATAGTCGAGATTGGCTTATGTAATTAGCTATGTGAAATCCTTGTGAAGAGGGGTTTCACAGTCTCCCCCCCTAAAAAGAATCGAGGCTTCGGGAGGAGGTCGTCGGCGAAGAAAGGGCGGATGTGCGGGTGATGGGGGGGGAATGTCGATTGGCGATGAGAAAGATAGTCGAGAGGGAGGGGGGAAGGGAAAAGGGAAACAATCGGTGATGGGGAAAGAACAAGGGGGAAGAAGGAAAGAAGGGAAAAAAAAGAGAGGGGGGAAAGGGAAGGGGGGGGGGGGGAACCACGGCCGGAGAAGTCGAGCGAAAGAAAAGAAGGGAAGGGGGGGGGATCCACGATTCCGATGGTGCTGGTCCTGCCGTTCGTCGGGCACAAGGTGCCAAAGACCTAAGAAATTCGAAGGTTTGGTGCTCACAGCGGTGGCCGAGGTAATGCTTGACACGCGAGGTAGAAAGAGCCCGGAGGTGCACTAATGGATGGAACTTACTTTTGGAGTTCCCATCCTCGCGGCGCCGTCCTCGGCATAAAAACGCTTGACCTTTGAAACATGGAGAGTCGGGTGCCTGCCATCGCCTTCCGGAAGATCCAATTCAACATTTTGTCCGTTGTTGAAAACCTTCAACGCCCGGTACGGGCCCTCGAATCTCTCCTTCAGTTTGTCGGTGCCGCCCTGGTGGCGTCCGCGCCAGTCTGCCGAGTCCAAAAGAACCCAGTCTCCCTCTTCCAACGGAGCCTGATCGCGGCAACGCTTGTTGTGGTGAAGTGCCTGTCGAACGCGGCTGGCCCAAAGATTGTCTCGTGCGTCAGCCCACGCGCCTTCCCTCTGTCGGAGCCAGATGTCTAGGGAGGCTGGTGTATCTTCAGGGCCCTCGGACGAAGGAAATAATCGCGGCCGTCTACCGAAAATGAGTTCAAACGGGCTAATACCCGTGGCGATGTTGACTGCAGTGTTGATGGCGAATTCAGCCGCCGGGAGCGCTTCCAGCCATTTGCTGTGGCGTTTGGCGGTGAACGTTCGTAGAATTTGTCCCACGGTCTTGTTAGTCCTCTCGCTGCGTCCGTCGGCTTGAGGGTGGAAGGCGGTGGTCATGTGGAACTTGACAGAAAGTCTCTCCATCAGACATTTCCAGAACTTAGAAGTCCAACTTTTGTCTCGATCGCTGATTATAGTGGTTGGAGATCCAAAGATGGCGAGCCAGCCCGTAAAAAACCTGGCCGCGGTCCTTTCTGCTGTGTCTTTCTGTTGCACCGGAATCAAACGCGTAAACCCGGAAAGCCGACAGGTGCAAGTAAGGATCATGTCATAATGACTGGATCCTTTCAAAGGTCCCACGAAGTCGATCGCCAAGTCTTGCAAAGGGGCGGTCGGCATAGGTGGCGTCATCATTCTTCCTGTGGGCGCCACCGTAGGAGACTTAGTTTTCTGGAAAACCGAGCATCCGCGGATCAGGAGATTCACGTCTTTCGATAATCCCGGCCAGAAGAACTCTTGTCTGAGTTCCGCGACGGTCTTCAGGCGTCCGAGGTGGCCTAGTCGCGTGTGGGCGTCCAAAACGAGTTTCTTCCGGATGTCTTCATGTTTCGGGATCAGCAGACGGTTGTCGACAAACAGTAGTCCTTCTTTCTCGTAGCATTCTTCGCGGAGAGGGAGGACTTTACGTAGAGATACACAGAAAGGGTCCTCGAGATAACCCTCTTGGATTTTCAGCTTCAAGACTTCCGACAATTCCGCTCCTAGCTCAGTAAGCGCCGCCACACATGCCACGTCCTCAACGTCAATCCCCTCGGGCTCATCCGGCATGTCCTTCCTGGAAAGGGCATCCGCCACCGAATTGTCCTCGCCTTTGATGTACTCGAAATGTAGATCAAAATCCGCCAAAATTTCCGTCCAACGGGCTTGACGACGACTCAGATTTCGCTGCTTCAACAGGTACGTCAAGGAATGATGATCCGTCATCACATTAACCTTCATTCCTAAAAGTAACATCTTCCATTTTTGAAGCGCGTGGATAACTGCCAGTAATTCCTGTTCATGTACGGGATAGTTCTTTTCAGCTGCCGACATTAAATGAGACTCATAAGCAATGGGTGATGCTCCCTTCCAGTCCTTGCCTTGAAAAAGGGCCGCTCCCAGACCTGATCCGCTGGCGTCCGTGAAAAGCCACAGCGGATCATCCGACTCATAGTCGATATTCTTCAGGCAAGGCAACGAGGTCATGATCCGTTTAATGTTCTGGAAGGCCGCTTCTTCCGCTTCGCCCCACTTGAATGATTTTGGATCCATCTTTGTGCTAGTGAGAGGCGTCAGCGTTCCAACATATTTTTGAAGGCCCCATATAAACTTTTTCATCCACTGTACCGTCCCCAAGAATTTCTTCACCCCTCTCGGTGAACGTGGAGACGGCCAGTCCAATACCTTCGTAACCTTTTCATCATCCGCTCTGAAACCCTCGTCCGAAATCCAATGGCCCAGGAACTTAATCTTCCTCCGGAAAAGTTTTGTCTTCTTCGGACTGCAATACAGGTTTGCATCGCGGAGGCGCCCCAAAACTCTTCGAAGGTGGTGTTCATGTTGCTCGAAAGAATCTGAATAAACTACAATGTCGTCCAAATAAACTACGCAGCATTCATTAATCAGGTCCCCTAGGGCCTCTTCCAAACGTGCTTGATGAGTAGCGGGGGCGTTTGTCAAGCCCATTGGCATGACGCACCACTCTACCAGACCCCAAGGAGTTTTGACGGCCGTCAAAGGTATATCCTCTTCCCGCATCCGAGTTTGAAAAAAGGCATTGGTTTGGTCTAGTATGGAGAATACTTTCCCCGATGCTACAAGACGAACCAATTCATCTACGTTCGGAAGGGGGGATCGATCACGGACAGTCAGGTTGTTAAGCTTTCTGTAGTCACAGATCCACCGGGGTAGTGCTGCCGGGTCCTTCTTAGGGATAATGAAGCTCGGCGAAGCATATTGACTTGTCGAGCGTCGAATTCTCCCCGCCTTCAGGTGTTGATCAAATAGCGTCCGCCAGGCCGCCAAGTGTTTCTGCGGGTACGGATACTGACGTTCATTGAAACTAGCATTCGGATCCGTCAGTATAATCCGGTGCCTGACCCTGGAGTTTTCATTCTGCATTTTCTCCGGGAAGGAGCCGTCTTTGAAAAGTCCTTCTGCCTCTGCCTCATCCGATATCGCCGGGATGTCGGCGGGAAACAATTCCTGAAATTCCCCAAGTACTTTCTTCTCTGATTCTTCACATGGGTAGATGTCACGATTCGAGGACATTTCCTCAGACGAGGTTTGACTAGGTTTGCATTTCACACGATAGTCAAGTACAGTACGGCTAGATTGATCACAACGCATAGATTGATCTGAAATTGAGACTAATAGAGAAAATAAGGAAAGGAAAGGTGTCCCCAAGATCATATCATAGGGTCCAATGATCGGGCCTATCTTCAGGGGGACCTTGTCGAACTCTAGTCCTGATTTCGGGTCCTTTAGAGAGGCGGTGGTAGCTTGTCGTAGCACCAGGGGGGTCGTTGAGGCATTGTCGAGTGCCAGACTGATCGAAGTGGGTTTCGGTAATTCATGAATGGGCAGTCCGGCAAGTGTAACGGCCTTCTCAGAGATCAGATTGATCTCCGCCCCTGTGTCAATTAAGCCACGTAAGCGTGTGTTGCCACAACAAAGCTCCACAACCAGGCGCTTAGGTGGTGTATCCGCTACATACCTCTCTTCTTCAATTTTTCGAAGCTCTTCATCGAGGTCCGCTAGTGCCGAGACCGAGGCCGAGTCCATGGTGGGGAAGATTCCCTCTTCAGCAACCCCGGCCACTGTGGCTGATCGGTTCGGAGGGCGCCCCGCGGGAGCCTGAATTGGTCTGCCGGCGGTGGTCGTGGTCGGTTTGGGAGCCGTCGATTGATCTGCCGGTCTAGGTGGGGCCTTGAATGACTCCGGTATCTTGATGAATGACCGGTTGACTCGGCCTGAACAGTTTCCCGGCGCACTGCCGCACTGTTTCTTGCAGAAGCGACAGAGCCCGATGGAATCCAAGTACGCGTTCAGACGCCACAGATTATCTTCTCGGCTCGGGCGATTTGCTTGGGCAGGGGGCTGCGAGCTGGAGGTGGTTGGTGGACGTTGCCTGTTCATACGGCGCTTGGAGATTCCGTCCCAAAAGACCCCCGCTCGACTCTCGAATTCACTATAGTCGAAGTCATCCTCTAGTAGGAGACGATGGTTGTTCACCTCGGATTGAAGTTCGTCCGTCATGCCGAGTACCATCGACTCCGCTAACGTGAAGTCGGATATCTTTCGGACTTCTTCCACGTCGAAATTCATCATTGTCTGAAGCGTGCGGGCTCGTGTACTGTACGCCACGAACGTCTCCGACGCCTGCATCTTCAGGTTCCTAAGATTAGCTCTGAGGTTCGTGCGCCAAAGCGCGGGGAGGGCGAAAGAGAAGAGTTTTTTCTTGAAGTCGGCCCAGGGTTTACCGATGGAGGCTTCAATGTTACCACGATAGAACGAGGCCGTGTTAGTCTCCCGGATGAAGTTGCCAACTATGCGGAGTTTGTCGTCGCTGTGGGTCACTCCTTTCGTGGAGAAGTAGATCTCCACACCCTGTAGCCAGTTGATGAAAGGTTCCACCGACTGAAAGGGTCCTGAGAAGATAGGACCATCCGAGACACAGAATCTTGAGAGGTCAACTCGTCCGGGTTCAGCTGGGGAGTCCGACTCCTTCTTCATCGTCATCAAGAGGAGCGACTCCTCAAGCCGCGCAATTCTGTCCGCGTCTGCCTGTCTCAGCTCTAGGGCCGCCGCACGGTCAGTGTTGGCCCGGTCGATGCTCTGATGTTGGAGCTGCATGATTCCCTTGAGGTACTCCTCGAGCGAAAGAGGAGTCGGTGCATTACCGCTCCCTGGCGGGAACGGGTCTTTGAGAGTGGGTGTCGACCGGGAAGGAGGCTGTGATCCCATTGTAGTCGCCGGGGCTTTCTCTTTACGCTTGGCGGCGTTAGCTGCTCTGATAATCGCTTCGGGGTCGGAAGGAGGAAGGAGATTGTCTGGGTTGGAGCGAGTGGTCATTCACCAGTCGTCCAGGAAATTGATTTGAAACTTGAAGCCGATAACGATCCTTTTATTGGTTCTAGAAAAAAAAAGTGTAAGGACTCTTGTAGTCCTTCACCAAGTATCGTCGTCGGGGTTCTAGAACAGAGAGAGTTTCTCCGGAGACCAGATTCTAGAACCAAAGTGTGTCTTATTGCTAGCTCAGTAGAGGAGGAAAATAATGGTCGGGTCTCTACTCAGCTAGGCGGGGAGCGGGGGCGCTGGAGATGAAATAGTCGAGATTGGCTTATGTAATTAGCTATGTGAAATCCTTGTGAAGAGGGGTTTCACAACTCACCCCTCAATTAGCAGAGTAAACAGATTTTTAAGCAGTTTGTTTGTTCTTGTGTATAATCAGGGGGGAAATCAGAAGAAATAATTGGAAAATACTACATCTTATATCCTCTTTTTTCATCTTGGGATGGATTCCAATTTTTCATTTTTTCCTTCTTAGCTGTGGATTTCAGGATCTTATTGGTATTGTTGGATCATTTTGAATTTAAATTTCTTGTAGCAATGCCTAAAGGTTCCTTCCAGGCCTTATCAAAATGTGAAAAACTTGTGAATTGTGAGTGTGTTTTTTTGGGCGTTAATAAACGCACGCCATCAGCGTACGCCAACGCCAACCCGCACACCAATTTGTTTTGGCGTGCGGGGCCTACACGCCAATTTTTTTTTGGCGTGTAGGGTCTACACGCCAAAAAAATTGGCATGTGGGAGCGCACGCCAAACAATTGGCGTGTAGACCCTACACACCAAAAAAAAATTGGCGTGTGGGCCCCGCACGCCAAATAAAATTGGCGTGTGGGCCCCGCACAACAACTGTTTGGCGTGCAGGGGGGATATACACATCCCCTCGCTCACGTGATTGAATTGGAGGGCCAATTCAATTACGTGAGCGAGCCGGCCGACGAGGTTGTATCACCTCGTCAGCCAGGAGGACTTCTCCCGGCTGACGAGGTGATACAACCTCGTCGGCCAGGAGGAAGTCCCTCCTGGCTGACGAGGTTGTATAGCCTTGTCGGCCGGGAGGACTTCCTCCTGGCTGACAAGGTTGTATAACCTCGCCAGCCAGGAGGAAGTCCTCCCGGCCGACGAGGTCATACAACCTCGTCGGCCAGGAGGGACTTCCTCCTGGCTGACGAGGTTGTATCACCTCGTCAGCCGGGAGAAGTCCTCCCGGCTGACGAGGTGATACAACCTCGTCGGCCGGCTTGCTCACGTAATCAAATTGGCCCTCCAATTCGATCACGTGAGCGAGGGGATGTGTATATCCCCCCTGCACGCCAAACAATTGGCCTGATCCCATCTATTCTATTGGGCATGGGCCTTTATTAACCTTCAGATTAACTGGGGCAGGATCTATATACTAATCTTACTTCACAGAATAAACTTTCCAGTCTAATATTACACCTGAATGGACTACTCCCCTCAAATTTTACCTGGTGATATGATTCAGGAGATGGATTTCACAGATAAGCAAAGAGAATTTCTTGAATTTCTTGTCTGTTGGCTAGGATGATTTAAAGTGGGGATTGTTTTGATCCTTCAGAGTCATTGAGATATCTCAATAACCTACTGCACTCTAGGTTCTGATCAGAGGGTAATCTATAAGTAAATTGCCTTTATTCACATTGTTTATCTTAATATGTATATTTATCTTACTATGTCTTTCATCTTAATCCTACTTGATCACATCTTTTCATTACTCAGTATAAGTTTAGAATTTCATGTTTTTTTCTTTTCCCCCTAGACAGTGGAGTACTGGCCGGTGTTCAGATTAAGAAAGGTCCGGACCTTATCTCCTTGAATGCCTTATATCCAGATTTACAACAGGGAAGGGTTTGGAACCCTCTACTTAAGTTAGCCAGTTGATCTAGACGTTATTCCTGAAAGCCAACACGCTGTTTCTTGTTTTCAAAACTTGGGCAGATCGATTGGCTCAGTTTTGACAGAAAATCCAGATTCCAAATGGTGAATTACATAGCTTATGACTATCTGCACGGCCAACCATGTTCAAATAATTCATCGAATAATGTTGAGTTCAAAAATCAGGAGAAAAGATTGGTCGAAAGTTGTAAAGTGTTGACTGCGTCTTATAATCTGTCATAAGATAATCCCTTTTCATCATCTTCTTCACATCTAAGTCCCGAGATGATATCCGTCAAAGTTTGGACTTGGTTTGCGTGATGTTATTAGGAGTCGCATTGGATTGATGAAGTTGCGATGGACATGTTTAATGTGACTTGGATGGTTGACAGGGATGATTTGAATTGGTAATTTTTAAATTTATTTACAATGTGGACTGGCCGCCCTTATAAACTCTGTTAGGTCCAATATACAATGTAAACCAAGTTGATGAGACTTGGATCGAAATTTAAAATATCTATTGAAGATACTTTTTAATGAGTTTCGACGTTTTTAATCTGAAGCGATTCATGAAAGCTGTTTTTTATTCTTTCTCGGGCGCTGGATGTTGGCAGGTATGAGTATGTTATTTTATGTACATATTTGTGTAACCCAAAATTCTTTTATTCTTGGACTAGTGGTAGGTAGGTACAGTACCAAAGCTACTGCTGATAATCATCAAGAGGGTGTTTGTGTGTACTGATGGCCATGGTTATCATGGGTCCTGCTACGTTGTCATGGCCAACTTGTAGTACAGATGTATTTATTTAAATAAATTATATCCTGTACTGTAGCCGGCCGCTTGGAGTGAAATATATTTAATTGGAATACAATCTGAATAAACATGTATGTATTTATCTATTCTCCCGCGGTATTTAAATGTGTATGTACATATAATTTAAATGTGTATTATTTATTTAGCAAAATCAATTTTCCTTCACACAACTTTATTTAAATTCAGACATTAAACACCGATTTGCATTTCTTCTCACCCTTTGACTCACTCTCCCTACTACCCACCACCACCCCTACCCCTACCACCACCCACCACCCCATCATGCTCTGAAAACGGTCAACAACTCAACAACCTCAACCCAAACCCCATCACAGACATGAATCAACATTCTTCTTCCTCCCCCTCCCACTCAACCCCTCCACTCAACCATTCCAAGAACAACATTCCCTATCGGAACCATTCAAACCTCTACCCTCCCTCCCAACCAGCCCCGCTCTATCTCGATGCCGAGAATGACTACAACGAAACGGATGACTATCTTGACTCTCAATTGCTCTCTCGTAACGATCCTGATCAGCACCTCAGACTGACCCGCTCGGCAACCGAAACCATCCATGAAGCTATCTCGGAAGATGACCGGCGGAGGCTCGCCAAAAAGAATCGATCAAAACCTTCACTGGATCCCACCAAGAGGAAATTCTCTCGTCGGATCTCCACCAGATCATCAGCCATCACCTCAATCGCCCCTCAACAACACCCAGCCTTACCCAACTCAATCTTTAACCCAAAGGTCTCAACCAAATCTTCAAATAACACACGTAGAAACACTTCCTCCCAATCATCCAATCATCATCAAGACCCTTCAGCCTCATCTTCAACAGCCATCCTACCAGCACCACCCACTCAGAAATTCATTCCACCCTATGCCAATCGCACCCGAATTAGATCAGGATGAAGAAGAGGCTGACGAACACACTCAAAACCTAAAAGAGCTAGAAGATTCCCCAGCTGCCGATCTACAACGCAAGCAGAACGATACATCAAGGCAACAACGTCGTTCGATCTATGTCAACCTCGTCTTACCCACCGTCCAAGTTGATAAGTATGGTGATCCAATCGCAAGATACGTCCGTAATAAGGTTCGAACCACCAAGTATACGATCATCACCTTCTTCCCAAAGGTATATCTTCATCTTCATTTAACCATCCATCACAAGATCAAAGAAAAAAAAATCATGATCCGCTGACATGCCCATCTCTCACTCCTTCTCTCTGGATCACAGAACATGTGGGAACAATTCCGAAACGTGGCAAACGTTTATTTCTTGGTTCTCATTATCTTTCAAGTCTTCCCGATCTTTGGTGCTGCAACACCTCAAGTTGCCATGTTACCACTCGTCTTCATCCTCTCAGTTACCGCGCTAAAGGATGCATTCGAGGATTATCGGAGATACATGCTTGATAATAGCGTCAATAATGCAGCCTGTACAAGGTTAGGCGACTGGAAGAATGTCAACGTGCCCAAGGCCGGTGGAGGAACGTGGTGGGAAAACTTTGAATGGCCCTGGGAGAAAAATCAACACGTGGTGGACTCAATAGGACAAGTCCATAAGATTACCAAAGGTGTTAGGAAGCTACGTGAACGGGAGAAAGACACGTTTAATACCGATTTCTTGTACGCCAATCAAGCCCAGAGGGAACAAAATTCAGAATATCGAGACGATGATGCATTGAGTGAAATCCAAGAACCGAGTGGCCATCAGAATGATCGATCTACAACCTCACTACCACCACCTTCATCAACCAGAAGACGCGCCTCATCAGACTTGGTTGATTATTCAACACCGACTGCCGGTACGGCTAAGTGGGAAAGAACTCTATGGAAGAAGATCGAAGTAGGAGATATCCTACTTCTGAGAGAGGATGAAGCGATTCCAGCTGATTTAGTCGTTCTAAGTACATCAGACCCCGACGGTCAATGTTTTGTCGAAACTAAAAACTTGGACGGAGAGACCAACCTGAAACCCAGAAGAGCATGTAAGACAACAAGGTCGATTGGAAATGAGGAGGACGTAGAACATTCTCACTTTGTAGTCGAATCCGAAGCACCCAATGCTAACCTCTACGCCTTCAATGCAACGGTCAAGTATTGGACTAAGGACGAAACCGAAGGTCTTGAACATCCCCTGACCGAAGGCCGAAAGCTCAAAAAAGGTTCCGAAAAAAAAGAAGTCATTGGAATTAATGAAATCCTTCTGAGGGGCTGTGCGCTTAGAAACACTCAATGGGTTATCGGCTTGGTAATTTTTACTGGAAAGGATACCAAGATCATGCTTAACCAAGGTAAATCTCCTCACCGATACAAGCTCAAAGCTCGAAGTTACCCATACTGATCTACGACTCTTTCTTTAACGTGACCTTCTAGGCGATACGCCTTCAAAAAAACCCAAGATTTCTCACGAAACCAATTATGCAGTCATCGTCAACTTCATTGTTCTCGTCTTATTATGTACAATCAATGCAATTGGAGATGGTGTATTACAGGGTACCGTAAAAACCAGCTCAACGTTTTTTGAGGTAGGTGCAACTGTATCCTCAAATGCGATTTTGGATGCCCTGGTAACTTTCGGGTGAGTAGAGATTTGCTTATGCCCATTTTTTCCAAAAGGCTCCTACATTTGTTTAACTGAACGATTTGATTTCAGAGCCGCCTTGATTTTATTTCAATCGATCGTCCCAATCTCACTCGTCATTACATTGGAATTCGTTCGTTCGATTCAAGCGTTGACGATCTTTCGAGACATTGAGATGTACTACGAACCGCTCAATTGTCCAGCTGAACCAAAGTCGTGGAACTTGTCGGACGATCTAGGCCAAATCGAATATATTTTTAGTGATAAGACTGGTACACTCACTCAAAATGTCATGGAGTTCCAGCGGTGCTCGGTATCCGGAATTCCGTACGGTGAAGGAGTTACAGAGGCTATGGTTGGTGCCGCCAAAAGAAGACAAGCCGATTCATCCGCGATTGACGATCCGGTGACTAATTCTGCCGCGCTCTTGGATTCCAAACATCGAATGATCGATCTGATGCAACAATCTTTCAAACACTCTCATCTCAATCCATCTCAACTCACCCTGATTTCTCCTCAACTGGTCGAGGATCTGACCAATAGTGACCCAAGAAACTCAGTGCATCGACAACGGATGATTGATTTCTGGAAAACTCTGGCGATCTGTCACGATGTGATCTCGAGTCGAAACGACCTCGAACCCAATCAAATCGAATATAAGGCTGAATCGCCTGATGAGGCCGCGCTGGTCGCAGGTGCAAGAGATGTAGGTTTTGTGTTTCTTCGCCGGATGGGTGACCGGGTGGAGATTCAGGTGATGGGTCAACTCGAGCGATATCAAATGCTGCAAATGATTGCTTTCAACAGTTCTCGCAAAAGGATGAGCACGATCGTCCGATGTCCCGATGGCAAGATCAGACTACTGTGCAAAGGGGCCGACAGTATCATCATGTCGCGTCTGAAAGCCGATCAAGATGAGGATCTGAAACGTCGAGTAAATCAAGACCTCGAAAACTTCGCCTCAGATGGATTAAGAACTTTGCTAATTGCCAGTCGTGAAGTCAGCGAGGAAGAATACCTAGAATTCCAAGGACAGTATAAACAAGCATCTGATAGTCCCGGGAAAGATAGAGAAGAACTCATGGAAAAAGTTGCCGATCAGTTCGAACGTGGCTTAGAAATCTTAGGCGCAACAGCTCTAGAAGACAAGTTACAGGTCGGAGTTCCTGAAGCAATCGAGAAGTTACACGAGGCGGGAATCAAACTGTGGATTTTAACGGGTGATAAACTCCAGACGGCAATCGAAATCGGCTACAGCTGTAACTTGTTGAAAAATACGATGGAGATCATGATCCTCAGCTCTGATACCGAAGCGGGTGCGCGGTCCCAAATTGAACAGGGGCTTGAAAAATTGCTCTCGACCTCTTCAGGCTCGGCCACGTCGACCCCCCACTGGGATGGATCCGATTTGCCTGGTCGAGATCCTAGTGGGCCGGATCCTACCGACAAGAATGAGCATGGCAATTTGAAGAGCACCTCAAATGGAAGAAGGAAGAGTCAAGCAGTGTTCCCTTCAACCAGGCCCAAGGATGGTTATGCAGTCGTGATCGATGGCGATACTCTGAGATACGCGTTGGACAGCTCTTTGAAGGCTAACTTCTTGGCCCTGACGGTTCAATGTGAAACTGTCGTTTGTTGCAGAGTTTCTCCGGCCCAAAAAGCTTTGACTGTCAAACTGGTCAAAGAAGGTAAAAATGCCATGACTTTGGCTATTGGTGATGGTAAGCAACGTCATTTTGTTAAATTGGACCTAATCCGCCAGAGAAGAAGTTGTTGATCTGTCGAGTGTCGTATGACCCATCATAGGCGCCAACGACGTCGCGATGATTCAAGAAGCCCACATAGGAGTAGGTATCGCAGGACTCGAAGGCGCACAGGCATCAATGTCAGCAGATTACGCACTAGGACAATTCAGATTTTTGACAAAATTATTATTAGTACATGGAAGATGGTGTTACATCAGAATCGCGGACATGCATGCCAACTTTTTCTTCAAAAACATAATCTGGACATTAGTTTTATTCTGGTATCAAATTTATTGTAGCTTTAATGGATCATATCTCTTCGAATATACGTTCATCATGTTATTTAACTTGGTCTTCACGTCTCTACCGGTCGGCCTGATGGGCGCATTTGAACAAGATCTCAGTGCCAATGCTTCGATGGCCTTCCCGGCTCTCTACAAACGTGGGATTTACGGTTTACAGTATACTCGATGGAAGTTTTGGAGTTATATGTTAGATGGCTGCTATCAATCGATGGTTTCTTTCTGGATTCCATACTTCGTTTACTTTCATTCAACCACTGTCTCTGTAACCGGTAGGGACGTCAGTATCTGGGAATTTGGCGCAACGGTTGCCTGTGGGACGGTCTTTGCAGCCAATAACTTGATTGCGATCAATACCCGCTACTTTCCTTGGTTTATCATCATCGTCCTCACCCTCTCATCCACCCTAGTCTTGGTTTGGACCGCCTTATATTCCGGTCTATCCGAGTTTTACTTCAAAGATATCGTGCTCTACACTTTCTCAACGATTGAATTTTGGGCTTCATTCATTCTCGTCCAAGTTCTCTCACTCTTACCCAGAGCAGTTTACAAGTATCTCCAAGTCCAGTACTGGCCTCGCGATTCGGATATCATCAGGGAGATTATCATCGGACAATCTTATAAACGTCAACATGCTCAGTCTGGTTTGGAAGAAGATATTAAACAGATGAAATTGATCGAACAGGTGATCGAAAAGGATAAGTCGGACAGATTAGGATCCGAACAATCGAACAAGAAATCCTCGAGCATGTCGCAATCTTTATCGCCACCGTATTCCCTTGCTCCAGACGGTAGCGGCGGTACTGGTGGTGGATCAGCAATTCCAACAGTAGCTCTGACAGCCATTGGAAGATCGTCTTCGGTGAATCGAAAGGTCGCCGCGAAAGGTTACCATCAGCAAAGCTTAGACAGCGTAGAGATGGTAGCCGTGCAACCAGATTATCCTTCAAGCAGTGTGCCATCGATCACCACCACTCAACCGGATGGAAATTATCACTTCAGCAATATTAATAATACATCACAGATTGATGGCTCGACGCCGGGAAGATTGATGGACTATTATTCAGACCACCAGGCTCATGTGGTCGACCGACATGGATCAGTTGGCTCTAATTATCGATACAGTGGTCTTGCCACCAGTTCTCCTGCGCCATCTCCTCGGGAAATAGCTAACCGACAAGTCAACCAAAATCAGCATCAAGAGCCTCGAGACTCTGAGATCGAATATTCTATGTTTGAATCCCCTCCTCAATCGCAACTCGATCATCAACAACAACGACTGCAGCAACACCAATATCAACGGAGGTTCGGACAGGATGATGGGCAGCCCCCTCATAGTGCTCAATCAGCAGGATCGGGATGGTTGTCAGAAGAATTCAACACCTGCAATTCACATTCCCAACATCAACATCAACAGCAGTATCCTCGCCAATTAGGTCAGCCATTCCAAGCGGCTCCCCTGAGTAACATCAATGATAGACAGTCGGAGCCTAGTCCATACGATGATCTTAATTCCTCACATTACTCCCAACTCTCTTCCGCTGATCCTAACCTTTCCTTACCCTCCTCTCTTACCCCCGTGAATCCTATTCACCAACCTGTTCAGTTCCATGACCAGACCCCTCATCATTCAAATATCCATAACCATCCTCAGCAGCAATTTTTCAATTCTCCTTAGCCGAGTCCCCCTTTTTTTCAGACTGAAGTTAATTTCTTTCTTTCTTAATTCGTCTCTTTTTGCGTCCGTTTTTTGTTTTTTCTTCAGGGATTTTCGTTTTTTTTGTTCTTCCTTTCCTTTCATCAATTCACTGTGTTCGAATTTCTTATCTAATATTCATTTTGTTATTCCATATCCATCCCCTCCCTCTCTTTTTCTTCTATAAAACAAACCCCAAGCTCTCTCTCTCTCCCTGCCTCATCGCACATATATACAGGTGCATTCATCTTTGTTTGTTTGTTTGTTTGTAAGATTTTCTTTTCTGTCCTTTTAACTGTATTTTCAAGTGATTATCTATTTATGATCTTCAAAAAGCATTATCTTTTCATCTTTCTCTCATTCCAAATAAGCAGTTATAAACAAAACAAAACAAAACAAAATAGACAATGTTATTTGAGACCATTGGCAGACATTCAGTGTTGTACGTTTGTGATTTTTTTACCCCCTATTTACTTAACTGCTGGATTGACAATTTCTTTGATTTAAAAATGTTAAAATCAACCATATTTTTATGACACTGAGAACAATGGCCTTGCAAGGCAGCAGTATAGAATTAAGTCGTAAAATGCCTATTCCATAAAAGCCATACAACACATAATAAATCAAATAAAGTTGTAGAATGAATGGAGGACTTCCCACCGCAATCTACAGCCCTTGTAAAAGCTATTCTACAGCTGCTGTGAGCACCTTCCCCTGAAAATTTTTATCTTTTTGGGTTGGAAATTAGCTTTTACATGGGGTTGTCAATCCACAGGGAGTCCTCCAATATATCCTGCCCACTCAATGTTTTAATACAAATATTTGACATGATTTTTTTCAAAAGGATTTTGTTTGAATAGGAATCTTGATTTTTTGTGGGGGGGGGGGGTTCTTTTATCAGATTTTTCTTGTTATATGGAAGGAGTTATCTACTGTGCAGCAGGATAAGAGAATAGAAGCTGAAGGAAAAAGGGGGCTGAGCTTGTGTAACCAGGGCTCTTCTTTTTTCTAGTTGGATTTCCTTGTTATTCCATGTTGTGTCTTTTCCTTTTTTTCTTCATCACTTCTGTTTTCTCATCTTCAGGTCTGCTGCTCCCTCCTCCGTGAATCCATCGCAGGATGCTGACCACTTGCTCAACTCATGTCAAAGGTTGTCTTTGATCTTTATGTTAACACAGGATTTGTGTAGTAGATATGTTTTTCATGTGAAACAAATTAGATGTGTGCTAATAGCAAGTAAACAACCATTTTGCTAGTTTTTGGTCAAGAAGAAACAAAATGAACATTAGAAAGCCTCTTGACTGTTATTTTGTCCCAACTTAATTAAATTCCTTACTGGAGGGAGATACTTTGGTCCAAGTTTGACCCCACCAAATTAGATATTTTTGTGGGATTTTTTTTTTCAAAACATCCCCCACACCACCATTTATGAATGATATTACTTCATATTTTTTGTTTCTTTGATCTCCCAAGCTGTCCTTATCCCTAGTTTAACACAATCCTCTCATTTTAGGGTCTGGGGAATCTACGCACTGTGGCGTTGGTGCCTTGCAAACTGGGCCTCTGAAAGAGGGGCTGGTAGCTAAGCTCTGAATTTTGGAATGGGTAGTTTCACCTGTTTGGTGGGTAAATTATGCCACTGTTTTCCTACTATTCCCCTTCTGCCATATTCCTTGGCTTGTGGAGCCACTGAAAATTCCTTGATCCAAACCAAAATGCACTGAAAATTGAAGTTCTCTTCATCCAACCCTGCAGTAGACCAGCTGGAAATTTGGTTTCCAAATGTTTTTGGCCACTCAAGTTTGGAAAACTTGATACATAATTCATGTTTCAGAAGCTGTATGAATCTACTGGGTGGCACTCATATGATTGACTATTACTCACAATATACTATTTATTAAGAATTGTGGCACAGGGTGTATCTTCCATAGTACCCAATCCTTTGATATTTTGATTGAGCAACAATGCAACTTTCATTTCTGGGAAAAAAAGAATAGTTTTAAATTTTCTGAAATAATAAAAAAATAGCACAGCCTAGGCAAGATGCTAGCCTATCTTAGGAATTTTTTCTTTTCCTCATTGGAAATTAGGTTCTGCAATGAGAAATTACAATGAGAAAATGTGTCAAATCACTAGAAACACCAAATTTCTCAGGCCAACATTTGGACTTTAATGACAAGCCCCTCTTCCAAAGGCTTGCTTTGAAAGCCCCCCCCCCTGTAATTCTGGGGCCTGCCCTGATATTCCAGGTACACAAAAAAGGGAAAAAGATTACTTGAATTTGTTTTGGTGATTTTAATTGACCATAATTTTAAATCATAAAAAAATTGGGAATTATTTCTTTTAACAAAACAGGCCAATTGGGAAACCAAAATACATGAAAAAACCTGGGTATAAACACAGGTTGTGGGGTGGGGGCAAGGAATGTATACACATGGAAAACCAGGGAATTTTTCTTAAACCCCTAAATTAAAGAGGGAATCCAATGTTGATTTAGAATTTTCCCCAAGAGGAGATTGGAATTCCTTTCACAAGATAAGATTACTTTCCTACAGCATTTCAGGTAACAGATATTCTTTGTGTCCCAACCAAGAGCTATACACTGGAAAAAAACTGCTTCAACTCTCACCAGTTGACATGCAGTATACTTCAGGCCAGGTTTATTATTACTTGAAGCTTACTTCAAGGTTAAATTTGGTGCACAGTAAATGTGCATTAAAGCTTGTTTCAAATAATTTCAGATTAAGGGTGGATTCTTTCATCCCTAGAGATACTCCAGAGTATCCTAAGGACTGACGTAGGTGTAAAATATAATTAAATATTGTATTACTTTGATGAATAATGATATATCCTAAAAAATTGGTTGATAAATCAATTTTTCATTTTAAATAAGGTGGAGTCCCTCAATCAAGTAACCACCAAATTCTTCTCCTTCTAGTACTTTATTGTAACTCAAAGGTATTTAGTAGGAAAAAGATAACCATATAAGGTATGGATTGAAATTATTGTCATAAAAATCTAAGAGAAAATAGTTCTACTTGCCTAAATATAAGAATAATGAATTCATGCTCATAAGGATGAAATTACCTTAGTACATGATAATTTCCCAGTATTATTCTATTAAATGACTTGGCCCATGATGTGATTGGTTATGAATACATGTCATGAGGTCATGAGGACATATAAAATACTGTTCCCAATAAAAAGAATCCCATTTCATCATACTGAATATGAATTGTAAGACATTCAAGCAGCATTCACAACAATATTCTATACCCTCCCACTAAGGACCTCTAGAATATAACAGGGGGCTTTTAGGATTTTAAATTCAGAAATTGAGGCTCAAGAGAGGGGTAAAATGAAAGGGGGGCTTAGATTTTACCAAGGAGCTTAGAAGGAGATCATCCAAAGACAATAAGCTCTGCCTTGATGATTTAATTTCTTCTGGCAAACCAGTCAGATTAGTTAGTCTAGTAAAACAATGGTCAAACAGTGGTTGAGCTCAAAAATAATTATAGAAATATCATGATAAATTAACTAATATGGATGTGTGAAATTACTTTAATTTACCCATGGAATAAACTGAGCATTGTAACTTAACAATGGAATAAACTGGGAATTGTAACTTAATGTAATAGTTTTTACAACTATTAATGGAAGATACATTACAAACACATGTAATGGACAGGTTTCAACCACTCATTGATGGAATATAAGATGGGGGAAACATCACTCAATGTGATGGATAAGTATGAGATAAGAAGAGGATTAAATGGAAAGGATCAGAGATGGAAAGAAGTGTATTTTGAGAACATGAGTGGAGATGAGACTGTAATTCTGACAGAGTCCATCTCCTGGCCTTGGATTGGATCCTCAGCTTGTTTTTTGGCCTCAGTGATGCCAAGAGGTTGAATCTTCTAGCTAGACTAGGTGCAAGGATGTGTAATGAGGATAAAATATTTGTGGGGATGTTTTGGAAAAAATTTTTAGAGGATTTGGAGCGTAAGATTTATTGATTAATTTTATGTATTTTTGTATTTATTTCAATTAAAATTAAAATTAATTAAAATAGAAAATAAATGAGGGGCCTGAAACATCAGGGGTTTTTTGGATCCCTCTAAGTTATCTTTCAATAAGCAGAGGATTTAAATAATCTTGTTGAAACTGGGGCCTGATACATCAGGGGTTGTTTAAATAGGTATATGGAAAGGAAGGGGAAAAGCGCCACAGACAGAGGAATGGTTATAACTTACTTTTATTAAATTATCCAATTGTTTGGGGATATTTTGAGGGGAGTTTTAAGGGGATTATAGTTTAACTACTTAGGGTACTTACCAGACAAGAGGCTGTGAAAATGCTGTTTTGAAAGTGGGTAAACTAAGTAAGGTAATCTGTAATAATCTGGGGAATCCATTTTTGGGGGGAAATGGAGCTCCTTGGATACCTTAATTTGTGTCAATTTGTGTCAGACTGCAACATCTCAGGCTCAGCCAAACACAGCAAAGCACCTTACTTATTCATCAAACTTTGAATGCAACACTCAGCTTTGAAATTTTATCCAAATGTGTGACACCAAATCAGGTGACATTCAAACCTCATAATTGAAAATTACCTTACCCGGTCCCTGATTCAAAGGATTCCCTTTTCCCGTGACTCAACAGCTCTTCCATTACCCCTTTTCCGGTTTAGCTTTTCTTCTTTGACATTCTGCCTGGTGCTTAACCTTTTCAACTAGCTTTGCACTTAACTTCATGCACCTGGGAATTTCCTTTTCACAATCAAATCATTCTTCATCTCTTTTTTATGCTTTTCATGTTGACTTCTTCAGATACTCATGTAACTCTAAATCTGAGTACTTACTTATCTCAGTCATCTTTGAAGAAACATCTAACATAAACTATTGCCTATAAAAGCACTTGTAATTTCTCTACTTTCTTTCTTTCTTCACTTAATTAATATAATATTCTTTTAAGTTACCTACTCCAATCAGCCATCACCCTGATTTCCTCTTGAGTCCTATTGATTTCACCCAGCCAAATAATAGCTTCATCTTCAAAGTTAGCTTCAAACTCCTTTGAATCAAAGATATCTTACACATCTTCAAAGATTATCCTTGAATTCTTCTCCTGTTCCCTTGCGCTTCAATCAGCCAAATCCCCTTTTGTACATTGGGTTGGTCGCATGGAAATTTGGTACCAGGGAGTGCCCAATTTTCCAGTTAATGGCCAAATTGTGGTTTATACAACTGTTTGGCCAGTTTGTGGTTATACTCTAGCTTTATTTGGCTGGATTGTGGGTGAATAACCACAATTCAGCGTAATTTGAAGTTTGTCTGTTTTTCATCAAATTTTTATGTGTTTCATCCAGATTCTTTTGGATAATTGGCCATTCTGTTTCATATATTATGAAACACAGAAATTTGGTACTTTCTGGAATATTCTGGAGTGTTTCATGGAAGATAATTATAAAATACTTAGATCCTTTGTTATACATTGTTCACTTGGTCCAAAACCTAGAGGAAGGTGGTTTTTCTTAAGTCCTAGTGTCCTCTGGTTGTTATTTTTGGTAAATCTTTAGTAACAGATTACTTATTGAATGAGATTGAATGAGCAGAATTTAAGGGTACTTATGAGTGAGGTACCCTAGGGTAATTTGAGAGTAGATTCAGAATTGACAATAATATTCTTGCTTTTATGTATTTATTTATTTGTTGTGTAAATTATCAGTTTTGTAATAGTTGTTTTAAATTTTGTAATTATATTTAGTATTGTCTCTTTTTATATTAGGGGGTATCAAAGATGACCAAATCCACAATTAAAACCAGTGAATTAGGTTTTTCCACAAACTTTTGCTTTTGGGCATTCTGAACCATTTTATATAGATATCCATGGCTTTTAAAAATGGTGGATTTTCAAAACCAGTTGATTATATAATGGTGGGTTTGGTCATATTTGATACCCCCTATTTGTAATAATGTGTCTTTATTAATTAATTATTTATATCTTGTGGCCAGGTTGGCCCTGCTAATATAGTAGCCAGCTGACAATATTTCCCCACTATAAAATTAGTAAGTACTCTTGATATTCTGCTTCTACTTAAAGAGTAGTGGTATTCTCTTTTTATCCAAACCACCTCTAATAAATGGAATAAATCTCAAGTCACCTTAGAATTCCCCATCATTGGCCTTGATATATTTTTTATAAACCAGTTGCTCACAACTACTACCTCTGACAGTAGCCAACCAGCTTAAGTGCTTTCAACCTGCTTATTAGCAGTTTGTATTGCTAAAATTATCCAAAAGGACAAAAGACAGCCAAAATTATGAGGTTGGCTGTTAGTCTTCTCCAGTTGACTAATTTGTAAATTAAATAAAAATGAGAAGTAGTTTGTTTTACCCTCTGTGTATAGTTTGGAAGCTATAGAGGAAGGGATATTTATCATTAATTTGATGACCTTTCAGCACAGTGATAGTACCAGGATTGGTTTTATAGAAATTTAGCTAGAGTTTCATACACATAACTGAAAGATTCAAATCTTTTTAATTAATTGAACTTGTGGCAGTTGAATCAGTTTTTCTTGCAGTGATAGGCAAGTAAAATTATGGTGAGTTATTTTTAGTTTTTGGGATGAGATAAAAATGAGAGATGCTGTTCACCTGGGATTTGTTTCACCCCAAATTTTTGCCTGAATTTAATTGTGGGATTTTGTGGCACTGCCAGAGTTAGTGGATGGGTTGAGGCTACTCCAGCTGAACTGGGATGTACATAACCAATTAAAACTTGGTTCACTTCAACTGATTAAATGAAAAACCAAGGGACCCCTTAGTTGTATATTTCATTGGTAGAGATCAACCTATTTCAAATTGGTTGGATTTATCCGAGTTTCAATGGGATACACTCAACCCAGCCAACTGTCCTGGCAGTGTGAGGCCTCCCAAAGAAATACCCTATTCAGAGAAGGCTTGGATTTCAGGCTCTTTTACAGGATACCTTGGAAAAATCATTTTGCCAAATTGTTTGTCTGTTTAATGGGTTTTCATAGTCCCAAAAGAACTCAAGCCTACAAAATTCCCTATGAATGTTGCTTTAGTTTTTCATTTTTCTGGGAGAGTCAGGGTAAAATTGGAAAAATCCTGATAATTTCTGATCCCAAGTGGCTATTTTTACTCTCCTGTAAAAGCTTTCAAAGGTACCTCAGAAAATAATTATGGATAACAGATGTGGACATCCCAGTGGAACAGGTGGAAATGAAGCAGAAATTCATTTCCACCTGCTAAAACTTTTTCACTCCATCCATGCTCTTTTAAAGGTGCTCTCATCACCACCTGACATGGCAACATATACACCAAACATATCCAACAAACATATGCACCAAACATGATGCATTCTCCCTTCTTAAATAAGAGCTGAATTGAGATTATCCAACTCAAACTGGGATTTAATCAACCAATTTAAAATGAATCCATCTCAATTTATTTAGAATCAATCCAAGGGACCTTCTATTTCTAGTTTATTGGTAGATATCAAGCAAGTTTAAATTCTTTGAGTAAATCCTAGCTTAACTGGGAAATATTCAACCTAGCCAATTATTCTTACAGCCAGCCTTACACACTATGCAAAAATTCAAGGGACTTTACTGTAGGTAGTTGACATGCAAAATTAAAAAGGCACCTTTGTACTTTTGCATGTCAGCTGCCTGCAGTTTAATGAGTTTTTGCATAGTGACACAGTGTGGAAAAACCAATCAAACTCATATCCATAAAAGGTATCCTTGAATTTGGATAATTCTTAATTATGCTAATAATACCCTCCTATTTAGATGCTACATGGAAATTTACTCTGGGTCTTTCACTGCAGGAAGCCTGCTTTATCATTTATTTATGAATAATGCCTCATCCACCCATATTAATCATGGAAAGAAGATCAGAAAAAAAAACCATTCCTCTTGATTCTGCAGATACCATTGAAACAAGGAATCAGTAGAATTATACACCCAGATAAATAAATTATGTCACACTTGTATTTTTCTTTATTCTACTCTCTAACTCAAATCTAAGACCAAAGCCTCACCAATCAAATACCTTTGTGGCCCATTTACTCTCTTTGCACAGCTCTTGATTTTTCCTTGGGTTTGTATTCCATTGGTTGACATTAACCAATGCCTTGGGTTTATATGCCATTGGTTGAGGTTAACCAATTTCTTGGGTTTACATTGGTTAAGATTAACCAATTTTAAATTGGTTCAGTTCATCCCAGTTCAACTGGGATGACTTCAACCTAGGCAATCATGCTGGCAGTGAATTAATTAAACTGAATTGGTGTGCTTACAGAAGTGTTGTTTGGATCCAAATCAAGGGCTGGGTGCCATCCTAGCCCGGCAGAATGCCGCACGCAACTGTAGTGTTTTTGGTTGTAAACCAAAGTTCATGAGTTTTTAAAAAGGATGTCTCCGCGAAGGTGTAACATCCCTCAAGGGTTGATAAATGCAGCCATTGAGTGTAAACTTGAAAGAAATTGCCTCCTCTGGTCTTCATCATATCCATAGACCTGATCCATCCATGAGCCAGCGACCTGGGGGCGGGGCCATACCGATGGGGAATATCTAAACCAAGCGTTTTTGGGTTTGACTCCGAGTGACGATCAATCGACAAGTGAAGATTCATCTTTTCACCTCGACATGGATTGACATGGTTTTCGGAGGCGTGTGCATAGCTGGGTCAATAAAAGGGCACATTTGTCGGTGCGTACTATCAAAAGAAGTCCTTGTATGACCCACCACGACCTGCGGCATGTATCTGATAATGGGATATCTGGGACGTCATTATTTCCACTGTATTATGTAGTACCTCGGGGGCACGAACTGGCACGGGACAAGGAGGAAATGAAGTCAAACTTCATTGTCAAAAACTCTCGACACGCATGAGAATAGATCCCCAGAATTGGGGTTCAAAGAATTAGTTCAACTGTGCCAGCTCGGTCTCCCGCGTCATCATCTGCCAGCAGCCCAATGTCCAAAGGGATTCCGTAGTCCTCATGTATGCATTTAAAAGGTCAGATGGCAGTGTGGCTTCGAAGGAGCTTGCCACTTGCCATGACCTCAAGGTCGTCATTCACTTGAGCGTTCGAAGAATCCCCGCCACTAGTCCCCGCCACTGCAGCTGACTCGAGTCTTGAAACTTGTGGTGTTGCAGCAGCTCCTTCCGGCTTCATTGATTAATCCAAAATGTCTCGCCATCAGTCGTCCACCAATAAAATGAATACTTCAGCTCGTCAGTTTACCTCTGCGATTCCACTAGCTCAAGGCTTGGCAAAAAGCCAATCAGATGTAAGTCAACGCATGCAGTACATGCAGGCTACCTTCAACTTGTTAGAATCATTGCCGAGTTGCTCAGTGCACATCAAGTCGAGTTTTTTTTAGAACACGCCACAATATTATTCGCAGAAATCTAGCCATGGTAGGATGTCAATGTATCAAAAAGCAGGCTTTGAAGGTCCACATATACGTGGTGCTTCCAGCTCGTCAGAGATCGCTTCATGTAATTCCAGCATGATGCAAAAACCCCCAACAAGTATGTCAGGCGATTAGGAGCTAACTAATGTTTGCGAGTAATGAATGCTGACGATTATCTCATATCTTTGTAGTTATCGGTATTGATCGTCCAGCAATCTGCTCTCCAGTGGCCTCAGTAATTTCAATCCCAATGACTTTAAGCGATTATGATACGGATAGTGATGATGGATCCAACATGGAGCAGTTCAGTATTTTCTTTATTTTCAAGGTCTTTGGATCCAAGCCAACGCTTAACGTCGGCATTGATTTGTTCATAGGAATGCCTCTGTGCCTAGCACTCCACCAACCGAGCCAGCCAAACCCGTTGAATTTCCTAACCAACCCTCAACAATTTTCAATTCATCAAATGATCAAGTAGAGCAAAGTATTACAATGCCGCGAGCCATGAACCTGGGGAAAAGTACTGCAACAGAGGTTACGGTCGCAGCTGATGCTCCGCTTGAAACAATGTATGGGAAGGAATTAACTTCTTATCCACATCAAACTGCCATCGAAGAGGAAATGAAAGCGAGTCTACTCTCGCTATTGAGTATCGAATCTTTCACATATATGTTGTCAAAACCCGAGACTCGCAATGTCTTCCGCGAATGGTTGATTGTCCAAGGAGGTGAAGAAAAGCTTGATCGATGGACTGAAGAGTCTCGAATTAACCAATTGTATATAGAGGCTCAACAAAGTGCCAAGCATCTGCTACGTGAGCAAGATCTTCCTCATTAATGGACGCATCACATTGCATCTTCTTAGTCTTTTTTTGCCACAGACAACTATCACGAGTCCGCTGAAAAACATGGCACTTCGGCCAATCCAATTGACAGGCTCAACGGTGATGCCATCAGGGAAACCATCAACCTGGCTCATTCATCACAAGTTTTAGTCGGGAGTCGGCAATTTTTGCTTGAGTCTTTGTATAATGATACCTTTAAGGTTTGCCCATTTTGATCTCTTCGAAGCGCGTTAAAACCTAACCAGAACGATTATTCCTAGCAATTCATAACCGCCAAGCTCCTTGAAATAACCAAGATGAAGCTACGCAGCGGCGTAGATGAAAATGCTTGTAAAGGTCTAGGTACACTAAAAATCACATGCATCCCTACATAAATCATCGACAACAAAACTTATTCCGGTGTTCTATAACACATTCTAGGGGACTCATTTTGTGTGAGCAACCCACGTCTCAGGTGAGCTTTGGAACGATGCAAGCATATTATTCCTTTAAAAGAAGCTCACTGAAGTAATACTTTTTCTCAGGGACAATCCGGTGGTCATGGTTTCACCCAGCTTTAGGTGAGCTTTACGACTCAGTTGTTTGATATGAATCGACACTATTTAACGCCACGTCTGATTTCCTGATTTGCAACAGCGCAACTACAGGTCAGCCTTTCTGGTTCTCCAGACGATATGAAATGTTTGGTCTGAAATTCCTTTCTGAAAATATCCTAACAGGTCACGACAGAAATTTGATCATTGGCAAGAATTGTCGGTTCCTACAAGGTAAAAAAACCGCATTCATTTACTTTTCCACAACAGAATCAAATCAAGCTACGTCACATTTGGGCTTATGATCAAATGTTTTAGGACCTGGGACTAGTCCGCAATCAATCCAACGTCTCAGACAAGCCTTGAAACAAGGACTCCCTTGCGTCGAGCTTCTTCTCAATTACAAAGCCGATGGGACACCCTTTTACTGCCTGCTGAGTATCATTCCGTTGTTTGATGAGAAGGGTTATCTTAGTTGTAAGTAGAACACTTCGTTCATCCTGATATTTCACTTTTCTGATATCAATTCTGGCCTCAGATTACATAGGAGGACAAATTGTATGCAACTCTCTTACTATTTCACCGTTTGCGCCGGATTACTCAATGCAAAGTTTGGGCTCGTAGAACGTCACCGATGAATTGCGCAACAATCAAATAATGGCGTTGATTTCACAAACCAACTCTGCTCCTGAGGAAATAACATCGGCGGATTTCCAACTTCCAGCGCGTACACTAGATAGTTCAGCCAACTCTAAAAAAGTTGCTGCTATTAACCCGAGACTGTTAAACAGCATGAATGAACTTCGTCCTAGCAATGTCACCCTCCATGCGAAACCCAAACCACCTAGAAATTTATCATTAAGTTGGTTCAGTTCTAAAATCAAGCAAGACAAGAAAATCGAAGATGTTGAATTTACCAAGCCAGATGATAGACATGAATTTAAGACTGCCAACTTACACGAGAGTCTTTCGGCATTTCAATCCACATATTCAAGGGTTAGTCGCATCAATTGTACTAATTTTTACTGAACAAAACGCTTCGGGCCAACACAACTTTTTCCCGCAAATTTTTATTAAGCTCATCTTGTTTAACAAGGAAAACCGCTCGATCGTTTTTGTTACACCCGAGGCGTTAAGTTTCTTAGGTTAGAATTGCATTTTCACCTTATCTCATGCCACGAAACACTTTCCTTATCTATACAAAGCTAATCAAATTGCTGCGTCTTGTCACTTTTCCCACATTGGTATCTAAAATCCCTATTCTCTCCAACGTTACTGATCGCGCCACAATACCAGGTTTCCCAACGGAGACGATTGAAGAAACTTACTCATCTGCTCTCCTTCATCATGATTTCTTCGACTTGGTGGAAAACTGCAAGACCACTCACAAATCCCCTCTCTCCAAGAAAGTCCTGAAGAAGATGATTTCCAAGTAAGTTTTTCGAGTGTTACATGTTCATCGCACGAATTTTTTGATGAAATTGCGTGGAATTTCCCCTGATAGGGATGCCTCTGCATCATTCCAATGCGAGTTGTGTTGGTCTTACACGTTGGATGACAAACAGTCAGCTCATGTATCCTATGCCATATACAAAGCCGGACATCCTCAAGCTAACGGACTTCTGCCACAGCACGCGAATTATTTTAAAGCAAAAGAAGAGAGTTCAAGTCACTGAAACGAGTGAGTCAGTTCAGGTCGCTAATTCATTTTCCCAACATTAACCACCGAATGTTTTACTATTCGTGTTTTTAGGCGTAGTTCATGTGAGTGTTGGATTTTTAATCAATCATACAGAAAGCGCATACTAATTCCAGTAACTAAACCGGCTAATTGAGAGCTTAGTTAACCCCCCTGATTGTAAGTTTTCTCATGAAATGATCATCTGGCACAAGAAGACTGACATGACCAATTATTCAGGACGAAACAGGCAATTGTGCATCTTACGTTGCGGTTCTGAGTTAAGACCTTCTATTATCATTACAGAATTCCCTTCTAACAATACTTTTCTCCTGGCGCACCATAAAATAACTGAAGAGAGCATCCGTCATCAAGTAAATCAGTGAAGTACTATTCAGCGGTAACTTTATGTCGATCAGTTAGTACCCGATTCAAGGTCTTACAAACCAATGAACTATTTGTTGTGAAAAGGCCATGAACCAGATGTTATATATATTCCACTTAAGTTGTGATAATCGCGTTTTGTTATAATTGCGTTCAAAGCGCATTATCGTTTCAAAGACCAAAATCGTAATTAATGTAGCATAAATGAACTTCGCCTTCTTACAGATACTTTTGCCCGCGAAATCCCACTCTTTTTTTCAGGAAGATTCTGCTTGGCAGTATGCCTGCTGTGAATGTGCGATGTTTTTTGTGCGCACTTGCTATTCATGTAATCAAATAGAACAATACTAGATATTACAGCCAAAATAACGTTCAAATGTGTAAATGTTTGTCTTGCAAAGAAATTAAGAATGATATTAATAAGCACAATGTATACTGTATTATACTCAAAGAAAACTCTATACATTATATCTCATGTACATCATTACAAAGCGCCTAATCAAAATAGACCAACTAGAAAAGTGCAAAAAATGTAATTAGAAGTAGTACATGTGAACATATACCATGAAACAAAACAAATATCCAGCATGACATACAAAAAGATCAAGTTAAATAGATGAAAGACAAGTAGGAGAGGAGGTCGGCAAGGTCAAGTCCTTCTAGTAGGACCAGGAGAACGACTTAGTAGGCCCATGGATTTATACCTTTCCAATTCGACCTGAAGCCTATTATTGTGTGTGTGTTTCAGAGGTCATGAGAAGAACATCAAGATAAACTCTGAGACCATGAGATCGACGTCAAAAGAGAGAGATAAGGAGGGAGGGAGACTAACCGTGATACCTTCTCTTGCAGATCCGCGACTTCTCGTTCAGCCCTTCGTTTAGCTAATTGAGATTCGGTTTCAGAAGATTGCTAACAACAGAAATCCGACAAGGGAGATCTGGTTAGCACAAGCTCACCGGAGAAAAACATCAAGGGAAGAAACAAAGTGGACTCAACTAGGTCTGAATTCAACTTCCTCAAACTGAACAATTTATTTTCGAAGTTTTTAATTTCATCTAGGAGACGATTTTTAGACCGATCCGAGTCGACCAATTTGAACTCGAGATCTTTAAGGCTCCGCTCGGCTTTCTTGCTGAGCTTGCTGAAGTTCTCCTTCTCCTGCTCGAGTTGGTTAAGTACTTCCTCGTACTGTTTTGGCTCGATTACACTCAGATTGTTTCGGTTCTGTTGTGAATTGAGTTGGCGTGGAGACGAGGTCATCGAGCGGGTTTCTAGATCGACAATCTTCAGGTTCAATAACTTGATCTTCCGTTCCAACTCAGTCTTCAAGGCCAAGCAAAGATAAATTGCTAACCCATATCAGCTCTCTTTACTCCCTCAATACAAGATGATAAGAGATCCACATACATTTGCTTTCAAGAACTCTGAACTTTCGGACCTCTCTCGATTGGCTTCCATCTGACAACTAACAACCCAGAGCAACACAATGGGTAATGAGACGCGACTCTAGATGAGCAAAGAGGACCAAGTATGAACACATAAGGGGACTGACTCATTGGCAAAAGCCTCTGCTTTTTTCTGGCGTTCAAGGGCCACCGAAAACAAGTCTTCTTTCTCCTCCAACTGTCTCTTCAGGTCGCTACGCTCCTGCTGTAGAGTCTGCAGTACTCGATCGTTTGATAATCGACCTAGTGAAAGCGCCAACACACAAAAGGTTTAATTGTTTAGCGGTCATATACCTGGATTGGGTTCTCGAACGATTAGCAGTACCTGAATTAGCCGAAAGGAATTCTGATCCGATCTCCTCCAACCGTTGCTCTAAAGATTTTTTGGCTGTCACTAGGGCTGCCCGATCTGCTTCAGCTTCATCTCTGGCTGCCCTCAGGTCGCGCACTTGACTCATCAGAGTGACAATTTGAGAGGATTGCTCTGCTTGGGCCGCAACTGCTTCGTCGTAGGCCTTGGTGATATCCTGTACTCTGGTCACTCGCAAATCGTCCAAACAACGTACGTCATCAGTCCCATTATGAAGATCATCCGCAAACCGCCCAGGAAGGAGCGAAGTAGTAGGCATCGAAGAAAATGTTGAAATCACTCACTTTGTCTCCAATCTTTCTTTCTCCTTACTAAATCCTCCTCTCGAGTACAGCCTCTCGTCGTTTCGAATTTGCAGCTCATCTCGCTCAGTGCGAAGTTGTCGAAGCTCTTCCCTGACCTTCATCGTTCGTTCTCTTTCTGATTCCAGCTCTTTCTACAATTCAGGAAAGAAAGCATCTTCCCATGAATATCAGGGTACATTTACTGTCAAGGATAGACTGACGGCAAGATTTTCCAGTTCGTGCTGAAATCGTTGTCTCGTTGCTTCAACCGTATAATCTCGGTCATTCATGGCCCGATCATACTGTGCCTTGAGCTCATTCAACTCAACAAGCGTCCGCTCGGTCTCCCTCTGAGCTTTGGTAAAATCCCCGCCTTCGTCCTCCAAGTAGGCTTCTAACTCTCGCACCCTCTGCTCAGCCACTCGGGCTCGCTGCTCGGCCGCTTCCCTATCTTCCGCCGCCTCAGCTCTTCTTCGTTCGCTGTCAGTAAGCGAAACCTTGGCAAATGTCTGAAAAATTAACTCGAATCAACCGAATGCAACTCTGACAAAACTTTTCCAGGCAGGGAAAAAACGCTGACTTCGCTTTTTTCAGCTTTGAGCCGAGCTACTTCAGCTGCCTCGACCCGGTCCCGGTACTGATCAGCTTTCCTGGAACATAATGATTGGATTGATAAAGGATAAAGTAACAGTAAGTAATCGTTTCAAACATGTTAATCAACTTCTTGTTTGCTTTCCATTAAAAAGAGGGTTGAAGGAGTTAAAACATCAAACCCACTGCTTCCAAGAAATCAAGGCGTTCTCGAGGTCGCCAGAGGAGGCCCTTTCGATCTGAGCCTCCTGCAATTCAGCCAACATCTGTCGTTTATCTTCCGCTTCTTGTTGGATCATCTCAGCATAGTGTTCACATCTCTGCTTGTAATCCATCAATTCTGTTTTCATGATTTTTTGACGCAGGAAAGTGGAATGAAGAAGTCAATATTTTGGTGGAAAGTGATGAAATAGAGATAATTTTTTTACCTGTCTCTAACATGATCTTGGTTTGTTGGAGTTCATTCTGTAGTCAAACCAAACAAAAAATCAAAGGTAAAGGATGAGTAAGGGTGTAAAACTGAGCTAATGAACAAGCAAGGTCGGCGAACGATGCGATTTTTCTGGGTCTCGAGCTCGTGCACACTAGCCCGATTTTGGGAGAGGAGGTTAAATTGATTAGATTCGAGTTTAGAGAACCTGTCGTCCATGGAGTTGGTGAGCGAGTTTTGGATTTCTTTAAGGTTTTGACTTCCTTTCAACCGGGACTGTTCTGCAAGACTTCTGGCCTCAATTTCTTCTTTCAAAAGTTCTTGGAGCTGTTCATTTTCGAGGTTCAGCTTGCGCTTGATTTCCTCGATGGTGATCGATTGGTTTGAGTCCCCGTTATTCAAGATCTTCAACAGGCCGCTCAACTGGGACTCCAAATGGTTCCTGATTACGTCCGACTTGATCTGCTGGATGCTCATCACCTGCAAGTCCGCCTGCAAGGCATGATTGGCCCGCTCGTGCTTCCGGATCGTCTCTTCTAGTTGTATCATCTTGAAGCGATCTTGGCCTAGCGCATTCTGATCAATCTCTCGCGACATCCGGGCCACCGAGCCTGGTCGGCCGTGGTTGCGCTTGACATTAGAGAAGCTTTTCATCGGCTCGATCACCGGTCGACCTAATGAATCAAGAGATGAAGCCCTGAAAAAAGTAAGATAAAATCAGCTTAGAACTAGAAAGGAGTATGATAATTTTCTATTCACACGACAAAGTGGTTGGAAGAAGACTTACATTTCGTTTTCTAACTCCTGATTAGCTTGTTGTAACTCGGCCAAGAGTTTGTTCTTGAGTTCGTTCTCAGTCTTGTTGGGGTCTGATTTCACCAAATGAATAAGATCGGTATAACGTTGTTCGACCTGTTTCTTGACGCGGTCGATCGTTGCCTTGTTCAGACTAGCATCCTTTTCATGCAGTTGACGTTCCAGATCTGCAATCCGATTCTCATACTCCTTCTTAGCCGTCCCGTTAATTTCGGTACTCTATGCAAAGGGTGGTTTAGGCTGGGGTTCCAGAGAAACAAAAACATTGATAATAAACTGCTCACTTCTGTATGCGGACGCCGTCCAACGTTGCCCATGCTAGTAACCCCTTCTTGAGCTATTTTCAGCTCGGCCTGCAGCTTCCTAACTGATAATCCAGGAAGCAATCACGCGTCATTTATAACCACTTCTGATTTGATGGACAGTGGGAGGAGATGAGAACAAACCATTAGCCTCAGCTTGAGTTCGAGCCACCTTTTCCTTATCAAGGTTCAATTTCAGGAGATGGACTTCGTTCTTATTATCGTTTGCCCCGCTGACTCGACGATGCTGGGCATGAGATTGTCGGTTTTGGGCCTTCTCCTTCTGTAACTCCCTCGTTAGATCTTCAGCTTCTCCTTTCAATCTGGCAACCGTACGATCGAGTAACTTCAACTGTCCAGTTTGATCTCTGAGTAATGCTTGGGCTTCACTTAATTGTCGGTCGGTATATTTCTTGGCTTCCTCGAGAACATGAACATGCTCGACAATTGTCTTATCTTGCAATGAGATGGCTTTATGTAACTCTTGATTCTTGAGTGTCAATTCTTTCCGCAAACTAGCAGAATTCTTCTCGTGTTCTGATACAGTATCTTTGTGAACTTTAAGATCCTTCTCCAAACTCAAATTATCATGCTCTATTTCGACTCGTTTCGTTAATTCGGCTTCTAACTTAGATCTCAGGTCTTCAACCTGGCGACTCCACGCAGATCTTTCCCTTTCAATTTTCAGCATCGCATCCTCCATATCTTGGAATTTTAAGACGCTAGCCGACAATTGTTTCTCAAGACCCTCTTTCTCCTTCATCGTTTTATCCAGATAATCGGTTGACTCTAAATGTTTCGATCGGATCTCTTGGAGCTCGATCTCGACTGCCTGTTTTGCTCGATCGGCTTTTTGTAATGTGATCTCGAGATTCGAGATTTTCTGAGCTTGGGCTGTAATTCGCCTGTATATGAATAAGTGAGATGAAAAATAAAATCAATCTCGATTTTCGGTGTCTCAGGGTGAAGGAGGAAGAGAAACTGAAAAATAAAACTACAGACTCGGTGGCTTCTTTGTGCGCCTGAGTAGCCGATTCAAACTGTCGGCGTACTTCATCACGCTCTGACTTGATGTCCGCTACGGCTTGGTTACCTTGACGTTTGATCTCCGACATTTCACTCAACAGTTGATTCTGCTGCTCTCTGAACTTGACCAGTTCTTCCTCTCGAGCTTTTGAGACTTGAGACATCATGTGCTCTTCACTACACTTAGTCTCCAGAAGGGCTCGGGTCTCGTCAAGCTCTTTGCTGATTGCTTGCTGATGAAGTATATGTTGCTTGATTTCACCTCTGGAATCTGCAAGTTGTTGGTCTAGGGATTCGACTTGTATCTCCAGCTCCTTGGTCCGCTTGAGACTGATTTCTTTTTCCTTGAGAACCATGGATTTCTGATTCTCCAAACCGACCGCTTCAGCCTCCTTGTGCTTCAACTTAGACTCGTATTCCATGATGGTCTTCTTCATCTCTCCTAATTGAATTTTCGAGTTCATGCAATCTTTCTCAAGTTGCTCGATCTTGTTCTTGAGCTTGTTGGTCGTATCATTTTCGAATTCTAATTTGCCTTCTAATTCAGCAATCACCATCTTCAGCCTGCTTTCGCTGCGTTCTAGGTCTTCTTCGCTTTCGGCTTGGTGTCGTTTGAGGTCTTCATGTACACGGTGTAGTTCGTCCTTTTCCTTCTCAAGTTTCTCGATCAAGTGCTGTTGATCACTTATTGTGCACTTCAACTGTCGCTCATCATCGACCCACTTCACCTGTTGAGCCTCTAGCTCAACAATCTGCTTACTAAGATGCTCTTTCCGGTTATCAATCTCTTTGACGGCAACCTGAGTGGCGTGGTGCAGCTTGACCTCGTTCTCAAATTGATCCTCGAGTGCCTCTAGCTCCTTTCGCGTTGCTTCTAGTTCCTCGACCAATGCCGTCTCCATCTCCTTAGAGCGAATCAGCTGTTCTTCCTTATTCAAGCTGACCAACCGCTCCTGCTCTAATTCGTTTTCGACCCTCTGCTTCTCCAACTCCACCGCGTTTTTTATCGCCTCCAGCTTTTCTCTCTCCTGCCTCTCTTTCTCATTCTTCTCTTTAAGTTGATTCAATTCATTTGCCTTTTTCCGCAGCTCGTGATCGTCTCGAGTAGCCGCCAGTAGAGGTCTGACACGGGTATAGAGCTGCCACCATGGCCAAGATTTTAACTCGATATAGATCCTCGCGTTCCGTTGAATAGTTCGAATCGACATCGCCTTGTTCAAGATTTTCTTCATCTTTCTTTGGTGAATAAACGATCGGCAGTTGGCCTGTAGATTGGTAAAGATCTCATAAAGATATTCATCCCGACGTTCTTCAAGCTCGGCCAGAACGCCAGATTTGAAGAAAACCTTGGTCAGACCGATCTTATAGACTGACTCGTCCAACTCTAGAGTACCAAGCATCCGGATGCAGGCCTTCCTGCCGTCCAGATATCCGCTTGGGATGATTCCAGGCGTCAAGACTTCGTAGCGTTGACGAAATTCGATGAACGGCAGACGATTGGGATAGCCCAAACGAGCGATCCGAATGCCCTCGAGAACACCATTACAACGCAGCTGATCAAGTACTAGCTTGACGTCGATCACCCCGGGCCGTTTGTCAGGATTGGGGACAATACATCTGACGAAATGAGGTTGGGTAGATTGGAGTTGGTTCATAAGCGAGGTCAGCTGCTCCTTATGCCTTTGACCAACGGTCCGAAACGCACCGCGTTTCACACCGCGCCTTTTCCCAGCACCTGTTATCTGACCACCAGCAGCGTCGGTATTCACACCAGCGGAGGCAAGGCCAGTTGGATCACTGCTGGGGTCTCGATACTCCTCAAATAGAGTGGCGATAAACTTATCATTAGAGCTTGCCAGTACGTTCGTCAGATTGCTGTTCAATGGGTCCTTGTTCTTTTCTAACCAGCCTTCAGTGCGATATTCGACTTGACCGGCGTAATGTTGAATGATGAAACCGGCGGTGGAATTGAAGCGAGATTTGATAAACTTTGGATTGGGGGTCTTGGCTACTAAGCTTATCAGTTTTTCGGTAAACGTGAGATCGGTAGCCCTTGGCATGATACATTCCTCATCAAGACAGCTTAGGATACCGATCGGATCGGATGAAGATTCGATTAAATCGATCGTAGGTTGAAGATCAAGACCAAAGTTGACAAAGTCCCAATCGATATCTTCTTTGGAGTACTCTTCCTGCTCTAGCACAAACATGTGGTGGTTGAAGAATTGTTGTAGACGTTCATTAGTGTAATTAATACAGAGTTGCTCGAAGCCATTGGTCTCAAAGATTTCGAAACCAGCAATATCGAGTACGCCGATGAAGGTCGATTTGAATGATGAAAGACTGTTCTGGTTGCCCTTGTTGCTCTTGTCGAGCATCGCATTGATCTTGTCGATGAGTTTGCCAAACGATTTTTCGTAAAGAGTTGTACAGAGCGAAGAGAGTTCCTCCTTGACCTGTTTCGCATTACGTTGTTGAGTGACAAACTCACGACCGGCTTTGATCTTGGGGCGAAGAACACTCTTTTTAAACTCCTCCAGATTGGGTAATCCTAATAGATGAAACGCCTGTTCCAGGTTCGCCAAGGATTGATTCTCCGCACCAGTGTGGATGTAAGCCACGTCGGATCGATCGGACTGAACGGCAATGTTACCGATGTGCAAGATGATCGAGATGATCTTGAAGAGATTGAGTTGTTCTTCGGCGCTCAAGCCAACCACGTTCAGACTCTCTCGAAGGTTCTTCCATTCCTCCAGATCGTCCATGCCATCGACCACCAATTTGGTTTTGCTCAGATAATCATAATCTTTCGGATCGGTACTGTTGAGCAATAACTTCTCAGCTAGCTTCTCGTCCCCACCGCCGCCTGATCCCATCGAGCTGCATCCAATCAAAAGTTGGTAGAAAATATGAAACGCTCGTTCTTTCTCACTACGAGAGGTGACTCGAGATTTCTCGAGTAGATACCAATCTATGTTTGCCCCTGAGATGGCCCCAAGCGCGTTAAACTCGATTCTCACAAATTTTCCCTATGTGCGTATGAAAAGATCAGGATGACGACGACGCGTATGTTTGGCCAGCCATAGGGAAAAAATTACTTACGAATCGGGAAGAGTTATTATTTCTAACAGTTTGAGCATTTCCGAAGGACTCCAGGATCGGGTTGGCCTGCAAGATTTGACGTTCGAGTTTACCCAATCTTTTACCAACCAGATCAACCACTTCGACCCGGTTACTGGTATTTGATCTACTCCCCAACGTAGGCCGACTGCTTTCAGACACGCTATTTTCACTACCCGATGCTGGGAACTTGTGAGCACTGGCGATCGCGGTCAGATAGGAGATGACTCGTTTGGTGTTCTCAGTCTTACCGGCCCCAGATTCACCAGTGATCAAGATCGATTGATTTTCGCGTTCGCCTAGCATATGTTGCCAAGATCTCTCAGCCACGGCGTAGACATGAGGTGGGTTTTCTTCGCGTCGCTTGTTTTTGTATTGAGAAATCACTTGGGGAGTGTAAATTGGCAGTGGATGGTATGGGTTGATGGCCACCAAGAATAGTCCAGAGTAAGTCTTGATAAACAGAGTAGAAGTATATCAGTAGAATATTGTGAGAGAGCACAAAAATGGGACATTTGAGTAGACTGACGTAGATCATCTTTGCTTCGTACCGCTGTCTGAGGTTGTGGACGACACTAGGTTCGTTGAGGAAGGTGAGGTCGGCAATATCTTCTACCTTATTGAATTTTGGCGGGTTCATCTTTTCAAGTATGTCGAGTTTGACCGTCCGCGTCTTATCATCAACACATCTCACCTCGACGAGTTGCTGATCGGTGGAGGTTAAGGATTCCTGCGCTGGATCTTGATCGGTGTTGGTTGTTGTTGATGACTGATGATCCTTGATTATCCAACAGGCGAGATAACCCTTCTTCTCATGAGGTAACCAGAACCATCTCTTCTCGTTGAATTCGGCCGTCGCGGCTGCATCGGCCATCACCTGGCCGGGTTTCTTGGCGGTCGATTTCATGACTGATGAGGGTAGGGTGGGTGACAAGAGCTGGTCCTGGGTACCGCTTGAAGAGTAGAGACCGCGCAGGCTTTGACCTCGATCGGTGTTGGCCATCCTCTGACACCAACCAGGGTGGATATGAACGCGTCTTTCTGGTGAGGTGAGGTGTTGATTTGGCTAGGGTTCTTGATTGGTCAGAGACTTCTAGGTTGGTTTAGTATTTGTTTCAGTCCCATCCAGCGGTCGTTGTCGGTAATAAGTAAATATAAATAGGTTTGGTGTGTTCTCATGTTCGGATTGTCAATCGACAAGACACTCACCACCAACTACCGGGGGGCGTCGGGGATACCCCAGAGGATGCACTCGTGTCGGGCCCAAAACCCGGAGACCCACATTGATCCAAACCGTAAAGTTCAAACCGGAATCAACGCAATCCATCCACCGTTCATCTCATTCTCATGTCAGTACCCACGACAAACCTAGTCCGGTCAGCACATATACTATCTCACTTTGTTTAAGGCATAAGGTGATACTGTCTGACTGTTCAGGTTTTACATTGGCTGCAACCAACAGGCTTATTGTTGAGGCAGGTAAGGCATCGCCCTCTCCTCCCGTCGGACCCGCACTTGGATCGAGAGGAATAAAAGCAATGGAGTAAGATCAGAACCTTTAAGTCTTCATACAAAATGAAACTAATTGCCACTCGAAACAAAAACAAAAGTTTCTGCAAGCTATTCAATGCACAGACGAGCCACATTGAGCCCACAATCCCGATCCGAGTGAATATGACGATAAACGCGAAAGACAAGTCGTACAAGTTCAAATTGAATTCACCACCAACAACCTATTTTATCAAGAAACATCTAAACGCATCATCCTCATCAACACAATCGTCATCGTCATCGTCGCCATCATCCGCCAAGAAATCAAGCGCGGCAAGCGATTCCAAGACACACAACTTGATTGGCTCTGAAATCAGCCTCAAGTTCATCTACCATCTAGCGCTCATCAAGAAATCAGTCGATCATGAGGACCTGAATCACATCCCCCTCGAATCTCTAACCCGATCAATCGCCGCTCAGGTTAAAAATATGGGCATCAAACTTGTACCTTGACACTCAACTGGTTTCTTTTTTCTGCTGTCATCATGTTTTTTTCCCGTTTGTTTTTGATCTTCTTTGCTTACTGAACTGTACATAGTCCAGTTCCTCTACTAAATCAATACTCTCGAATTTAGATGCCTCGGGTGGTGCCTTCAACTTTTCCAACCCAAGCCGGCGATTAAGAGTCGAGGGCCAGTGGTCAACCAACAAGGATTACAAAGGATTAGGCGGAGTAGTTTTTTCCATACCCTCACCCGCTCAAGAAAAAATTTCAATGATCAGTTGCTCGATCGCCCAGAGGCGTAATCGGAGTAGCTACAAGCACCCAAAGGTCCATCCAATTTGGGGAATAAGCACGTTGAAATTGCAATTCAACTGGTAGGCTTAATCATGGCGGCCTGGTTTGAAACTTGTTAGGACTCTAACTCCTTGTGCCAACGCTCTGCAGACCTGCCTTATAGTTACATTAATATTTTGTGGCCGTGGTTTTGAGTTGCAGTGGTCTAATCCCCACATTCGCCAAGCTCAACAGGCAATGAAAAATTGCAGCGGGTTGAATCTAAAACATCAAAGGCTGGTGGTAAAGCCCCAATTAAGCATATGCAGTTCAGGGATTCCTTAGTTTCAAAGACGTGTGGGGGACATTCAGACCGAAGAACTTGAAGTCCACTGCAAAACCAAACCTAAGGATGAAATATTTAAACTAGGACTTGACTCAATCAAGATGAATAATCAATGGAGTAACTTGGCCTGTCAGCTTTGAATCAGCAGAAAGGGGTTAGCAGGTCTAGAGTTAAGGTTCAGCTGATATTCACCAAACCAGGAGATTAAACAATTGTGAATTTGAATGAAAAATGGATCTCATTCTGTGGGCAAGGAAGTCACTTGGATGAACTGATCATTGAGCAATAGATTTTTTATTGAATTTTGACAATGAGATAGCTCACATAAATAAAAAGCTAAGCCCTAGAAAAACTCATCAGAAAATTGACTAGGGGAATGTGTAAAGTAAGTTTGTTCTTCCTGGTAATTACAGTCTATTTCTATTAGGCTACGTGACCATTTATACCCCTGAAAATTTATATGATGACTCTTCTGCAAGTGATATAGAAAATTAAACAAGGGACTTTTTACTTTTGGATTTGAATTGTAGAAAGTGACCACAGGTTTCACCTAGTCTTGATATACTAAATTTTATTTGTGGTACACACAAACATGTTTGAAAAGGTTTGAAAATTGTCAGGCCTAGTTTTTTTAATTTTTAATTTTTGATGCTATAGATTCTTTAATGGGATTTCACTTTCATGTTTATTAGGACAGAAAAATTTGATTGAAAAGCCAACATAGAATTTGGAAGACTTTGTGGAATGCTTTGAGAGTATTTTGTGGCAAGAAACTGGGGATGTACTGCCAGTGTAATTGCCTGGTTTGAATTCATCCCAGTTAAACCAAGATACACACAACCCATTTGAAATAGGTTGATCTCAACCAATGAAATATAAATTGTGCCTTGGATTTATATTTCATCAGTTGAGATCAACCAAGCTCAAATTGATTGAGTGCATCCCATGTGGGATGACATCAACATAAGAAATTCCGCTAGAAGTGATGGCCTTCCACTCTTTGGTTGGTTTGCGGGTACCTGGCAAGTGTTAGAAAAATTTGGAAGTATTGAGAAAGCCACGGTAATAGTATTGACTAGATGGAACTGGAGATGACAAAAATTCCATTAGATCTATTTCATTCACATTTCTTAATGATGAAGAGATATTTTTGAGTCTCTATTTAATTAAAAAATACCCTCCAAACTCAGGGATCTTGTTTGATCTCCCTCCATAAATCAGAAAAAATATCCTAGACGTAAAGTTTTTTTTAAAGAAACATTTTTGATCAATTTAATTATGGGATTGGTCTGGTTCCATGAAACAATGCCAAATTGACCCTAGCAATCTAGAGAATTTTGTTGGATTGAAGTGTATTGAAGAGTGAAAGGCATAAGAGCATCCACAGTCGTTTCAATAAAATTTTGACAACTGTGGAGCTCTTAGCGAGCTTGATAGTCAATATATCAAGACTGTCCCCACTCGAGGCTTGATAACCCGGCTCTATTGCTGGGTTATTGAGCCGGTTCCACACTTGTGCTCCTCTGCAACTTGAGTTCAATAACTCAAGTTGCAGAGGAGCAGTACACGAGGTGGCAGTTTAGAGCATCTCCAATTGTCTCGATAAGTCGGCTCGATAAGCCAACTTTATCAAGACGAGCCCCAGTCGTGCGCTCAATAGCGCTCCATAACTGTCGATTCGATAACTTTCTCGATAGAGGTCCATAACTTTATGGACCTCTATCGAGCTCAATAAGCTAACTCGTGAATAACTTTCACAAGTTACCAACCCCCCCATTCGACACCCCCGAGAGATCCCCACCCATAAAAAACCCACCCCGTGTAGTGCTCCCCTGCAACTTGAGTTATCGAACTCGAGTTGCAGAGGAGCACGAGTGTGGAACGGCTCGATAACCCAGCAATAGAGCCGGGTTATCGAGCCGCGAGTGGGGACACTCTTGACAAAATAACTGTCGAGCTCGCTAAGAGCTCGACAGTTGTTGAAGATTTATCCAAACGATTGGAGATGCTCTTATGGGTGGGAAGTTCTTGGGGGTGTTGAATGGGGGGAGGGTTCACAATAAGTTGACCTGTGAAAGTTATTCACAAGTTACCTTATCAAGCTCAATAGTATTATGACACATACTTACACTATTAGCATATGTCTCTATTATTTGCTTGTATAGAGCTCTTTTTCTTCTCTAAAAGACTCCTCCCCTGGATGTCGGTGGTACTCTTTTTCCTCACTCTCTTTTATCTCTCTACCACCGACATCCCAGGTATGTGTTTATGTTTCTTACTGTTTTTCCACTATATCTTATATTCTGACACATGTTATTTCTTTCAATTCTATCTCTGAAATATCATACTCTCTTTTATCTCTCTACCACCGACATCCCAGTCTAACAGGTTATGAGCCTTCCTTCTCGCTAGGAAAGAGAAAGGATTTCCGAGAGTCGAATCCTACCGTCTGACCACTTTTCGGCGGCTTTCCTACTTTCAAAATCTTTTAATCATTATAAAATGTCCGAGAACCAAGACACAACTTGTCCCGAGCGGTCTGCCTTAAATGCAAGATCAACATCCCGGGGGCGACACTTTTCGCAACCAATATTGTCCACTAGCGCACGCTTGACTTGTCAGCAGGCTGCTAGTCTCAACAGCACAGCCAGCAGACAGAACTGCTAGAATCTGCGACATGCCTAATGGCAGCAAGTTGCGTAGTCGCAACAGCGCAGCCAGCAGACAGAGCGGCTAGAGACCGTGACGCGTCTATATATGAGAATAAGCTCAATAAGCATAAGAACCATAGGCTGCGTGACCGCAGCAAAGGATCGACAGACCAAAATAGTATAAATAAAGAGGAAAGCGTTGAAGGAAGGATTCCTCAGATTTAGATTTTACCAAGCCCGCCTACATTGTAGTCTTCGACTTATTCGAACGCTGCGATTGGGGCTATTATCTTTAAATCCCTTTCCAATCCAACCTTTCTACTTACAACTCCTCCGCTCGACCTCAACCCAACCCGGTAAGTCGAGCTTTTCTCTTTTCATTCTTTTTCCAAGTATCTCATAGAGTCTGTTTAGACTCGGGTTGACTAGGTGTCACCAGCCCCTCCCATAGGAGGTGTGGTTTATTTCCTCCCGCAGAGCCGGTCGAGTAGAGCTCTGACTTGAAAGTCGAAGAGCTAGTATCCTATTCTATTCAGGGTGTAGTCACTATAGAGACTATCCCTGACATTTGGGGGCCTCATCGTACTTCCGAGATCAAAGTATCCCATCGATTTTCAACCTTAAAAACTTTCTACGATCTACAGTATCCAGGCAATTAACCCCTGTATACTATCTCACACCGCACGTGATTACCTCATCTACTTTCAATTTAGCTTTCGTAGCGCTTACATTTGTGTTTTGCTTATTCAACTATACAGTGCAGTACAGTAGACGACTATACGGGCAAGTACAGGATAATACCAACACAGTAGTAGGATACAACATCTCACTCTTAAAAACAATACATCTCTCACCCTCATTCGATCGCACTGTCAGTGTCATCCAGGCAAACCTCCCTGCACAGTTTCTTCCGATCAGACGCTAGGAGCAATCCGGATACGTCTAGGGCGACCCACACGGAACGTGAACGACGGACGTCAGACAACGGTGTTGGAGATCTATTTGATAGACTATTCCGTCGTACAGGTAATACGGCAGATCAACGAACGAGTGTGCTCCCACAGTTCGATCCAGCTTTAGCTGCCTCAAGTAACGAACCGGTTATTGACCCAACTTTAGCCCCCCGACGAGCTCATCGAGTTGTAACCAGACTGATTGACGATATCCGATCGAGGGAATCAGTCAGTAACAACGGGGTTTCAGCAGCTAATATACAAAGAGACTTGACTGGACGAGGAACGTCTACGATTGCCGTAGAAAGGATTTTATTGGGAGACGAAAGAGCTGAGACGATCAGAGAGGGGAATAACACACTCAGACGACCAGCTTCAGACTCTAGTTCTAGCATTGAGTTTACAGGTACAGGTTAGTATCTTTTATTCAGTATGACTCCAACTAAGAAGACAGAACATAACATTGGGTCCCAATCGTCCTCTACTAGGTCAGCAAAACCCCGGCTCGTTCCCGCAGGCGAATTTAAACGCGGAGGAGATAAGGCTACAGTTCAACCCGACCACGTCGTTGCTACTCCAATCCCATCTGAACTTCAGGAGGGGTTACCTAGAAGCACAGGCGGGGAACAATCAGGAAGCAATGTCCCTCCTGATCGAGCAGGCAGTGACGAGCCACAACAGCCTAGAGAGATTGATAGGAAGGGATCGTCTATTATCCATAGCGGAGGGATGGAACCCGCACACGCTAAGACGTTCCCGGGCTCAACCCCGACAGACGAACCGTCAAACACCAAATCAGCCCCGCGGACAACACAGACACCAGGAGTACGAGAGACCGGGAGTCGCTCCTCAGAGAGAGGAGCCAGCAGTTCAGGGACCGGCGGAGCGCGGACAACCGGGCCAGAACAGCAGGATGCGGAGACGCTCGAACTTCAAGCAGTCGATTTACGACGAGTTATTCAGGGTGGGGCGGACCCTGCAGGGGAGCTACCAGTCGATAGAGCAGTCCAGATCACGAAACCAAGGGAACTGGAACCGCTGACGTTAGCAGATGCCAGCCGACTTTTGGGCAAGATGTTCAGGGAGTTAGAGCAGGTGGTGGATGGGAATAACAAACAGGCTATGGGTTGTACGGAGTCATTTAGAGCGGCTCTTTCGACGTATATGCAGAAGGACCTCACTACCCCTATGGCGAACAATTTTCATTTAATTAAAGATATGATTAACGAGAATTTTAAATCAGTTAAATTTGGATTGAACGGTCTTTCAACTGTGTGTACTAACTTGCCTGCTGCAGTTAGTAATATTAAGACAAGTGTCGATCAACTGAATGATCGATTTACAAAATTAGAATTACATTCCAAACTCTTATCTCCAGATGAGATTGGAGAGTTAGAGAGCAGACTCAGAGAGTGTATCAAAACCTCCTGTGAAGTATCTACGGCCAAAATGTTGAGCGTCGATAATACTGACCCCAAACTTATTGGCGAAGTACAGGAGTTGAGCGCCAGAGTGTTTCAATTCGAGCAGAAGCTGTCTCAAAGGGGCGACCAACCGCTGACGAATCAAGACGTAGGAGCCGAGCAGATTATCAATCAGCTGGCGAATCAGTTGGAAAATAGGTTTGCGACTTTAGAGATGAGACTGGTCAAGGAGATCCGCCTTTTACGCCCATCGTCCGGTGACTCGCAAGGTAGCGGAGAGGTAGAGCAGAAGTTGGAAGAGCAAAACGAGAATCAGAGAGTTGACTTCTTAAATCTTAATGATAAGATAGATAGGATGATGAGTCAATATCGTTCCGAAGGGGCAAGATTGAGGGAAGAAGTATCAAGTCTGACGGCAACAGTGCAGTCTTTTCGACAACAAGCTAACCCTCAGTCACAACACTGCAACGTAGCGAGTGGGTCATCTGCTTATCGGCAACAAACTGAAGCGAAATCAAGCGGATTGGGCATCGACCCAGAGCTCAAAAAGAGACTGAACAATGCGATAGCAAAATCAGATTGGCCGACATTCTCAGGGGAGGGAGAGTATGATCACTTGAGGTTTGTCCAGTGGATTGACACAGCCAGAAAAGACGGCCAAATAGATGATGAGATTATAGTACTCAAGTTGCTCACCATGTTATCTGGTACAGCGCTTTCTTGGTACGAAACGATGCGGATTTCTCATGAGAATTCGACTTGGTCTTTCTGGAGAACAGAAATCTGCAAAAAGTTTGGGCACTCGGCCTGGAAGAGAAAGAAACAAACAGCTTTTGAGTCTGATAAGTTTATACCAGGAGAAACAGCTCCAGCGCAGTGGGTAACGAGGCAGTACAATAGGTTGAAATGCTTCGCACCGTCCATTGACCAAGAGTCTATTAATTTTAAGCTGCTTGGTCTCATGGATAATGAGGTAGAGTATGCTGCCAAGACAGCGATGAAGGTGCCTGATACAGACATGAGTTCTCTCATAAATCTTCTGGAAGATATCTGTGATAAAACCAGGTTAGGTCGAAGGAGATTCCAAGCAAAAGCAACACTGGCAGCTAGCCCTAGGTCCTCGACTACGGGGCCCGAGAAAGCAAAAGTAGGCTTGACGGACATCAAGTGCTACTTGTGCAAAGAAACCGGGCATACGTCGCGTAAGTGTCCTAAGAATGTCAACTGCGTGGAAGAAAGCCAGGCCATAGACCCAGGCGCGGAAATGGGGAGCGACATAGAAGAGGAAGAGCCTGTTATTGGAGGAAACTCGTACCAGACTTTAGTAGTAGACACGGTCTCAGGCCGCAACAACCTGGTACAGATGAGGTGTTGTGATAAAGACTGTTTTGTTCTGTTAGACAGTGGAGCAGTTCGGTCAGTAGTTAGCAAAGATTACCTAGTTAAATTTTGTCCAAACTGGGACAAATATATACTACCAATCAAGCCAGGGCGATTCCACAGCGCGTCGGGATCCTTGTTGCCTTTAGGAGTAGTGAATATCAAACTGGTGTTACGAAATATTAAATTCCTGATCAAGTTTGTAGTGATGGAAAACATGACAGCTAAGTATTTCTTGCTTGGGAACGACTACCTAGTCCAATACCAGATATCACTCCTTAACGATGGCAAGAGGAGATTTTCAGTGGGCAAACAGATATTTGAATTCGACGAATCGATTAACTCTATCTCAGAAGCGTCTAGTAGTGCGCTTCCATTTGTGGACGAAGCAAGGCGGGACGCGAAGTTTGACCCAGGACTGAGCGGAGAGCAGAGGGTAGAGTTACTGTCAGTGTTAAAGGAATTTAAGCCAGCATTCGCTACATCGGACCAACCATTTGGAGCGATTCGAGGACATGAGGTGGAAATTACCCTTACAGTAGAGAAGCCATATCCTTTAGCTCTCAGGAAATCCCCATACCCGGCCAGCCCGCGTAATCGAGAAGCCATAGAGGAGCATATCTCTTTACTTACGAAGATGGGCATCCTGAGAAGAGTTGGCTCCAATGAAGGGGTGGACATTACGACCCCAGTTATCATAGCGTGGCATAATGGTAAATCTAGGCTAGTAGGGGATTTCAGAGCTCTGAATACGTACACCACTCCGGATAGGTACCCCATGCCAAAGATCACCGAATCCCTTACTAAGCTCCACGGGGCCAAATATATCTCTTGCATGGATGTGTTGAAGGGTTTTCATCAAAACCGGGTGGCAGATAATAGTAGGAAGTACCTGCGGATCATATCACACATGGGAGTCCATGAATATTTGCGTATGCCTTTCGGCATTAAAAATGCTCCCTCACATTTTCAGCGCATGATGGATAATGAATTTAGGAGGGAGCTTAGCGAATTGTGGTTGATAATCTATATTGATGATATTATTGTGTTCACTAACGGGTGGGAAGAACACCTTGAGAAGCTGTCCATAGTCTTAGGGAGAATTAAGGACATGAACATGAAGATATCATTGACTAAGTGCTCTTTCGGGTTTTCCGAGCTGAAGGCCTTGGGTCATATTGTTAACGGGTTGTCACTTGCGATAGACCAACACCGGGTAGCAGCTGTTCTGCTGAAGCCAATACCGTCAACTGTTAAGGAGTTACAGTCGTTTCTGGGGTTTGCGGGATATTACAGGCTGCATATAAAAGACTTCAACCTAATGGCGTCGTCGCTCTACAAGATATGCAGCCCTAATGTTGGATTTGAGATGACACAAGAAAGGATAGAGGCCTATAAAGCGTTGAGAATCGCGCTCACAACGGCACCATTGTTGTTCCACCCGGACGCTAAGAAGCCTTTCAAGCTTTACGTTGATGCGTGCATGGAAGGTCTGGGCGCAGCACTACATCAGATACAGATGATTGGAGACAGAGAAATCGAAGGGCCGATTTGTTTCATTTCCCGACAACTGAAGGAGTCGGAGAAAAGATACGGTGCCTCCCAATTAGAGTGCTTGTGCCTAGTGTGGGCGTTAGAAAAACTGTATTATTATCTTGACGGTTGTGTGTTTGAGGTGATCACTGATTGTGTAGCGCTGAAGTCGCTTTTGAGTATGAAGACACCAAGCAGACATATGATGAGATGGCAGATTTCCATCCAGGAGTGGCGAGGCTCCATGACCATTACTCATCGTGTAGGCCTTATTCATAAGAATGCAGATGGTCTGTCGAGGTGGGCTCTACCTAACGACAAAGATAACCCTGCGGCGGATGAGGAAGAAGTTAAACGAGAAGTACCCATCATGGCAGTCAGTGTAAGCGGACTTTCCATAGAGTTCTGGGATTCAGTAGCAGAAAGCTACAACATAAACAGGAACACTACAGCACTGGTAGCTATTCTCCGATCCAAGCACTCACAACCGGATTTGGTAAACCAACTCGAAGAACCATGGAAGGCTAACTTCGCAGCCGGAAGGTTCGTCCTGCTTGATGGGTTGCTATATCACAGAAGCGGTAATCATTGCGCGCTAGTACTTGTAGACAGCGATCACATCAATACTATGCTGCATGAATGTCATGACAACATAGCAGCAGGGCACTTCTCCAAAGAACGTACGGTCGAACGCCTTAGAGTGCTAGCTTGGTGGCCGGGATGGACAGCAAGGGTAGCGCAGTACTGCAATAGCTGTGATCGTTGCCAGAAGGCAAACAGAGCCACGGGTAAGAGGTTTGGCTTGCTACAGACCATAGAGGAGCCGAAGCAGCGTTGGGAAGTTATTAACATGGACTTCGTTACTGCTCTACCAACGGCTGGAAAGGACAGCTTCAACGCCGTGCTGGTGGTAGTTGACCGTTTTTCAAAGCGAGCCAGGTTTTTACCATGCTATAAAGATAACACAGCCCTGGACGTAGCTCTGTTATTTTGGAACTCCATAATTCACGATGTAGGATGCCCTAAGGTTATCATTACTGACCGAGACCCCAAATTTACATCGGAATTTTGGCAGAGCCTATTCCAGCTGTTGGGGTCGAAACTCTCCTTTTCCACTGCGTATCACCCCCAAACCGATGGATTGGCCGAGAGGATGATACAGACGCTAGAGGATATGATACGGCGTTATTGCGCGTTTGGCCTCCAATTCAAGGATGGTGATGGTTATACGCACGATTGGGTTTCCTTGTTGCCAGCGCTTGAATACGCCTATAATTCTAGCATACACGCTACAACGAATAAGACTCCGTTTGAGCTGGAGCGAGGGTGGATACCACACATGCCTAGGGATTTGCTTCTCAGCAAGGCAGTTACACTCCACCCTTCAGCGGAGAGATTCCAGACTATGATGTTGAAAGCAGAGCTACACGCTAGTAAATGTCTGACAGAAGCGGTGCAATATAATAAAGACAGGTGGGATAAAAGTCACCGAGATCATGACATACAAGTGGGTGACAGAGTCCTAGTCTCTACAGTGAATTTCCAGAATCTCAGCGGCAACCGCAAACTGAAAGATGCGTTTGTGGGCCCTTTCTTCGTGAAAGCATTGCATGGCAGGAATGCAGTAGAGGTGATTTTAACCGAAGGGTATGACCTCAAACATCCTACTTTCCCTGTGAGTCTCCTCAAGAAGTATGTAGTGCAGGGAGACCATAGGAGCGAGCCTCCAACATTGGTTCCAGAACTTGCAGATGACACTGTCGAAGGACTAGTGGCATCCAAAATTTTAGATGAAAAGCTTGCCAGGGTTAAGGGGCAAGACTGCCGTCTGTATCTGACCCGTTTTAAAAACAAGTCCACAGATTTTGATAAGTGGCTACAAAAAGAGCAGATTCTTAACGCAGATACCTTATTGAGAAAATTCAGAGCGGCTAAAAGGCACACAACAACGACTCCTATCAGAGCCGTCCTTTTTTGGGGTGGCGAGTGTCAGCAGGCTGCTAGTCTCAACAGCACAGCCAGCAGACAGAACTGCTAGAATCTGCGACATGCCTAATGGCAGCAAGTTGCGTAGTCGCAACAGCGCAGCCAGCAGACAGAGCGGCTAGAGACCGTGACGCGTCTATATATGAGAATAAGCTCAATAAGCATAAGAACCATAGGCTGCGTGACCGCAGCAAAGGATCGACAGACCAAAATAGTATAAATAAAGAGGAAAGCGTTGAAGGAAGGATTCCTCAGATTTAGATTTTACCAAGCCCGCCTACATTGTAGTCTTCGACTTATTCGAACGCTGCGATTGGGGCTATTATCTTTAAATCCCTTTCCAATCCAACCTTTCTACTTACAACTCCTCCGCTCGACCTCAACCCAACCCGGTAAGTCGAGCTTTTCTCTTTTCATTCTTTTTCCAAGTATCTCATAGAGTCTGTTTAGACTCGGGTTGACTAGGTGTCACCAGCCCCTCCCATAGGAGGTGTGGTTTATTTCCTCCCGCAGAGCCGGTCGAGTAGAGCTCTGACTTGAAAGTCGAAGAGCTAGTATCCTATTCTATTCAGGGTGTAGTCACTATAGAGACTATCCCTGACATGACTAGTACCAACCCATCCACTTCTTCCCTGTCATCTGGCGCCCGGGACATGCAGGCGTTATTCGACAGTGTGGAAGACGACATAGCTAAAATCAAATCGGCCGCGAAATCAGCATCCTCCACCACACCATGATCTTCTCTTTTGGATCCGGCCAGACAAAAAGCTCTGCAGATTGTTGTTGATCCCGGGACGCCTGATCCCGTAAACCGTAGCTCCAAGTCTACCAGTCATCTTCCAAAAGTTACGCCCCCTGAACCATCCTCCACTGCAAACAATCGCTTCACATTGGATGAGCATACAATCAAGCAACTGGTTATGCTCACCAAGATGCAAAAGGCGCTTGGCCTCTCCAACCCACCTGCACCTGTTTCTCAACCAAGTGCAAGTTTACCTCCACCACCCTCCGCCCGGGAGCTCAGTACATCGTTATATAAAGCCTTAACCGTGGTGCCAAAATTGAGTGTTGATGGCTCCAATTTCCATACTTGGTTAATTATGATTTGCCAAGCTATTGAAAGCATTGTCTCTCACTCGGTCCCGCTGGATGACCCGAATTTGATCATTGACACCACCAATGACGCTCTGATGCGCACTGCCCTGCTGGCTACAATTGACGACAACCTCAAAGCAAGCATCGCCAAACAACCATCTGGTGTTGATGGTTTACGACTTATCACCGACAACTTTACGTTGAGAAGCCGCACAGCTCATGTTGCAATCATGAGGGATACCTTGGACCTGAAGTTTAATCACCTTGATCAACCGGCTGACATCGACTCCCATTTTTGCCGCATCGAGAGCATGACCAAAAACTTGTATCGGTCCGGTTTTGTTCTCACGGAGCAGTCTCTTACTGGTTTGCTCTTCCATTTATCACTTCCAAACTGAGAATCCTTCCCGTTTGTAAATGTAGCTCAACAGCTGGACCAGCGAATGGAAAGAGGAGATCTTGAGGTGAAGAATACGGAGTTGGTACGTTTGGCTAAAAACAAACTCACTCTTTTCCGCCAAAACCGTCGGGGTGGTCAGGAGAAACGTTCCGATCGTGGTGCACTTCAAAGTACGGCCGATACCAACAATGGCATAGTTGGCAACACCAATGTTGCTAAGGGTGCTTTACCACACACCAACAAGTGGTGCACTCGCTTCCGTATGTCCAATCACAACACCGCGGAGTGCAACAAGCCATCGACTTCGTCAAGCTCCACGAGTAACAATCCTTTCCGGTCAGGACAGTTCAACTCGTCAACCCCATTTCGGGCCAACACTGCTCCGCCGCGGTCCAATATTCATGCAAACTCAGCAGACGTACTGGCATTACCCGGGGAGGACAACACCATTGATCTTCCAATACTTCAGTCAATCTCGCTGGAAGAGCTAAACCCTCAAGTCACGCAGGAGGAAATTGATGCACTCATGAAGCAAGGAGGGAGATTATTTGGTTTGGACTCGTGTGCCTCACACATGTTTACGAACGATTTATCCCTTCTCTCACATCATTTCAAGCTCCCGCACCCTATACCCATCTTGGTGGCTACTAATGCCCCTGAATCTTTTGTTACTACAGTTGAGAAGATGACTCTTCGTAACTCTTCTGGCTCGATCACTCTCAACAACGTATACTACAGTCAATGGTGGGCCCGCTACGCTAACAATAGCTGTAGCGTAGCGTAATGTTAGCTTTTGTCGCTACACTCACACAAAGTTACTGTTAGCGGGTTTTTTTTCAGCTAACGCTACAAAAATTTTGTCCAAAAAAAAATAGCTGTAGCGTAGCGTTAGCGACTTCAAAAAAAAAAGTTAACGCTACAGGAATTACCTGTTAGCTGACTTGTAGCGGTGTTAGCTGGAACAAACGCTACGCTAACTGTTAGCGTAGTGCTCTTGTCAGCTACGCTAACTGTTAGCGTAGCGCTCTTTTCAGCTATGCTACATGTTAGCGTAGCGCCCTGCTCAGCTATACCACTCACCCATAGTGAACCAGAAGAGGCTCTCATAAATCAATATTAAGGAGTAAAAAAAAAAAAAAAAAAAAAAAAAAAAAAAAACTAGGGAATAAGCATAATAATAATATGAAGGCGGTCAGATAGCAATTATTGTGCAAACTATTTGTATATAATTTTTTTTTTTTCTTTAATCCATGAAACAAGGAAGAAATATCGAGACCAATGAACAAGAGCAATAAGAATTTTATTTATTTATTTATTTTCATTATTTTTTTGGGAAAAATTTGTATAGCTGTTAACAATGCCTTGAGCTTGTGCAAACTTTCCAGCCACCTGTATACCGTTTTTCAACCACATGTGACTACTAACACACCTCTCAATCTTCCGTGGGTTCAAGCTTCCTCGGCCACTTGAGCAAACATCGGCAGCAGAAGAAAATGTACGCTCTGCAGCACAAGATGATGCTGAGCTGGCCAAGTAGTCCCTGGCTAATGATTAAAGAACTGGATATGTTGATGAATGAACCTGGAAAGTTTTAGTATCATTGTTAAAATCAATATGAGCTAACAAACACAAGTGGACAAAGCTGAGAACAAATAGAAGCTATACCTTCCACCACCTCAAAATACTATTGGGATCCTTTCCATCTGGACCGGTTAAGCGATCCATGTTCTTGACATATACTTCTAGCTCTTTGCTTTCATCTGATGTTTCAGGAGTGTTGAACAAATCAAATATATTATCCTTTTCAACATTTGAAGTATTCTCGTCCAAGATGTTAATGTTTGATTTTTTCTTCTTGTTCAACAAATCCCTTTGTTTAGCAAAAAGGCAGTCCAAAGTTGCTTTGGCTTCCTCTGCTTTTTCAGGCCAGCAATGAGAGAAGATTTTGATGCGAAACGTTGGGTGAAGAATGGTGGCCATTATGAGTGTTTCACATTCAAGCGCCTCTTCTTGGTAGACCTCAAGCTTTTGTATCATTTTAACATACATTGGATGTAATGGATGCCCTTGATTGCATCCTGCCTCTTTCTTCTTTAAATCAGAGATGGTTTGATAGTAGTTTGGCAATACAAAAGCACCTGTAGGACCATTTCCCTCCATCTCCTTGGTCAAACGGTTAAACGGCTATCAAAAAAAATGAGCATTATGTATGAAATATATAAGTGGATCTGTGGAATGAATATATCTTACTTCTAACTCCTGATTCAATTCATTGATCATTATCCATTCCTTGCTGGTAAACTGAATTTCTTTGAAGTAGCCAAACTTCTTGTGATTTTCTTTGCGGCTGGACCAAACAATTTGATCTTGGAATTTACTATACTCATCACGGAGCATTGCATCAATAACCTGAGTTGAACAATATTTCTATCAGTACCATCACATTATTTGGAGGTGAAGCTTAATCAAATACCTCTCTTGCCCTGTAGGCCCGCTCTCGGCTTTGATATTTGATGTTCCAGCGGATTCCATAACCAGCAATCAGACCATTCACTTTTGTTCCCCCTTGTTGCTTCTGGTCATCCTCCGCACGGCGGTCAAATTCAGCTCTCCATGCACTTGATGAGGTAATCTTTTGTACTACAAAGTCCAGCTATATATCAAAAAAATAAGAAGGAACGATTCAGTAATTGATTGCTAGTAAAATTAAAAAAATATTAAATATCCAACTGACCGCTTTGGTTAACTCATTCAAATCATTAGAATCATTTCTATTTGCAGATGATTTCTGATTATTTTTATTCTTTGAGGTGATTTGATCATAGTCTTTGTATCCAGATTCAGTCCCCTCATCATTGTCGTCATCGTCAGTTTCAAGATCTGGCTCATCCTCATCAACATCCGTCTCATCTTCCGCCCTGTCTTCAACTGATAATTCTACGGATTGCTCTTCTTTGTCCTCTTCAATTATTGGGTCCATTGTGTCGGAAAAAGGGAAAATTCCAAGGAATGACTTTTTGAGCTTTGGTGGAGGAGGAGCTTCAAGGCCCAATTCTTTCAATCCAGCATTGACAACAAGCGCCATTTTATGACAAAAGCACTTGATATGCATTGTCTTGTAGTTCCAATCCAAATCTGTGGTTTGGGGAAGGGCAACGAGTTTGGAGTGCATTGTTTCTGCCATTGTGTTGTTATTTGATCCCGAATCAGTTGTCTGGCAAAGCATGTGTTTATAGGACAAAAAATAAATAAGTTTTGGCAGATTACCAGTGATAAATCAAAGGGTGTGTTGAAATTCTGTAATCCACAGTACTCTCTTAGCAACACATTAGGTATGGACTTGGTAGCCTAGTTGGTAAAGTGCTAAGGTCGCTGGTTCAAATCCTGCCCAAGTCAATCATTTTCTGCTAAATGTCTGAAAAATGCTTTGTTAATTCTAACAGGGTGCTTATCTTATTATGTAAATCATGTTTCTTCAATACGTTCACAACAGGTTCAGCCAGCATGCTTCCCTTATGGTACCAGGCAACTAGCTTGAGAGTCAGATGCAGCACTAGATAGTTCCAATCGTTATCAGTAAAAGAGACAGAAGCTCCAATAAATCCAAAGCAATTTCCTTTTGTTTTCCAAACATTGTGTATCAAGTTAAACTTGCTCTCAGAATCCTGTTGAAATTTTGTTTAAAGGGAAATAATTATATTTTTTTACATGTAATTGAACGCAATGGTATCACTCACGGGCGTTGATAAACGCACGCCAACCCCAACCCCAACGCCAATTTTTTTTGGCGTGTGGGAGCGCACACCAAACAAATGGCGTGTGGGTCCCACACACCCATTTTTTTTGGCGTGTGGGCCCCGCACGCCAATTTTTTTTGGCGTGTGGGACCCACACGCCAATTGTTTGGCGTGCGCTCCCACACGCCAAACGTGGGAGCGCACGCCAAACAATTGGCGTGCGGGTCCCACACGCCAATTGTTTGGCGTGTGGGGGGATGCTGACATAATAGAATTGGAGGGCCAATTCTATTATGTCAGCGAGCCCAGCCGGGAGGACTTCCTCCCGGCTGACAAGGGTATACAACCTCGTCAGCCAGGAGGAAGTCCTCCCGGCCGACAAGGCTATACAACCTTGTCGGCCAGGAGGACTTCCTCCTGGCTGACGAGGTTGTATAACCTTGTCGGCCAGGAGGACTTCCTCCCGGCTGACGAGGTTGTATAGCCTTGTCGGCCGGGAGGAAGTCCTCCCGGCTGACGAGGTTGTATAACCTTGTCGGCTGGGAGGAAGTCCTCCCGGCTGACAAGGTTATACAGCCTTGTCAGCCGGGAGGACTTCCTCCTGGCCGGCCAACAAGCGTTCCCACATGCCAAAAATTGGCGTGTGGGACCCGCACGCCAAAAAAAATTGGTGTGTGGGTCCCACACGCCATTTGTTTGGCGTGCGCTCCCACACGCCAATTTGTTTTGGCGTGTAGACCCTACACGCCAAGAAAAAAATGGTGTGTAGGCCCCGCACGCCAAAAAAAATTGGCGTGCGGGTTGGCGTTGGCGTGCGTTTATCAACACCCATCATTCACCTTCAACCGGCATATCATAGCCTCTTGTAAATCCAAGTATACCACTCGTCCAGAAGTTGCAGCCCACTTTTGTTTAAACAAATTTTCTCCTGCTTGACAATAGGAGAAGGCAGCTTGGAGATAGGGGTCTTCAACACGGTTCAAAGGTAATGATTGCTGTAACAGCCATAGAGTTATTAATTGATTCAGAACCTGATTGTCAAACTTTTCAACAGGGGCAAAATGTTTGGTGAGCAATCCAGATTGGGTAGTCTGTTTGATTCTTTCCTCTTCAAGTGCTGTTGGTGGAAGCTTGGCGCCAGAAGAGATTGCTTGATGGGAATTGGGGCATCCATCAGAAATCCTTCCTTTTTGACGGGAACCATCACGATGAGTTCAAAGATTTGAAAAGCTGCTTAAAGACACCCTGACATCCTTCTTGCACCACAAGCAGGCATAGGTTGATGGCACTTTACTTCAAGGCTTTTTTAAACATTTATATTAGTATACATTCATTTCAAACACTTAGCTATCAAGAATTACACACATCACCTGGACGTCGAGTTGGTTTGGAAAAAAAATCCTTTGGATCATCAAATTCAGGGTTTTTCTTTCTACTTTTGGGTTTTGCCTTTGTGTTTTCGTCATCGGAGTCTTGAGCAAGATCAATCACCTGTGAGCTTGGAACTTTGGAGGTTGATAAGGGCTGACTCAGATTATTGTTGTTCTGTTTCTTTCCAGGGAGTGGAGGGCTTTGTTCTTCAATTGAAGATTCTGATGTAGGGCCTTTTTGTTTGTTTGATTGGGAATTTGATACAGATTCTGATGCAGGGCCTTGTCGTTTGTTTGATTGGGAATTTGATACCAATGATGCTGATGAAATGTGACTTCTTTGTGATAAAAATGGTGGCACAATGGACCGGCGTGAATCTGGTGAGGGATGAATCATTCCGGATCGCCTTATTGGTGTGGTTACTCGTGAAGATCTGCGGGTACGGCCACCTGATGAATCAGACATATTTCCATCTTGATTGGGCATTGGTGCTGGTTGACTAGATTGAGATATGTTTGGTTTAACAACAAGAAATTAATTGGCAAGTTGACTCTGAAGTTCGGATTTGAAAAAAGTCTCCTGTTGAAGTTGAGCTCCACGTCAGATGTTTATTGCAAATCGGAACAGTGTATCATCTTCAATTCCCCCTGTTGACAGAAAACTAATCTACACACTGCAATTATTTATTCAAGGCCCATTCCATTTGGTAATTGTTGGTTACTGGTTTTAATTCTTAAAATCAATTCCCAAGCTTATTACTTCCAGGACTCTTTTTCCCTGCTTGAATATTTATTCAAGGCACATTCCATTTGGTAATACTTTATTACCTGTTTTAATTCTTAAAATCAATTCCCAAGCTTACTATTACTAATACCATGGCTCTTTTTCCCTTCTTGAATTGATTTTTATTATGATTAACTGGTTATATATAAAAGAATAAACCACAACATAACACATTCAATATTTAATGGTAAAAGCCTTGGAAATTAAGAGTTGAGAAGTCAGAAACAAAAAGAGGAAAAAATATTAAATAAAAACAAGATTGTAAGTGAACTAGCTGTTAATGTGCTTCTAGCCATACTACAAAACATATAATAAACATGATCAGCAAAGTAATGAGCAGAATCTTGATAAAAACCCTTCAAATATTTACTACAAGTATTAGCAAGACTAAAATTGATTTGAATAGATAAACCAAGACGAGTGAAAGAAGAGCTTGTGGAATGAGGCATAGTACAATGAGTATACTTATTAGCTTGCCAAATCATTTTAACAATACCATGCTGATGATCAAAATCAATACCAATATGGTGATCAGGAAAAATAAAAGGACCAGATGTAATATCATACTTAGAAGAGTCTACCAGAGTATACTCAGAAGTGCGAGTGGGAAGAAATAAAACAAAGGCAAATTGGGATATATCTTCAGTATTGGTGTGTGGGGGATTGAAGAAACCATTTGTAGTAAAAGTAATGTGAGGAGTGCAGGTGCTGTCTTCAGGAAGTTCGCCATAAGAAAGATTGGGAAAGGAAGGGATATTATATTTCTTCATAAGATCTTGATTCTGTTGAAAGGGAGTATGAGCAAGATCTTTGAAGAGATTACCAATAATATTTCCAACTTGAAAAGATTTAATATAGTGATCATCATATGCTTTCATCTCAGTTTCATCAAATGCCTTGATATACCGGCCAAATATTTGATGCTCATCATAAGACTTTCTCCAACCGATGGCCCACATGAGCCCACTCCAAATTCGAGCACAGGATGAGACAGAGTTCAGGAAACGTTTAGACTGGTGGAGGAAAGTGGAAATATAGTTGAGATCGTCCAATTCAGAAGGGGTGAGGTCTTTATAAGGAGTGAATTCTATAATAGCAATCACCTCAGTCTTGTCAAGAGGATCAATGATAATATTAAGCCCAGACTTCATAAAGTGATAGGTGTTGATTTCATCGCATGCTAAGCTGATTTCTGGTGGAGTTGGGTGGCGAGTTGGTTTGTTATTCTTCATAGGGATGGTTGGATAGAGATTGTGAGGAGTGTATTTGACGGTGTGCCATGATATGGATGCATCCCTGATTCCTAAACCCTCTCTACATAACAAACGCTTTTCCCTTTGACGCTTCATCTTGTTTTGATGCTTGGTTGCCTTAACACTTTTATTGTTATGGCTTTGATGATTCAATCAGGATTCCAGAACAATGTTGTCCCGAGATCCATCATTCAACATTAAAACCAATCCAACAAAAGTAATCAAGGCATTCAAGGATCAAAACAATAGAAATGACAAAAGGAAAAGAAAACAATGATTAGTATTGATATTATAGTAAATATAATGAAATACATACACTGCTCTTTTCCCCATGGCAGATATGAGACGTGGTAGGCCTGCAGGAGTTGAAAATAAGGTCAGCTGATGATTCTGAGGTGGTTCCAAAAAAAAAGGCCAATTGATCAGAGCAAGCTGATCAATTGGCCAGGGATAGTAAATGGGGGGGTTAGGGGACTTACAGAGGCTTGAGAAGGGTAGTAGGGCAGGGCAGGGCAGGCTGGGCAGGGCAGGGTAGGCTGGGCAGGGCAGGGTAGGCTGGGCAGGGCAGGGTAGGCTGGGCAGGGCAGGGTAGGCTGGGCAGGGCAGGGCAGGCTAGGGTGGGCTGGGCTGGGCTGGGTAGGGTAGGGTGGGCTGGGCTGGGCAGGGTAGGCTGGGCAGGGCAGGGCAGGCTAGGGTAGGCTGGGAAGGCTGGGCAAGGTACAGGCAGGTGTTAGCGTTTTGTTTGATTGATTGGTTGATTGTTCAAATGTTGAACGATCAACGTTTGATTGTTCAAACGTTGAACGATCAACGTTTGATTGTTCAAACGTTGATCGTTCAACATTTGAACAATCAAACGTTGATCGTTCAACGTTTGAACAATCAACGTTTGAACGATCAAACGTTGATTGTTCAACGTTTGAACAATCAAACGGTGATCGCTCAACGTTTGATTGTTCAAACGTTGAACAATCAACGTTTGATTGTTCAAACGTTGAACGATCAACGTGAGGGAGGGGGATAGAGAAAGAGGGGACTTACATGTGTGGGTGCCCCAGGGTAACAAAAACGGTAGCGAGCGCGGTAGAGTAGCTGGTATCTGGTGGCTGTAGGGTAGCAGAGGTGAGGGTAGTGGACAGGGTAGCAGGGTGGAGGGGACTTACAAGGCAGGTGGCCCCAGGGTAGCAGTGGTTGTGGGTAGCTGGGCAGATAGTGGCAGGGTTGGGTAGCAAGGTAGTAAGTAATGGTGGGTGGAGGAGAAGGGGAGGGGACTTACCAAGAGGGAAGGGGGTGATCCTGAGAGCTAGGTTGAGCCTGGTGGGAGGGATTTGGGAGGTTGAACTTGAAGCTATTGGAGGAGCTGAGTGAGAGTGCCAGTTGAGAATCAAGAACTTATCTCAAAAAAAAAATCTTGAAAAAATCTCAAAAAATAAATAAATATTGAGGATTGAAGAAGTTATCACCGAAGAAAAAAAAATTGAAAAAAAAAATTTCAGGTGACAAATTTTCAAAGGAGACTGGAATTGATAATAAAATGAGAATTCAACCAGGATTTGAAAAAAAAAAAAAAAAAATTGGAACCTGAGCTGCATGGATGGGATGTACTCCCACCAATCCCTCCAACTCTCAGGGTAGCCGTGGTGTAGTGGTCAAGATTGACCACTACGCCATGGCTAACCTCCCTCTTCCTTTTGAGCACGGGATCAATTCTCACAAGAGATATAATTTGAATTACACAGCTAACAGTTTTCTTGTTAGCTGTCCAAAATCAGTGTTAGCGTGTAATCCAAAAAGCTAATTAGCGGAAAAAATATCAGCTAACAGCTAACATTCAGTGTAGCATAGCAATGATGCCTCTACGCTACTGAGAACAGCAAAATCTGTTAGCGCCAGAAACATTACCCTACTTGTTAGCGTAGCGGTGCATTTTCCCCGCTAACGCTACAAAAAAATGGACGGAAAGATTTGTCGCTACGCTAACTGTTAGTGTAGCGGAAATTTTGGCTAACGCTACAAATTTTCTGGGAAAAAAAAAACTGCTACACTAACACTTAGCGGTCAAATAGCGTAGCTTAGCGTAGCGGCCCACCGTTGCTACAGTCCAGCTGCAACTTGCACCTTACTCTCAGCCGAATCGCTACGCCTAGGGGGTGGACAACTATGAGTCAATACAGACGGTCACGCTTCCATCAATTTTCCTAACGGTTTTTCTCTCCAATCCTTCTTGATCCAACGTCAATGGCAGGTGCCGGCTATGGTAACCTTTTCGTCTAATCACCCCATCATTATTGTACCTCCATCTCGTGCCTTGCCTTGTCCCTCCCCTCCAAAACATGAAATGCAACTCTACGATGTTTCTATCAACAACTCTGATGCTTTGTTATGGCACCAATGATTGGGTCATACAAGCCTTAAGCGCATCATACGCATGTGTGCACTTGGTAACGTACCGGGATTACCAGCCAAACTGAAAAACAAAAACTTTGTTTGCGAAGATTGTCTCTTGAGTAAAAGCAAACAGGCACGGAGCGATCGACTTTCAGATGAAGGGAAAATTTTGCCTATGGATACTATTGTCTCTGACGTGCTGGGTCCATTTATCGAGGTTTTTAACGGCGTCAAGTATCTTGTTGTTTTTTGAGACTTAGCTTCAACCTATTCCAAAGGTTTTCTACTGAAAGCTAAAAGCAATGTTTGTTTGAATTTCAAGCGTTACATCAAACGCATGGAGCAACTTACGGGACTCAAGCTAAAGCGTTTCCAAACTGACGGCGGCAGCGAATTTACCTCCAAGGCCTTCCTTGCATGGCTACAGGACAAAGGAATTGAGCATCAACACTCCATGCCCTATGAGCACAAACAGAATGGGGCCGCTGAACGCCTTCACAGGACGGTGAGCGAAATGGCTTGCACAGCCTTAGTGGCATCAGGCCTCCCAGTTAAGTTCTGGGGTTTCGCGTACCTTTGGGGCTACTTCACGCAAAATCACCTTATAAATTCTTTAACCGGTGAGAAGACACCCTTGGAACTGATGTTCAACAAAAAGCCTGCTCTTGATAGGCTCCGGAAGTTTGGCGAGGTAGTGTTTGTGCACAAACCGGACATATATCGGAAGTCAAAGACGGACACTCGAGCATGGAGATGCAACCTAGTCGGTTATGTGCAGGGAGGCAAGGGGTGGATATTCTGGGTATCTACCACTAACACATTTTTTGAATCTTCTATTGCTACATTCCCTTACTCTGCCCTCCCTTCCATCAATCCACCCAAAACACACCAACAAACCTTGACCTCATCCGCCTCGCTCAACAAGCTTATTGATAATGTCTCTCCACCTCCAGTGACCGGCGTCGCCCTTTCTGTACCACAGCATAATAATGAGCTGGCCAAAACTCTTGATGATCCACCTGTACAGCGTCCCATCGATAAACTTCTGAACGCCAAGGACGTGAACCCCATGATTTTCAATGCGGCTTTAGTGCTGGGATCTAACGTGGCCAAAGACACGATCCGTAGTCAGCTTCCTGAAAATACCAACCTGACTGCCGTATCAAGGAGTCAATTGTTACCTCGGACGTATGAACGCGCAGTCTCTCGCAAGGATGGCGACAAATGGGCAGCAGCTGTAGATACGGAATTGGAAAACATCTGGCGTATGAATGTCTGGCACTTTGAGCATGTACCTCCTGGTTGGAAGCTGACCGACGCGCATTGGCTTTTCGACATCAAACATGTCAGCTTGCTACTATGACAGAGCAACCTGTCACAAGTTTCCTACAAAATTATTATAAAAAATATATAAAAAATTCAGAATATCAAACAATAGTTAGAATATTATTTGATATTCTAAATCTACACTAAAATTAACCTAGGGTACCTCACTCACAGGTACCCCTAATTCTCACTCCTTCACTATGTAAATTAGCTTACAAGAATTAGCAAGTACCTTTAATAAAAAAGGCACTTGCATTAATTAATGCTTATATATCTAAATACATATGCTTAAACCCCATTTCCAGTCACGTAAATGAGGTGTTGTTTAAATTAGGGGAGATAGTGTAAATACACCGTGTTTTACTCAAACCCCGCGTACCGCAGTCCGCAGAACTTGAAGTTCAAACCCGCGTGACTGAAGCCCACGCCAAAGTTGGGATATAAGCCCCCGCGCAAGCATTAAGCCCCTTACAGGCTCTCAGCTTGACACGCGGACTCCACAGTCACTCAGGTACACCCAAATCAGCAAAAACACGCCCCAGTGACCTCATTACATATGTTACATATGTAATGAAGAGTACTGGGGACTAAATAATTGAATACATTGAATGGTATTATTTATTTATACATATAAATAAAATATATTGAGTGAACAAACAGTACAAACAATACTGTGGCTTATTATAAATACAAATAAGCCACTAGTATTAAATCTATAACAAACAGTACTAATGTACTGCAGACTGTAAGTCAATATAAATAAATAAATAATAAAATACATTAATAAAATCAATTGGTGACGTGTATTCAAAGCAGGGGCTGCTGAAGCGTCACCAAGAAAGCAAAAATGGCCAAAATGTGGTCCAAAGATCCCACAAGTTGGCCAATAATACCTACAGGGTCCCCAGAGGGAACTCAAGACTATTTAAGGAGCTCTTCAACCGCCCAAAGAAGGCTCCTAATGCTTCCCAATACCCACTAACAACCTTACCCACTTCTTATTAGATATATATCTTTATAACACAGTCTGGTAAGCTTCTTAGTAGTTATTCTTTAGCCCTGTCTTCCCCAACAACTTCACAGTGCCCATCCAGCTCCACCATCCATCCATCCATGCGCTTCAAACTGTCCAGTTTCACCCAGAATATCCCCAAGATCCCTCAAGGTTTATTACTAGTAAGTAATAACACTTTTTCTTGAAGATATTCCCCCATTTCCATTCCTGGGATTAAACCACCCCTGTTCCAACAGGCCCCAGTGTTCCAGGTACCTAAATCCTCTGCAATTTATTTGTAAGATACCTCAGAGGGATCTAAACTACCCCTGATTTATCAGGCCCCTCTGGTTTTAATTATATTAAATTTATTTAATATAATTATTACCCCAATTTTCTCTCAATTTTTACGTCACAATTCACCTTACCCAGAGTCTTGTAACTCTTTCCATTCATTCTTGCACCACCTGTAGCTAGAAGGACTTGTCCTTGGCATCAGGGAGGCTGACAAAACGGAACCAAGATGGCTCTATCAAGAAATACAAAGCTTGATACATTGTCCGGGGTTTTAGTAAGATCTTTGGTCAAGACTATCACGATACGTGGGCCCCAACGGCTACCTTTTCTTCCCTTTGAATGTTGTTCACAGTGGCGGCATCCAACTCCTGGATCATCGAGTCGTTTGACATCACGGCGGCGTACCTGCATGGAGAAATCGATGAAGACATCTGGGTTAAAATACCAGATGGGATGTTTGTTCCTGACAAACATTGAGGAAAAGCTTTGAAAATTGACAAGGGTTTATATGGGACCAAACAGGGCGGGCGCTGTTGGTGGAAACATTTCGTACAAGTTATGGAGGGCATAGGGTTTCATGTTAGCTACTATGATGATTCTTTCTACCATATGCAGCGGAATGGTGACACGATCCTCGTCTGGATACATGTGGACAACGGAGTCGTGACAGCATCATCACGACAAATCATGACCAATTTTCAAAGTGCGCTAGAGGACAAACTGCGCACAACTTGGGATGAGTCACTGCACAACATCGTAGGCATCAAAGTGGAACGGCCGTCTCCATCTAAAATTATACTCTTGCAACCATTTCTAACAAACAAAATTCTTGACACCTTCACAACTGACGCAACACTTCCTCGATTGGTTCTGCTGAGGGACACGTCCTCTATCACCTCCTCCCAAGAACATGAAGATGTCATTAACGCAAACGGCTACTTGTCAATTGTGGGATCTATCAACTATCTTGCGTTGGCCACGCGGCCGGACCTGGCTTATGCTGTTGGTTTTCTGGCTAGGTTTGCCAAAGCACCCACCAAGCGACACTGGGCGGCGGTACAACACCTACTGGGATACATCAAGGCGTTTGGCTGCCGTAGTCTGGTAATTGAACCTTTGAATGACCCTAGAATGCTAACTTGGGTAGATGCAAATTGGGGTGGGCAATTTGCTAGGTCCACGCATGGGTCCATCACGACGCTCTTCGGTTGCCCAATTCTCTGGGCCAGCAAGCGACAACCATTGGTTGCGACATCGACTTGTCATGCCAAATTTATGGCGCTTGGCTGGGCAGCGCGTCATGCGGTGTGGTTAAAAGAACTTTTCTTTGACATGACGAATCAAGTGATCAAGCCACGTCTCATGTGCAATAACAATGCGGCTGTCAAAATTTCAAAGGACAACTCTGCAAATAAACGCACGCGACATTCTGAACGCGACTGTTTTTATGTCAATGAGCAGATTCATCGGGACCGCCTTAGCATTGAATGGATTCCTGCCGACCGTCAACTCGCCGACATTTTCACAAAGGCACTGGGACCGTTGAACTTCGAGAGGATCTTAGCCAGCCTCAACATGTCAGCTCCAGGTTGAGCGACATACGCTATGGCAAGTACCTGGGGGGCTAGTATGCGCTAGCTGTGAGACACATACACCCCCCGCGATTGTTCGTCTTACCCTCAAAAGTCCAAAATTTTTGTTGAACAAGATAACGACTGTTGCTTCTGTTTTGATATTAACACTGCAGGCTTCATCAATCAATTACAACGTCCGGCCTTTTCCCCTTCCCCTTCTTTCACTTCTTTTCCCTTTCCCTCTCCTTTTTCTTTACCCTCTTCTAAACATTCATCCTTTTATGCTTCTCGTCTCGACTACTTTTGTATTGTTGCTTATTTACTTATTGTGTTTGGTTTTATTTTGTCATTTTATTTTTATTTTGTTTTGTTTCTCTGTTTGATTCAATGGTTTTGTGCCCATTTTTGGTCAGTTGTCAGAGTCTTTTCGAGGAGGCGGGTATTATGACACATACTTACACTATTAGCATATGTCTCTGTTATTTGCTTGTATCGAGTTCTTTCTCTCCTCTAAAAGACTCCTCCCCTGGATGTTGGTGGTACTCTTTTTTTACTCACTCTCTTTTATCTCTCTACCACCAACATCCCAGGTATGTGTTTATGTTTCTTACTGTTTTTCCACTATATCTTATATTCTGACACATGTTATTTCTTTCGATTCTATCTCTGAAATATCATACTGTCTTTTATCTCTCTACCACCGACACCCCAGTCTAACAGATAGAGGTCCATAAATTTATGGACCTCTATCGAGAATCCTAGAGATTCGATAGCTGTCGAGCGCTATCGAGCGCACGAGTGTGGCATCGTCTCGATAAAGTTGGCTTATCGAGCCGACTTATCGAGACGATTGTGGATGCTCTAACAAAATTAGGCACTCAAGTAACTGGTTCACTTTATATTCTACATAGCATGGCAAAAGAAATCTAGGAGATGAAATGAAAAATAATTATAATGAAAGAGTGGCTTCTATATATTTTTCTTAATCAAACAGATGGAAGCTTGCCACTTTTTGGCTGGGTAAAAAACACATTCCCACCTCTTCGACTTCATTCACCAAAAAATCATCTTCAGGCCTTCCCAAAAGCGTTTATCAACAAAACTGACTAAAACAGGAAGTCCATAAGAATAATGGATCCACACTGCATGCACTATTTGGATATTTGTGCCAACAGATTACTTTGAAGAAATACATATATCAAACAGATTATTGGAAACCCCAAAATGACATTTTGAAATATGGCTAATTTCATCAAATTATCTGACTGGCATCATGCCTCTTATTGAACATATCTTTCTTGAATTTTAAGATTATTGGTTTATTTGAAAATAAAAAAACAACAAAACCTATAGGTTTGTAGAAAAATGCGGCCAGAAATGCATGGGACCATCATGTAACCTTCCAAACTTCACAGTTTGTTTGGTTGCCCAGTTGAACCATCCCCAGGACAAAGCAACTGACTTTTCGGGACAAAATAACCAATGTGGTGGCCATTTTCTTAACTCAAAACCTTGGTAGACCTGGGTTTCGTACCTGCTCAAACACGACCTGCTGATCCGAAATAATTCTGGTAATGTGGGTATATTGCAAGATGAAGCCCATTCATTTGTATTCATTGTTCTCCCAGTTGAAGGGAAATACATCGGTTCTTTTCAAGAAATATCAAGAGACGGGGTTGAAAACTGCTGTGACGAGGAGGCTGGCAACGAGAAGGAAGTGGATTATCAAGCTTAAGATCGGTTCAAATGGGCCAAAACCTTCTCAAGGATATGAATCATTTGTGAAACTTCTGAGTGTGAGATAATCAAAGACGGCACGAATCTGATGATAGATTGACCACAGCTTAACAGCAATAGTCCATTTTGACGAGACAGGTTGATGATTTGGGAGATCCTTGTTTCCCCGTGTTTCGGTTTATCCTCCTTAACTTCCAATCCCAAGATCAAGCCTCTCCCTCGCAGCGGTCCAGTTAGTATGCTTGGATACTCGGCCACCAAGCGGCTCAGCTCTTTCTTCAACAGTTCACTCGATTCTCGGACTTGTTTCATGAAGTCTTCCTTGCAAATCCTTTCCAAGACGTACTTGGCGATCGCTGTCTGTAGAGGTGCTCCTCTACAATCATGAATTAAAAGTGTGCCAGTAGGTCAATATCTATGTCAGGAAAAAGAGAAAAAAGATACATAACCGAGTGCATTGGAGGGCATCCTGATTGAGACCAACTCACCCAAATGTGGTACCATGATCGCCTGATCCAACCAAGGTAAAAACAAAGCGAAAAGAACTGTCAATCCAAGCAAATCCTTACCAAGTTTTATATGCTAACTAACCAATCGCAATCTTCTTGGCAAAAGTATCTCGCATCATTACCGCACCAATAGGCACTCCGTTGGCCAAAGGTTTTGCCATCGTGAGCATGTCGGGATGACAATCTGTGGGTAAGGAGCCGTGGGCCCAAAGGTTCCCAGTCCTACCTAGTCCACACTAAATCAAGTCGAGTGATTAAATCAGAAACCATTACTATCAGTTATGTGATCGGATGAGTCAAACCGATCAAGCGACCCATCAATTCAGTTTAGTGTTATCTACTTCGTCACGCAACTTGGATCTCATCGTAGATTAAAACGGCCTTGACTTTGTCACACCGATGCCTCAAGGCTCTCAAAAAGTCTTGTGAAGCTTCCAGAATGCCGCCTTCTCCCTAAGAAAAAAAAGACAAGGACAAACAAAATGAAACCCTATCAAGAAATTTGATGCAGCCAAATCATCGGAGAAAAAGAAATTGGACGGACTGACTTGGATAGGTTCGACAATCACTCCACACGTATTCGGGGTGATCAACTCTGTCAAGGCAGAGATGTCATTCAACTCGCCAGGCTTGATTCCAGGTAGTAAGGGAGCAAACGGAAGCTGGTACTTTGGCTGATTGGTCACTGATAGGGCACCGAACGTTCGACCGTGGAATCCATTCGTAAAGCAGATCTTTCATTAGATCGGAGATAAGGGACGGGCCTTTAGAATTGAATTTGCTTGTCTTTTTCTGATCGAGATATTTCTGGATAGCCTACCAGTTCGTGTTTATTTCCAGACGGATCTTCGGTCTTTCCGCATTTTCTAGCAAATTTCAATGCGCCTTCCTGAGAAAAATTGGGTTCAAAAATCAGGAAGCAGCGTCAGATCAAGCTGATTTTGAGGAAGAATACGTGTTCAAAGTTACATTAGCTTCTGCGCCGGAGTTGGCAAAAAAAACTTTGAGACCCTGTGGGGTTTCCTGTTGGATTGGTATCGAGGATGAACTGGCGAGAGGAGGGAAACCCAGTCCCCCAAATTGTTTTGTGAGATTAACCAGAGTGCAGGCAAGGTCACCGGCTTGATCGTTGTGATACAGGTTCGAACAATGTACTAGTCTTTGAGCCTGTTTATACATCACTTCGGCAACTTTTATGAGACCAGATCATCAACATGAGTATGCTGGTGCTGGTTTCGCTAGAGCTTGGGGATCGGGAAGGATCTGTATTTACCTTCTTTGTCCGCATGGCCTGACAAGAAAAAGAAGAAGAGACATAGAAAGATAAACCATTAATACATGTGTGCACTCGGGTGAGATCAATATGGAGGAGAGACTCGCCAAGGGCGTTGACAGCGATCCCAGCGGTGAAATCTAGATATTCGCGGCCTTGAGTGTCCCAGACTTTACATCCTTTTCCATGGGAGAGGATTATCGGCGGTCGAGCGTACGGTGTCAACATAGATTTCGACCAGTTTTCAATTTGATTTCTATTTTGAAACGACTTCACTAATCACTTTTCTTCAAGTACGAGATGAGATGAACTACTCTTACTGGACATTTTTGGGAACTGGATGATCGGGATGTGTGAGTTGGCTGATGAATCTGATCTAGACGAAGAAAATAAAGAATGTGTCAGTTGATTTCCAAATCTTGAACGAGTTGCACAATACTTGACTGACCGATTGAAAATTGCAGGGCTTCTGTGAGTGCTTGAGTGGTCGGATGAGTTGCCGGTTGAGTGATGGGTTAGTAATCTTCCTGGACGAGTTCATGGCCTAAGGGTTGTTTGTCTGTTTGTTGTGGTTGAGGTAAATATTTATTGTGTTTTCTTTGAACCTTGGACAAAGAAAAAAAAAATTGTCCCGGGTGTATGGGATATTTTGAGTTCAGTCGGAGTTTTTGCCGGTCAGATTGGTTTCTGCCACTTGCAGTAACCATTGGTGATTCAACCAACAGCTCCCTGTTGACCACATCTGACTCCCTAATCTCTCACCAACTCAGCCCAAAATGGCTGCTCTAGGCATCGATCTGATGCAAAGAGAGCCCCATACCCGTGTCGAAGGTTCCGACGAAGGTCCTACCAATGGTACCGCCCAGGAGGACAACGAAATTGTTTTTTTTTCTGATTGCATGAGGAATCACCGTGGCTGAAACCTTCCTTATTCCTTTCCAGACCGGTCCAACCATGACGTTTGCGACATCTTTCAAGCTTTTCTATGCAACCCAGACCAAAAACAAGAAATTATGGAAGTCGATTGCAAGCAAAAAACAATTCAAAATTGTTTTCAGCATCAACTCAAGCTTTGATCAATTTCGCAAAAAAGTGGCCGCTAGATGTGATGTGCAACAAAGAGGTGCCGGTCCCCTGATCCGAGAAGCCCTACAGACTGGTTTCCCTCCAATTACATGGACCACTTACCTCCTTCAATCACCGTCCTTGCCCCAGTTCAACAAATCTGAGAACTACACCATTGGGGATGAGGACTGTTTCCAATTATTTTTTAATCTGGCTGCGTCGTTGGGCAAGGATAATGTCGATGCCGGTTTGCGACTCGAAATGGAGAGCCCAGGTGACGTAGAAAAGCAAGCGGCTGCAGCTGCTGAAGCTCAAAACCATATTCTGCGGGTAGAGGCAGCTAGAAGGGCCTCTGGATCAAACCATCACAACCGCAATGACTCACATGAACCCAATCCAGTCTCTCCAAGCGACTTTGACAAAGCCGTCAATCTTCACATCACCAAATTGTACAAGGCACACAAGCCCAACGCCAAGTACGAGAAGGACTTCCCGGTTTTTGTCGATCCATGCAACCCCAACCAATACATTCCCTTGACAACTGGAGCCATGCAGACTTGGGCTCAAGCACTGGTTAGTTGTCTGTTTCAACTGCTTCCAAAAGACTCACTCACCTGCTGACATCTGTGTTGAAAACAGAACTTAGGAATTGCTGGTGTTACTATCAACGCTCCACCTGCAACCCTCAACTATGTTGACCTCAGCTCCAAAAAAAGAAAGATTGATCAGTCCTTCAGCTCAAACAAAATGGGCGAATAATTTTTTTGACTTCTAGCAAACAAAAATTCAAACTCAACCCCATCACCCAAATCAGACGGTGTGGAAACAGCAAGCTTGCAGTCGGACTCCCACACAATTTCTGATTACCTCAATTTTGTGAAAATTTGACCATCAAAGCGGGAGCATGTCTTAGACATCCTTGACCAGAATGATATCACAAGCTTCAGGATGTTTAAATCTGAGAGTATCACCCAGAAACATATGCACAATTGGGGTCTCAGCAATGGAATTCTCGCACAATTAAGAGACAATGTCTCAAAGTATGAAAACTTTTTGCACAAAAACTAGCCATTATCCCTCCCAGCTCAAAACCATCGTGTTATTCACCATCTCCATCTGTATGTGCTTGTTTGTACCATAGTATTACCATCTATCCTGTAAAGCAATCTGTATCTCATCTGGATTGCTCTTCCTTTTTGTGTTGTATCTCACAGCAACTTAGCAATAATATTACTTCTGTGTGTCGGTCTCATAGCAATGGACCTTAAATTGATTTCTGTTTTGGTGGTGTTATCACCTTTTTATTGGAGTACAATGTAGAAGGAGGAAACAAGCAAGCAATAAAAAAAATAAGTGATCAAAAAAAAAATAAGTGATCAAAAAAAAAGAAGCGATCAAAAAAAAAGAAGTGATCAAAAAAAAAAGAAGCAATCAAAAAAAAAGAAGCAATCAAAAAAAACTTAATGACTTTCTAATCATACAACAAAGTGGTGTCAATTGACTGGGGTATCAACACAATACCCACAGTGCTTGTAAGTACTGTAGCAGAAGCTACAATCCAAGATCTCAGCAGTTACACGTTGAATTTCCCATTGGGGGTCCAAGACTTGAGTCAAGGACTGTGACCCACGGAGTTGACTCTTGATGGCTGCAAATCCAAGTTCCATTGGATTGAATTCAGGGCAGTAAGGAGGCAGATATATTATCTGAATTCTGCCCTGACGGCAGATTTCCTCCACTCAAGGACCTCGGTGAATGGTTGCGTTGTCCAACACAAGCACCGAGTTCTTCCCTGGGTACGGACTCGTCCGAGGGATCTAAACAGTATTTGAAGATTGGTCAGCAGAATAGTAAAAAATAACCTACTGATAAAATAGTCTTACCAAATCAAATTCAAGGAACACCTCAAATTGGTGGTGTTTGAAAGTGTCCATTGTTGTGGTCAGTGCAAGTAGTCCACCAACGGAGATTGCTGCCATGAGGCTGATATGATCAGGGTTCTGATTTGTAATCTGCCTCATGGCAGGGGCTCCACAAGTTGAGCAAGCATAAGTTCGTAGCATGTCGCGGTCACAAAACAAGCTCTCATCTATATGAGAGTCCAAGATAGAGGTTAGTATCAAGATGAGAAAAGAGGAAAGAAATATTAAAGCATACCAGTGAAGACTAGCCAATGCGCTGGGAAGAACTCCATCTCCTCACAGAATCAATACTTTGCAACGAGGGATTTGTGAGAGTTTGAGGTTTCCGCCTTCTTGAGAGTGATAAATAGTCAATTTACAACGTGATGGTGAATAGCTTCCGCGCTGAGAAGCATTCTGCTTGAGTCGTATAATTGCTTGCGGATTTTGCTCAGGAATAGTCCAGGTTTGGTCCGGATGAGTTCAATCAGGAAGGTACTTTCTTCAGTGCTCAGTGTAGCAAGCGGTCCATGGGAAGCATAGGTGTTTGGATCACGGATCACTGATCTGTTTTGCTTGAAGAGTTTGGTCCAGCGCGCAAACGATTGCCTTGAAATGGTGAATCCAAGGGATTCACAGATGAATTCTTGAGAAAATCCTTGGAGTGACATTTGTACCACTGAAATTTTTGTTTGCGGAGCATACAAGCGGAAAACCATCCTGTTTGTATGTTTTGGAGGTGAGTTGTTGGATGGAGACAGGAGTCAAAGTTGATTGGTTGAGGGATGCAGTCAGGCGGGGACACAATCACCGGCAGCCAGGCAAAAACCTTTGGCAAAAACCTCTCTAAACCCATAACTCCCCTGCTGCAAAAAATTCACATGTCCAAGCTTCTTTGAAAACACAGTACACCACGGACGCATTCAGACGCCTTCAGGACGGCTTTTTTTGACGACTTGAAGGCATCTTTTTTCAATTCAATGAAGCTGTCAGGAGACGTTTACGACTTCAAGGCGTCTTGTGATTCAATTGAATTGAGAGTTTTCAAGGCGCCTTGAAAACGTCTCAAGAGTTGGATCTGCCTCCAAGACAACTGCCAAGCGAGATGAAGCCGGCTTGGAGGCAACTTGAAAACGTCCTGCGTCAAGGGACCGGAGGATAAATTTGTGCAAAACACAGGCGGGGCTAGAACCCACAACATGCAGACCTCCAGGAGGCCAATCAAGATGCCTTACCACTTGGCTAGTGGGTTTTTGAACTTCCCAGCTCATAGATGTTTATAATTCTCAATCTAAAATCCTTTAGTCCAATCTCCTTGGCAAAGATTGGACTCCTGGAGTCTGTAGATCAGCCTGCAAACCACTGGAGTGGTTTGCAGGCTGATCTGCATGTGGTTTCAAAGGGAGCTTCCCAGACTCCCTTCCTGCTCAGGTAAGGGAGTCTGGTTTGGAAGCCAAGTCCCTTCTTGCTCTGAGCAAGGAGGGATAACGACTTGAGAACCAAAGGAATTTGGTTCTCAAGTCAACTTGAGGACCTCATGTGGTTCTCAAGTCAACTTGAGAACCATTGGTGGTTCTCAAGCCGACTTGAAAACCACCAATGGTCTTCAAGTTGACTTGAGAACCACATTAGGTCCTCAAGTCTACTTGAGAACCCCAGTGCAGTCTTCAAGTTGACTTGAGAACCTCATTTGGTTCTGAAGTTGACTTGAAGACCGCATTTTCACAGGTTTCCCAGGCCAAACCTTAAATCGGTCTTGAAGCCGCCCTCAAGACCGATTTGTAGGGACATAGGGTTGGTAATCGGTATGTATTCCAGTAGGTGTTGCCCGGAGGAGACAGATGTGGTCTCCTCCGGCTGGCTGAGCCGCAGCCAAGTCAACCATGTGACCTAGGTCACAACACCCACCCCCTCAGCAAGGCTCCAAGACACCTGCCAGGGAGGTCGGAACTACATACAAACTGAGAGAATAAAAACATCTGGAACAGGTAAGAAATGAAGAGAGAGAGAAAAAAAATGAAGAAAAGAACCAAGAAAGAGGGTAATTTTGACTAAAGCCTTGAAAGAAGGGGGGATCAAGCAGGAAAGGAGGATTGGATGTAGAAATGAAAAAGAAAAAAATCTAATAAAAATCTTCATCGTAGCCATGGAAATCCTCCTCTTGATAATTGTCATCCCCTCCATCATCATAAGCATCATCATAGCCATCATCATAACCATCATCAAAAACATCTTCAACTCCATCGGACCTATCAAAATCATCTCCATCATCAAAATGATTGTCCATTTGTTCAGTAAACTGGCCGTTGGCCTCGTCAATATTGTTGTAGCCACCTCCATCACTTTCAATTCCAAAGACTTGGTCATTGTCCAGGATTATATTGTGATTGGAGTCATTGGAGTGGTTGGGATCATTGATACCTTCAATGGTGTCTGAGGTGTAATCGGGATGTTCATGTGAATCTTGAGGCGTCTGAAAAGAGTGAGGATTGTGCCAATGTTCTGTCTCAGGCCGGATGTATTTTCGAAAAGCATCAATCCGAGCCGCCAGTCCCCGCTGTCAAAGGTCTTCAAACTCATCAGCAGATAAGGTGCTGGCCCAGCAATTGACATCTTTGGCACTGTAATTCTTCATATCGAAGACAGGTTCTTGAACTTGGGGATCTTCAGTTTCTTGTTTGTCCTCCAGGATACCAGGTTCGGACTGATCTTCAACACAAACATTGTTCTCCAGAGGATACAGTTCTTGCTGATCGTCGGCATCTTGCTCACTTGACGGATGGTGGGAATCTGATTGATAATCTACATCCTCTCTAGGATCATGATTGTAGTCGTTTGCATACTGGATTGTAGGATTGTATTCATCTGGTTGTGTCTGAAGCGAGTTTGGAGTGACAAAAGAGGCTGGTTGGTTGTCAGTTTGGACATCCAAACTGATCATTGGCTGAGTTTCTGGTTTAGAGATTATAACATCATTCACAATGTTAGCCAAACGTTGTTTTGATGAATAGACAGGTTCGTGACAAGTAGTACTACATTGTCTTGGCTGATGAAGTATTGGTTGATAATGCTTCTTGCGCCAAGACTTAGAGCGACGGGTCGGGCGCCCTTTGCAGACCGTTGTATTCAAGACATCAGGAGGCAAACAAGGCTGTAGTCCAACTTGATCAAAGTGCGGATGCAGTCCATCAAAACGGTCCGATTGGCAAGTATCCAAAAACGTGATTCAAGTCGGACAAGAAGAGCTGGATCCAACCAAAAGCCACGTGAGTGTAGGGGTCCATTGGTACGTAGCGCCCAAGAATGAAAATATGAATAAAAAAATTGAGGGATCCGGTATTGTTTGTTGGGTTAGGTAGGTCCGGTAATGTTCGTCGGCGGGGTTTTGAAAGATTGATCCGGTATTAATCGTTGGTTTTTGTTTTCTTCAGCGGGGCTGGTAACGCAGGCTCATAACCTGTAGGGACGTAGGGTCGGTAATCGGTATGTATTCCGGTAGGTGTTACCCGGAGGAGACAGATGTGGTCTCCTCCGGCTGGCTGAGCCGCAGCCAAGTCAACCATGTGACCTAGGTCACAACACAATTTTTGTCTTGAAGGCGGCTTTTTTCATGTATTTAATTGTCTTGAAGACGACTCACCTGTCATCGAGGTGTGGCCGTGGTGTATGTAATTTGTTGGTGTCTGTCTGTGTGTGGACTGCAGTGGCGGACCAGCTACAGAAAAGTTAACTCTGTTATCTAAATATGTAAGTTTGACTTAACCTCCGTCGTGTTAGGTTTGCCGTTTGCTGAATTCACCCAACTTCTCGATCGGCAGAACCACCAAGGCCTGTACTGCCCCTTTGACCAAGATACACACTTCGAACCTTCGAACCCTCACTCAAGTGTTCATCTTTTCAGGTGAGTTCTCTCTATTCTCTCTTCCCTCTCGCTCTGTTCCTCATCATCTCTCATCTGGTCCCGCTCCGTGCTTTGACCGGAAACATACTCTGACAATGAAGGGGTTGTCAAGCCTCATTCTGTTGTTTGAAACGTTTTCATTCCGATCGGATCCATTAACTGAACCATCTAGAGCTTTTCTTTAATCCTGAAGCAAACAAAATGTTAATCTGCTCTACTTGTTTAATATCGTTCCTCCCAAAAAAACCATCCGCCCAACCGGAGCCTTACTTTCTTGCTTCGATCGTTCTTCTGTCTTTCGCTTTCCGTGTTCGATACAGCTCCCGATCATCGACTCAGTATGAATAACGAAAAACTCAAACAGCTTCAAGCTCAAACCAAAGTCGGTCAGTAAATCCAACCTACTGTGGGTCCACCGCACCCTCACCTTATAACAATCATGTTTTTCTCTTGGTGGGTTCACATACACAGGAAGCAAAGGTCAACCCCGACGGAAGGTGATCAAGAAACCAAAAGGCTTTACAGCTAACGGGGGGCCAGCTGGAGATGATAAGAAACTTCAAGCCGCTTTGAAAAAACTGAACGTTCAACCGATGATCGGAATGGAAGAGGTTAACATGTTCAAGGACGAAGGCAGCAAAATCCTACATTTCTCCAACCCCAAAGGTACAATGATTTGTTATTAATCAGTATTTCCACCCCCCCAGGAAACGGGCATCTTGTATTGCTTTAATTGACACACTTCGCCCTTCTCCTTTTTGAACTCGCTATAGTTCATGGTGCCGCCAATGTCAATACGTTTGCCATTCATGGAAACGGTCAGGAGAAGGACTTGACCGAGCTTGTACCTGGAATCTTGCCACAGTTAGGAGCTGAATCAATAGCTAACTTGCGTCGGTTGGCGTCCTCCCTTGGTGTTCGTGACTCGCTCTTTCCTCTTTCCCTCCTGATGTACTACGATTTTGTCGTTCAGATGCTCAAGCTTTATCCCATTCACGCAGGATTTGCACCAAGCCAATTCAATGTCTTACAAGCCACCCAACGTGGCTGCCGGAGCCAACAACGACGACGACGATATACCTGCCTTAGTCGACAGTTTTGATGTTGATGAAGGTGCTGCACCAGCTGGAACCACCGCATTTGAATCGGTAGACTAAACCCATCCTGTTAAACAAGAACATCCCTACAGTCTAACCGTCTCCGAAAATAAAACAAAAAAGACCTTGTTGATTCGTTCGTGATGCAACACATATACATACGAAGTGAAATAACTAGCAATCGTTTTACGCATTTGATCATTTACCATGCATTTTCTTCTCTGAGCAAGTAGCAGCATTTAGGTTTTGATTCGTTTCGCGCTTCGTTCCCTCTGAGATACCAAACAAGCTCCATTATGTGGCGTACTCTCTATCTGACATGTTTCTCGTGGCGTGATCACGTTCCATCGTATTTGAGGAGTCATGAAAACTGCTCAAAAATCACTGCACTTTCATGGCAGTTTGCTTTAGATAATTCATCAGCAAATGAATAGCACTACAAGAATTACTCTAGAAACTTCCATCAGTTAACACGAAGCATGGGCTAGCTACATGTACAGTGCCTGGACATAAGTTTTTGTTGCGGGGGGGGGGGTTTTTTTTTGTGTGAAATGTCAGTGAAACCCCAGGGTACTGATCATCCCGAATTGCTTCCTTCAAATTTACAACCAACTTCGTCGGCCATCAATCAAGGAGACTAGAAAGTAAGTTTTCCCTAATCCTTTTCATCCTAGATTTGATATATATGTTTTGTTTTGTTTTTTAGATGCCTAGGCATCATAACTCAACCAAAATAAAAGCCAAGATTGTTGGCATGGTGGCCGCAGGGATGACCAAGACATCAATTGCACATAGGCTTGTAATGCCAAGATTGACTGTTTCATCAATTGTAGTCCAAGAGGCAAACCAAGGCACCATTGCCACCGCAGCAAGATCTGGGCGACCTCACAAAACCAACAAGAGGGATCTGTGTCACCTCAAATCAATACTTCAGGCAGATCCTTGAATGAAGATTTCTGAAGCTAAGGATCAGCTCACAACAAATTCTACTTGCACTACTTGTTGCCAAGCTGATGACCTTGGATTCAATAACCAGGTTGCAGTCAAAAAACCATTTCTGAATCTACACCAGGAACAACGACTGCAATTTGCAAAGGACCATGCAAAATGGACCACTGAAGACTGGCAAAAAGTTCTCTGGAAGGACAAGTCCTCATTTGAAATTGGTAAAATCAGCCAACAATTGAAAGTCTGGCGTGCACCCAAGACTAAATAGAATGCAAAGAATCTTGCTCCAACCTTCAAAAGCGGGCGAGTTTCAACAATGGTCTGGGGTTCCGTCTACAGCAATTTAAAAGGCCCTCTCATTGTTGTTCCACCTGGTCAAAGAAAAGCAACCAACTTCATCAAAAATATCTACAAAAAGGCTCTTCTGCCATTCCTCAACAAAGCTGACCCCCTCCATAAACTTTCATTGATGGAGGACAATACCCCAATCCACACAGCAAAAGAAAGCTGCTCTTATCTAGCTGAGAACTCAATTGAAAAACTTGTTTGGCCGGCTCAATCACCCATTCTGGACCCAATTGAGAATGTTTGGTTCCTCCTCAAGAGCAATTTCCAGGATTCCAGAAATGCACAAGGCCCTCAAGCAAGCCTGGGAGGATTTTCCAGCCTCAACCTTGGATCATCTGATAGAATCAACGACCCACAGAGTTTCAGCTGTAATTGACACCAAAGGAGGGCAACTAGATGCCAATTTTTCACACCAATAATAAATCAAGGGGATTGATAAAAAAACCCAGTTTTTCAGAATTTACACCTGGTTTTCTGTTACACCTGGTTTTCTGTGCAATTGAGGCTGTGCGGTGCAACTGGTTTTCCGCACACTCACCCGGTTTTTTTTAAATTTTGAATTTATATCCAATATGAATGCGGAGGGCGGTGTGAGAACTCCTTTTGGGACGGGGGTAGTTCTGTGAGGGGGAAATAGCAGTTATAGTATTTCAGGTATGTATGAATTTATTACAACTGTTAAGGGTGGTTTGAAAGACCTGCCCCTCTATTTACTACAAGAGTTAACACAACAATTTTATTTATTGTTGTGGCTGATAACTTTCTTTTTGTTTTCTTTAAGAGAACTATTTATGTAGTAATCTCTTATCAGACAAAGATCTAATTTCAATGTACAAATAATCAGCAATGAGCTTGATGAAGGGATCAGGGAAGTAGATAGTGGATGGATTGTTACAGAAAGTTCTGGTAAATGGAATACAAGCTTTTTGGAATTGATGAGGAACAAGTATTTATATGTTTATAATTTATTTATTTATTTATTTTTAGATGTAGTCTGAGGAAATGAGTAAAAAGATGTTTGTGGTATAATGTGAAGTATTCAAAGTGTTGTACCCTCTTCCTTAACCTTTAGTTAAAAGAGCACAAATTTCCTTTTTGTTTCTTTTGTGTATTTTAAACTGATATGAAAGATTTTGTTGTGGGTCACCTGATTAAGATCACACTATTTATGTGGATGAGTATTTTTATTTAGTTTGCTAGCTGGATGGTGGGGCGTGGGATCCAACTGGGATCCAACTCGGATGATTTTCTTTCTGGGAGGGAACAACCTCCCCTTTATACAGTAAAATGCGAGGGATTTTTTGCTGGTGGGATGTCTGACTGAGGGATTTATGCTGGTGGGGTCTCTTTTTCTACGCTGCCTTCATGCATGGAGTGCATAAAGTGAGCTATTTCTGCTGGTGGTGTTTCTTTTTCTACACTGCCTTTATGCATGGAGTGCATAAGGTGAGCTATTTCTGCTGGTGAGGTTATGTACTTAGGGTGTGCCACAGATCATGTGCTGCGTCTTGTGACCCAAAGTGAGCTATTTCTGCTGGTGAGGTTATGCACTTAGGCTGTGCCAGAGATCATGTGCTGCGTTTTGTGACCAGACACTAAACTATATACTACTTATATATATATACTATGTAATTATTATTCACTATAATTCTTTTTAACTGTATATCTTTTCATTTAGCCATGCAAACCCTAACATAAATGGGTGACTTATAGATTAAATTTACCCTAGATTTAAATTATGCACTTATATTGCTACTATTTTAGCTTCTGAAAGATAATGAAAGAATATAATCCTGCCTGATACTTGAAACGGGGTTTGGAATACCACAGTGGTCAGCATGGGACTTTCCTATTCTACATCCCTCAAAGTGTTTTAAATAAATTTAAGATGTTGAGAAATCCTGAAAATTCAGCTGTGGGTTTTTTTTTTGAAAAAACCGGGTGGATTGGCAAAAAAAAATAGAAGGCATTGCTTTTTTGCAGAACAAAAAATACCATCAAATTTCCCACCCCTGAAAGTATAACAAATAATTTTGAAATTTTGAAAAACATTGAAAATCCGCCTGCAAAAAATGAAATAAAAAAACCGGGTGTAAACGCCAAAAACTGGGTGTACTGCACAGCAATTTTTACGTCGCCGCTGCGTAAAACCGGGTGTAAACATGGAAAAACCGGGTGCAAACACAGAAAAACCGGGTTTTTTATTAATGCCCTAAAATAAAATAAAATCAATAAAATCAATACAATAAAGGAGGATGATAAACTCACTCCCCCGCGCAGGCCCACACTCAACACATGCCCTTAAAAAAAGGTGTGCAGCCCGCACACCTGTTTTTTTATTGGTGTGCAGCTGAAAGCCCACTTTTGGGTGTCAGCACGTCTACAGGCGTGCGACACCCACCCAAAACAGGGTGTGCGGTCACATGCCCTATTCAAAAAAAGGGCGTGTGACCTGCACACCCTTGTTATGTATATAGGTAGGGGTGTGCGTGCCCCTACCCATATACATAGAAAGGGCGTGCAGGCCGCACGCTCTTTCTATGTATATAGGTAGGGGCACGTACGCCCCTACCTCTGTACATAAACAGGGCGTGCTGACGGCATAGTCCCCATTCTTTGGGACTGTGCTTTCAGCAGCCGCACGGCTCAACTGGGGGGGGGATCCCTTGGGTGTGGAACTACTCAAGGGACAGAATAGAGCTTGGAAGGGAGATGGATGACTACACTAGTATTAATGTAAGTTATACCAAAGGTGCTGATATAAGAGCTGCCTTCCTGACTAATGCTATGGGGATGAGTGTAACACTAAGAATAAAATAAAAGGTGTGGCTAATTTCTATTTATTCTTAGAAGACTATTACTGATGAACTTACTTACTACACACACCAGATGAGAGGAATGGTTAAAAGGGGGTTTTTGATTTATGAATAGTATATGTAATAATTGGGTATAAGTATTTGTGGTGTGAGGAAAGGTTTTATAACTCTTGAGTCAAGATGGAACAAACAAGAGAGGGGGATAATCTTATGAGAAATGGTTTATAACTCTTGAGTCAAGATGGAACAAACAAGAGAGGGGGATAATTGTCTTATAGTAGTATTAGCTGAGTAACTGAGCTGTACTGGAATTTATATGTATATTTATATTTATAAGGGTGATGGTGACTCTAATATGTATTTATACTACTTTATGGGATCTGTAATGGAGGTATGTGTAGGGGGTAATTTAGTAAGCTATGGGGTCCATAAAGGGAACAAAAGAGGGAACAAGTTTCCTTATATCTCTGAGAAAGAGGATGAGCCATCAAGCTGAGAGAAAGAAGTAACAAAGCTATGACAACTAATTGGTGGGAAAGGAAAATCATGACAGTTGAGTAATGAGAGAGTGGGGGTTATTTAGAGTAGTTTATGATGTAGTGTATGTTATGTAGTAAGTATAGAGGTTATGTATTCTTTATTATGTATGATGTACCTTGGATATGAAATATATAACTACTTTATGTACCTCTACTATAACTTGCTTTTATAAGGAGGAGAATATTCAGAGTACTTACAAAATGGTACTGGGGGAATATGCTGAGGAACCAATCCTAGGCCAGAAATGTCCTCCTTTTATATTCTAGAGATTCCTTGAGGAATGTTCTAGAAGGTTTATTCTAAATTCTGCTCTAATGTATTACAATTCAAATGTACAATGATGTAATGGGAATTGTATTGAATTGAGCACAGTATTTTCTATGTCCCCATGACCTCATGACATGTATGTATAACCAATCACATCATGGGCCAATTCATTTAATAGAACAATACTGGGAACTTACCACGCACTTAGGTAATTTCTTTCTTATAAGCATAACTGTATTATTATTATATTTATGCAAATAAGTTTATTGTCTCTCAGCTTTTATGACAATAATTTATAATATATATTTTTACGGTTATTCCATCTCCTACTAAGTACCTTTTGAGATATGGTAAAGTAGTAGAAGGAGTTGGAATTTGGTGGTGGTTTGAGTGAGGTACCCCACCTAATTTTACATGAAAAGTTGATTAATTTAATAATACTATAGTATATGTTATTGCTAATACAATATTTTATTAATTTTTTACATTGAAGTCAGTCTTTAGGATACTCTGGAGTATCTCTAGGGCTGACAATGTCTCTTGCCTTGCAAATATGTCTCTTGCCTTGAAATTATGTCTCTTGCCTTGCAATTATGTCTCTTGCTTTTTATTTTATTTATTTTATTTATTTATTTTATTCATTTCATTTGTTCTATTTTGTTTTGTTTTGTTTTGTTTTGTTTTGTTTTGTTTTGTTTTGTTTTGTTTTGTTTATTTTACTTGTTTTACTTGTTTTATATATTTATTTTATTTGTTTTAAATAAGATGTTGAATGAGGATGATTGGGGAGGTTGTGCACATCAAATGCCGCCCTCAATAATTTTATTTTGTTTTATTTTGTTTATTTTACTTGTTTTACTCAGCAGAAAACCGGGTGTAAACACGGAAAAACTGGGTTTTTTTATTAATGCCCTAAATAAAATAAATAAAATAGATAAAATAAATAAAATGAATAGAATAAATGAGATGAATAAAATAAAATAAACAAATAAAACAAAAAGCAAGAGGCATAACTGCAAATTAATAGTTTAAGAATAAATAATAAATGTAATAAAAAAGAAAGAGACATTGGTACAGGCTAATAATGCACACACAAATAATAAGTATAAGAAAAGGAAATTATTACAAACACTACTGATAACAACAAGAAAACTATTAATAATGGTGTATCTACACCTAAATTAACCTACAGGGTACACCAATCACTAGTCAATGCAAAACCTACTCCTTCCATGTGTATCCTTCCATGTGTAAACCCACACTAAGGGATAATTTCCATAATAAAAAGGACTTGATACAAGTGCACTCATCCAGTCCTGAAACCATATGTAATGCGTAATAACTATCTTACATGTAACTCCAAAGCTTCATACAATGCACCATACCTCTGTGTATCATTGTATTTCCATTTCTTTGTCATGAAATCTGATAAAAAGTTACTTTTATAATCATCATTTGTTTCCAATGAAGTATTCACCCTCTAAAGTGTAGGAAACCATTTAAAAACTCCCTGAATATCTTGAAAGCCAGATGTCAAGGTGTTTGGAAATAAATTGTATCCAAAAATCATAGAAGTCCAACCAATGATTTTAAAAAAGAACTGTTAGTCACATTGAATTATAACCCCCTTAAAGTGTTTTAAATAATTTAAAATGTTGAGATATCCTGAAAATTAAGCCATGGTGATTTTTTCTCAAAAAAACCGGTTGAATTGACAAGAAAAAAAGAATACAGAGTTTTTTTGCAAAATAAAAGTTACCATCAAATTCTAAACCCCTGACAGTGTAATAAATAAAATCAAAAGTTTGAAAAAAAATTGAAATCCGCCTGCAAAAAATTAAATAAAACATCCGGGTGTAAATGCGGAAAACTGGGTGTATTGCGCAGCAATTTTGATGTTGCCGCTGCGCAAAACTGGGTGTGAACACGGAAAAACTGGGTCTTTTTATTAATGCCCTAATTAGGGCCTATTGAATATGACCAAACCCGTAAGTGAAACCCATCAATTAGAAATGACCAAATCCACAATTTCTAATTGATGGGTTTCCAAAAAGGGGCAGCCCAAAACTGAACGGGTTTTGAAAACACGGAAAATACAAAAACTGTTGGATGAAATGTCACCTGCATTTCATCTGATGACGTGTAATATTCACACGTGATCCTCAAGTTTCTAGAACCTTTGTTACAATATGCCAGGTGAAGTATTTAATTCAAGAATCAAGTCGTCTCTGGAAAGTCTTCATCCTCAAGAAAAAATACAAGGGAGAACGCACATTGACTTGAGTACTAGGTAAAGACAATCATCAATCACTTCATCAAGACGGTTACTCATAGCTTTCATTCTTATCCTAGTTCGCCAAGTATCAATTCAATCACATTCAAGTATCTATCTAGGAGGCAATTTCAGGGGGAGATTTAGAGGTAGCTCATTATTAAAACCTTTCTACGCTCTCACTGTTTTACTCATGTTCAAGTTATTTCTTGTATGAAAATTATAGCTTCTGTCTCATTTTTCAAACAAAATTGCCGTCTGTCTATTTCACGAGTTAACAGTCTTATCAGGTAAAAATAAAACTCAAAAATATTTCTTTTTGTTTAGTATGAAATATTGAAAGTTGTTCTTTTTATTTTTAAGTTTTACTACTACTGGCTTCTTCAAGTGTTTGCAATTTAGATGATCTCTCCATATTACAAAAACCCTCATATTCCATCCAAACCCGTCACTTCCAAATCCGTCATTCCTGCAGCCCTGCTGGTCACCAATACACCCCTCATCACACCTTGTATGAACCAATAAATCATCACCTCACCCCCAAAAAAACACTCATCAACCTGAAAAAAACAAACCAATCATCACACCTCAACTGAAAAACCCAATCATCACCAAAAACTTTCTGCTTTTGAACTCAGAAAATGATGATTCAGGACTTGAAGATTTTTATTTATATTGCAGATCAAAACTTCAGAAATGATACCTCACATCCAGGGGATCGAACACCCACTTTCATTCTTGATACAACTTGTCAATCATCCAAGGCCTTCCCAAATCCTCCTTCCTCCAACTTTTCTGTTTGATTTTCCCTTGTTTCCTCAATCTTGTGAACCTAATTGAATCTAAACCAATCTTCTAAAACTCTTCTCAGAATCCTCAACAAGATCTTTCAATCCAGCTGGCCATTGCCACATGCTGTCTGGGATCTGATGGGAATGGAGCAGCTGTCTTCCGACTCAAGAATCTCTTCCAAGTGAGCTGTGGAACAATCAACTTGGGCCGCAACCCTCTCCCAGGCCCCAGCCAACCCAAAAGGTCAGTGGGGCCTTTGGTTTGGCTCTTGGGTCCATTTTTTTCTTTTTCTTTTTTTGGTATGTTTTTTCTTTTTTTTTTTTTTTTCTTTTTTTTTTTTTTTGGTATGCTTTTTTCTTTTTTTTTTTTTTGGCACAGGGTTTTTTTTTTTTTTTGCTGTACAATTTTTCTTAATTTTTTTTTAAGCAACTTCAAACATCAACGCTTCCCAGGATCAACCCACCTCCTTCTACACCTTGATAACCACCCAGCTACCCTTTTTCAGGCCCCAGCCCCCCTAAAAGGTGATTTGGCATGCTGATTGTTTGTGTTGGTGCAGGCTTGCTAACAAGCCATTTTTGGTTCATTTTTTTTTTAGATGGTTTTCACTCAACACAATGTGAGAACTCCTTTTGGGACGGGGGTAGTTCTGTGAGGGGGAAATAGCAGTTATAGTATTTCAGGTATGTATGAATTTATTACAACTGTTAAGGGTGGTTTGAAAGACCTGCCCCTCTATTTGCTACAAGAGTTAATACAACAATTTTATTTATTGTTGTGGCTGATAACTTTCTTTTTGTTTTCTTTAAGAGAACTATTTATGTAGTAATCTCTTATCAGACAAAGATCTAATTTCAATGTACAAATAATCAGCAATGAGCTTGATGAAGGGATCAGGGATGTAGATAGTAGATGGATTGTTACAGAAAGTTGTGGTAAACGGAATACAAGGCTTTTGGAATTGATGAGGAACAAGTATTTATATGTTTTATGTTTTATTTATTTATTTATAGATGTAGTCTGAGGAAATGAGTAAAAAGATGTTTTTGGTATAATGTGAAGTATTCAAAGTGTTGTACCCTCTTCCTTAACCTTTAGTTAAAAGAGCACAAATTTCCTTTTTGTTTCTTTTGTGTATTTTTAAACTGATATGAAAGATTTTGTTGTGGGTCACCTGATTAAGATCACACTATTTATATGGATGAGTAATTCTATTTAGTTTGCTAGCTAGATGATGGGGTGTGGGATACCAGTGGGATGCTACTGGGATGATTCTCTTTCTGGGAGGGAACAACCTCCCCTTTATATAGTAAAATGTGAGGGATTGTTGCTGGTGGGATGTCTGATTGAGGTATTTATGCTGGTGAGGTCTCTTCTTCTACGCTGCCTTCATGCATGGAGTGCATAAATTGAGCTATTTCTGCTGGTGAGGTTATGTACTTAGACTGTGCCACAGATCATGTGCTGCGCCCTGTGACCTAAAGTGAGCTATTTCTGCTGGTGAGAGTATGTACTTAGACTGTGCCACAGATCATGTGCTGCGTCATGTGACCTAACACTAAACTACATACTACTTCTATATATATACTATGTACTTATTATTCACTCTAATTCTTTGTAACTGTATAACTTTTGATTTAGCCGTGCAAAACCCTAACATAAATGGGTGAGTTATAGATTAAATTTACCCTAGATTCCAATTATGCATTTATATTGCTACTATTTTAGCTTCTGAAAGATAATGAAAGAATATAATCCTGCCTGATACTTGAAACAGGGTTTGAAATACCACAACAAGCTCTCAGCACCCCCCATGCCTCATTTTTGACTCCCTAAGAGCCAAGCTACCCTTTATCAGGCCTCAGCCCACCCTAAAGGTCAGTGGGGCCTGCTGGTTGTTTGTGTTGATGCAGGCTTGCTAACAAGCCATTTTTTTCATTTTTTTTTTTTTTTTTTTAGATTGTTTTTGCTTGGAACAAGCTCTCAGCACCCACTACCTCATTGCCAACTCCCTAAGCACCCATCTACCGATTATCAGGCCCCCCTAAAGGTGAGTGGGGCCTGCTCATTTTTTGTGTTGTTTTTTTGTTTTTTTGTTTTTTTGTTTTTTTGTTTTTTTGTTTTTTTGTTTTTTTGTTTTTTTGTTTTTTTTGTTTTTTTTGTTTTTTTTTTTTTTGTTTTTTTGTTTTTTTTGTTTTTTTGTTTTTTTGTTTTTTTGTTTTTTTTGTTTTTTTTTTTGTTTTTTTGTTTTTTTTGTTTTTTGTTTTTTTGTTTTTTTGTTTTTTTGTTTTTTGTTTTTTGTTTTTTTGTTTTTTTGTTTTTTTGTTTTTTTGTTTTTTTGTTTTTTTGTTTTTTTGTTTTTTGTTTTTTTGTTTTTTTTTTTGTTTTTTTGTTTTTTTTTTTTTTGTTTTTTTTGTTTTTTTTTACGGTGCTGGGAATCCCAGAGCGCATTATCTGCTGGAAACCACAAATATCAACCAAGGCATGGGTTAACCATCAAGAAATTCCTGTCTCAAATAGCCGCCACGTTCAACATCCTGCACGTCTTCCCTCCCCAATCCAACCTGACATGCCTGTGTCTGGTCAAAGATCTTGTATGAATTTTAACATACATTGGTGAAGTGCTCTTCATCAAGATCCTCGGCAGGCTCAGCTTGTCAAAATGAGGGGAGGACTCTCAAGTTTGGAACTCATTCTCACGTATTGGCGCCTCAACTAGACCTCTTGGACCCCTTCTCTCCCCAATCAAAGCTGATGTGCCTGTGTGCGGTCCAAGATCTCGGTGAATTGTAACATACATTGGTGATGTGCTCTTCATCAAGATCTTGGGCAGGCTCAGCTTGTCAGTGAGGAGGAAGTAGGGGAGGACTCTCAAGTTTGGGACTTGTGCTCATGTACCAGCGTTTCAACTGGAAATCTTGGATGCCTTCCCTCCCCAATCCAAGCTGGTGTGCCTGTGTCCAGTCAAAGATCTTGTATGAACTGTAACATACATTGGCAATGTGCCCTTCATCAAGATCTCTGGCAGGCTCAGCTCCATAGTGAGGAGGATGGAGGAAAGGTATCTCAAGTTGGGGACTTCTGCTCATGTACCGGCAGCTTGCCTGATGATTGGTCTACTGACAATGGCTCACTGAAGTTTGTTGTATTAATGATCCAAAAAAAAGTGACTGGAATATTAGATATATGGGAAAGTGTTTGCATAGCTCTTTAATTTACCAATAATGTTTTCTATTATATTAGTTCTCGTGGTTTTCCTTGAAAGCTTGTTGTGAAGAATACATCTTGATTTGATTTTTGGTTCAGAAATGAAAGAAGAGCAATTATTTGAACAGATTTGCCAAGTTTCAAATCTCCTTTTCAAGAATAGATTGATCTGAAGTTGGATAGTGTGGGGTTGAAGTGTGTAGGTTTGATGATTGAAGGATGTTGTATTTTGTTCTGGTATCAAGGAAATACCGATTGTCAATTTATCAAGAGAGAAGGTAATGTTATGTTTCAGAATAGGTTACCAAGTGGTAAGGAGAGGACAAGACTAGATCAACCTGGAGTTTCATAGTGTGGAGTTGAAGTGTCTAGGATTGATGATCAATGGGTGTTGTGTTTGGTTCTGGTGTAATCAACAATCTATCAAGAGAATGTATTGTTCTATTCAAGAGTATCTTACCAAGCTGTGGGAAAAGTGCAAGAATAGATCAATCAGGAGTTTGATAGTGTGCAGTTGAAGTGTCTAGGAATGATGATTGATAGGTGTTGTATTTGCTTCTGGTATCAAGGCAATACCAATCAATGATTTATCAAGAGAATGTATTGTGTGATTTGAAAATAGCTTACCAAGCTGTGAGTAAAGAGCAAAAATTGATTGATCTTGGTTTTGATAGTGTGGAGTTGAAGTGTGTAGGATTGATGATGGACAATTGTTGTTTTTGGGTTGGTGAATCATGGAGTATTTTGGTTGATTGGTTTTTTTGGGGAGGGTGCTCAACCAATTTAAACTTGGTTGATATCAACTGATGAAATATAAACCCAAGGGACCCCCCTTGGTTTTATATTTCATTGGTTGAGGTCAACCTACTTTAAATTGGTTGGTTGCATCCTAGTTTAACTGGGATGAAATCAACCTAGGCAATTTTTCTGGCAGTGTGAGAATACACATTTCAGTATTGAGAATACTGATTTTAGTATTGAGAATACTGATTTAGATGTTACATATCACAATACCTAGTACTAAAATAGCAAACTGCTTCTCAATTTTTTTTTTTTCATCCTACCAAGTTTCATCTTGAGACTGTTGGAAATTAAGACAAATTATATTACTTTAATATTGCATGTGTGCATCCTGCCCCCATAAGTTAACTTCATCCTTCATAGTTGATTGGGCTCTTCAAGTACAATGGATGGTGATCAGACCACAACCAATTGTTCAGAGTACTCTGGTTCTGATGACTCAAGCTTAGAGCAAAATTCTTGGTACATCTGGCCTTGCTAATATTTTGTAAATGTGCATTGGAACTGGCGCACTGGGCAACATCAGCTGCTGGTGGAGTTGGATTTCCTGGAGGTGCTAGCAATATGGAGGAAGTGGGGGCTGGAGGGCAAGGAGGGATGATGTTGTAATGATTTGGTTTTGGACTGGGTAACTGGGGAGCCATCTTTCCAGGCATAAGACCAACAAAATTGAGACATTCATGACATCACCCAAACTTGTTACAAATCTGGTGCACTTCAAACATGTCACCATGATGAAGAATTTTCAGAGTGTGGATAATGGATGGGAATATGAGCAATTTGATGGCCATTGACTTATGCTTCTGCTCTTGAGTCCAAAAACAGCTGCCTGCTAAGGTGCACTGCAGGTTCTTTTTTTTCAGTTACATGTTTGATGATTCTTGTCACAAGACAACTTGGTCTCCCTATGTTTGTGCAAAAGGGGGAAGTCTGTTCTCATTTTTCCAGTTGCGGAGGGTGAAACATGTTTTTGAAACTTCCAAAAGGAATTTGACATTTCCTTTTTGGAGTTTGGGAATACAGATTTCTGTATTTTAAATGGAATACAGAATCTGTATTTTAAAAAATGATTTTTCATTTTTCAAAATTGTGAGGCATTTGGTGTCCCCTTGGCTTCCATTAAGTGTTGTGAGAAGTTTCAAATTTCACAGCAAATCCTGTACAGTTCAGGTATCGATGTGACACCACACAGACATTACTTTGACTTTCTGATGTCACCTCATGCCATGAAAGTTTCTGATGTTTTCCCGAGAATATAATCTAATACTCGACCCTCTCAGGTCTTGCACATAAATCCCTGCCCTTCTGTAAGTTACTTCTTTGATTTGTTTACTCCTTTGTGAGCTCACAACACTCTTGGTTTTCTAACGAATTGTCTGAGCTGCCTAGCCCTCCAATAGCAACGATGACATTCTTGTTTTACTCAATCTCTTCTCCACTTGGACATATCTTCAATTATTAGTATCTCATCATTGATATTTCTCCATCTTCAACCCCCTTCATGCTCAATGTTTTCTTTCCGTCTTCCATTACAGTAATCGCAGCCCTTCGACCCATTCATTTGCTATCCCTTATCTCTTGGCTATTCTGAAATACCATTTGCCTCTTCCCTTCTGATCAATTCTTTTCTGGTCCCTTGGCACATTCTGTTTTGATCTTCTTCTCTTACTTTCGCCTTTGCTCATATCTTCCATCACGCTAGGCAGATACTACTTTTAGATCTATATATTCAGAAATACTTAGTCCCACGTATTCCGGGATAAAGTGTAGACCTTTTTAATTAGAGTGACCAAGGCGGGCAAGTGTCACCAAAACTCTCACAGAACCACTCTCTAGCATTTTTATTGCAAACCAATATCAGAAAATGTGCTTCTCCCTCATTCCGAAAAAGCAGTCAATACTTCTTGGTGTAGTAGCTTGTATCTTCACAAGTATCCCGGCTATCAGTTTGGCCATGGAAGATGCTCCCCAATTGCAGAAGGGACACGTGGCTGCTGTTAAAGCATTTCTTGACCACCTCACCGATAATGCCGGTCCGATCCAACCTGGAGTAAAAGAAGCATGGACAAAGCCTTACACAGCATTACCGATCAACTCGAACGCAGATTCTACCTCCACTGTGTATGTCGAACCATCTCACACTTTGGCCCTGAAAAAAGATGCATCACCCATGAAATATCCAGGTGGAAGGCCTCGCTATGGCCCATCATCACATTTTGAAGGTGGGGGTCCCTCAATCGAAAGAGGTAGCAGTCATGGCTTGCCTTCTCTAAGCACTTCAAATTCCGACCCTCTGCTCAAGACTTTCCTCGAGGAATTCACCCGTAGACTTAAACTTATAGATTCCTTGACTCCAACGGGTCTGCAGAAAGTGAAACATCCATCTTATCACATAGGAATGTACTCCAATGATCAATCACAATTCATAAGAATCTTAAATACCGATGGTCTCATCCCGCCATCGGATGAACTCAAAAACCGATATTGGGAGTTGATCCAATCGATATACGGCTTAAAAATGCGGGAGCTCAGCAAGCCTGAAGGCAAGAATAGTGATCATGAACACGAAGTTTACTTTGAGAACATCTTCAACTGGGTGGCTGGTCAAATATTTTCACCTGACAAAAGTCTGCCAATCTGTGGTTTCCCCCATCTCCGATTGGCAGAAAGAGAGTTTACAACAGCCAACCTGGGAGAAATCCAGGTCAAAATGTTGGACTACTGGCATGGTAGTAGATCTTCAAGTGTATTGGCCTCAGATTTGATAAATGCTTATGAAAAGAATCTTAATGGTAAGCTTTTTAATCTCAGCATCCCCTTTTGAAAGGGTTAGGGTTAGTTTTACTTACAGGGGCTGATGTGCATCTGTATCATTCTAGATTTTAAATCAACACACAGATCTCAAACTATAATCAGTCCAAGTCATTTTGTGCATATGGATCAAATTTATTTACAAGAAATGTTTTCAATTCTTAAAGGGATAGAGTCACCAGGAAACCAAATAGAGGAATCAACAATAAAAAAAGCACTAAAATCAGTTAGGAAGACTATGAAAGCAGTTTGGAAAGGTTACCCTAAAGGAATTGATTCCAAATTGTCCATGAAAGCTGAACATCCAATATTACCAATTGGGATTTCCCATTCTAGCCATGTACAAATTTTGAAGTCCCAAACAGGAGAGCCCGTTGGATTGGATATGACAACCAATACTATGTTGGAAATTTTCAAATCAGCTGCTTTACTTCACCTAAAAGTTTCCAAACATCTGCCAAGTGAATTTGCAAAACGTGTGGGTATATTAGAATTTGCAACCTGGTTTTCAGGGAAGGTTACTATTCAGGAAGGATTTGGCCTTCCATTTGTGGGATTTATTCCATACAAAATTGACAGCTGGCATTGGTTTAAATTCAGTCCTTTCTGGATATCCTTAATCCAATATATTTCTGCTTCAAAAAATCACACCTTCTCAAATTTGAAAGATCTCAAAGCATTTGTTTTGTTAAGTTGGTATCAACACATCTTTACCAAAAATGAATTGACAGGATTAGTTCCAATTCTAAGAAGATCAAGCTCATCATGGGTTCTTGAAACTATTTTTTGATCTATTTGTTGATCTGTCAATTGGATATCATCCAATGCAGAATACAATCTTTGTCTATTCTACATAGTCATTCCCATTCTTCTTTCTTCTTTCTGAATTCAAAACATTCTGAAAATAGAATTCAGTTACAATTATGCTTAGGAGTCAATACAACATTGTGTTTCAAGTTTATCTCTGCTTTTCAGGCCATCATATCCAATATTTCCCCTTGTTGCTTTGTCATAACATACAGTTATGTCACAACTGTGAGAATACAGAAAAAAGGGGTTTACCCCATGCAAATGGAAAAGAGCAAAGACTAGCTGCAAGCATAGTTATGCAAACCATTCTGCAGTCCCAGAAATAAAACCTTAAGCTGATTAATACACTTCTCATGCTCCAGAAAGCAGCAGATCAAAAAGGTGACTTCCGCATATTGCAAAACCCCAGCTGCCTACCCACAGTTTAGAATTTCTAGGAAGAATTCCATTCAACCCCATTTCTGGTAAGTCAAATGATTTCTGCAGAGGACCTAGAAATAGATCAGGCAGGAAAGAGAAACTGATGTTAATGGAAAACATCATTTAGAAAACAGTCTGCAAGAATAAAACAGCAATAAAAATTAAAAGCAAAACACCAGATCTACCACTGCAAGTCATCTACTATAAAACTAAAGAAGTAGGCTCCTAGAGCCAAACAGATCCTGTACCAAGTGTACAGGATCAATTGATGCAACCTAACAGGACAAAGCCGACCTGTTAGGTTGCATGAAATATCAATACATGCAACCCAACGGGTCAACTTCAATCTGTGTCACCTCTGCTCCTTGCTGAAAGCATCCATTGACAATGGCTGCTCCCAGTGAAGAGGAGTCATAGAAATTGATTGATGTTATGCGCTGAGAGCAGCCATTGATTTTTGCTTTCCTCAGCAGAGAACTGCCAGCTTTTCTGATGCCTGTTCTCAGTAAAGAGTTCAGAGGCAAAACTAGAGTAATATTTCAGTAAGAGAGAATACTGAAATAAAGAATACCTAGAGGACCTGCCATTGCGATCCTCTAGGTGTTTTGGCACTGCAAGACTGTAAATCTAAAGAGTTCAGAGGCGAAAGTAAAGCAATATTTCAGTAAGAGAGAATGATAGAAACAAAGGACAAAGAACACTGAAATAAAGAATACCTAGAGGACTGCTAATGTTGGACTACAAGCTTTATAATAGATAAGAAACAAAAGAACAAAACAAACAGAAAGCAAAAGTAGAGACTGGTATAGAAGAAGTCAGTATAACCAATAATGAACATGAACAGAGAGAGAGATATAATGAAAGACAAGTTACCACCACTCTAGACTGATGCAGCTGTATCAATCTCAAAGACAAAAATAGCTTGAACTTTGATAGTTAGATGCTTTGTTGGGTGTGGGGAGTTGATGGTTCTGGTTCAACATGAGGAAAGAATCTTCTGACAGCTGTCCTGGATTTTGTTCAGTTGGCTGCGGATTGCTTGCTGTTGCTTGGGGGTCTAAATCTGAAATCCCAACTCGCAAGGGTCAAGGGTCAAGACTGAAAGTCTGACACTCAGCGCAAAGGACAGACATCAGTGATGTCTGTCCTTTAAATACTCTGCTCCCTCCAAAAAAATAAAAATAAAAATACATGAATGAAGAATGGGCATTAATAAAAAAAACTAGGTTCTTCCGCGTTTACACCCGGTTTTATGTGCAATGGCGGCTGCACAGTACACCCAGTGCTCCGCGCAGGCACCTGGTTTTTGTTAATTTTTGATTTTTATTCCATATGCATATGGAGGGCGGCATTTGATCCGTGCAACCTCTCCAATCATCCTCATATTTCTTTTATTACCTTGTATTTAGTGTTCCTGTTACATAAAGTTAATCTTTTCTCAATTTATCCTTGAGTAAAAGTACAAAGACAAAATTCATCCCAAAGAAGCCATCCAACATCTCTCTACAATTACTGATGTCAAAGGAAATGGAAATCGTGGATTTCAAGCCGCTGCGGTCAGCATAGGATCTTCCTCAGACAAATAGATGAATATTTGCAAGGAAATGAGAGAAGAACTTGAATTAAACCCTTTCTTTTCAAACAATTGGATGTTAGAAAACATATGGGGCTCAAACCACAAGTATCAAATTGATGCACTCTCTTGGGATGGAAAAGGACAGGCCCCACTGAAGGGGGGTTGATAAACCCACTCCCCCCCGGGCATGCCCACGCCCAACGCACACCCTTAAAAAAAAGGCGTGCAGCCCGCACGCCCGTAAAAAAAAGGGTGTGCAGCCCGCACACCTTTTTTTTATTGGCATGCGGGCTGCTCGCCCGTAGATGGGCGTGCAGTTTGCACGCCCATCTACAGGAGTGCGACACCCCCAAGGATGGGCGTGCAGCCGCATGCCCTGCCGGGGAGGACTGCAACCCCCTCGGCCGGAGGGATCCCCCCGGTTGAGGAGGTTGTATGACCTCCTCGACCGGAGGAATCCCCCTCCGGTCAAGGAGGCTATACAACCTCCTCAACCAGTGGGGATCCCTCTGGCCAAGGGGGTTTTATGACCTCCTCAACCAGGATCCCCCCCGGTCAAGGAGGTTGGATAACCTCCTCGACCGGAGGGAATCCCCCTCCGGTTGAGGAGGCTATACAACCTCCTCGACCGGTGGGGATCCCTCCGGCCGAGGGGGTTGTATGACCTCCTCAACCGGAGGAATGCCCCTCTGGTTGAGGAGGTCATACAACCTCCTCTGCCGGAGGGATCCCTCTGGTCAAGGAGGTTGTATACCCCTGGAGGGAATCCCTCCGGTCAAGGAGGTCATACAACCTCCTCGCCCGGAGGGATCCCCCCCGGTCAAAGAGGCTATACAACCTCTTTGACTGGAGGGATTCCACTCCGGTCAAAGAGGTTGTATAACCCCTTTGACCGGAGGGAATCCCTCCGGTCAAGGAGGCTATGCAACCTCCTCAACCGGGGGGGATCCTGGTCAAGGAGGTCATACAACCCCCTCGGCCGGAGGGATCCCCACCGGTTGAGGAGGTTGTATAGCCTCCTCAACCGGAGGGGGATTCCCTCCGGTCGAGGAGGTCATACAACCTCCTCAACTGGGGGGATCCCTCCGGCCGAGGGGGTTGCAGTCCTCCCCGGCAGGGCGTGCGGCTGCACGCCCATCCTTGGGGGTGTTGCCCGCCTGTAGATGGGTGTGCAAACTGCACGCCCATCTACAGGCGTTCCCACGCCCAAGGATGGGCGTGCAGCCCGCACGCCAATAAAAACAAGGCGTGAGGGCTGCACGCCTTTTTTTTACGGGTGTGCGTTGGGTGTGGGCCTTCCCGGGGGGGAGTGGGTTTATCAACCCCCCCACTGAAGTACTGGATTACCTCCCTGCTCACGGATACTTGATGGCTGCAACTTACAAAATACCTGTGGTCTTGTTTTCTGATCTAATTCCCTCCATTTTTCTTCCTCTCTCTTCTCCACTCACCACCCACTCTCCCATATGTCTCATACTTATTCCTAGTCTTCTAAACCTCATCAGCTTTACTTGTATGGCTGAAATATGGCCTTCCCCTCAGATTGATCCATATTGGAAACATTGGGCTGAAGAGGAAGCTCTGGAATGGAGTGAGTGGATTCAGCCCAATTTGGACCTTGGGGGAGAAAAATCTCTTTTCCCTCCAGATAGAAAATCTTCCAGGATTAATCATATTGTTGATGTTGAATAGTTATTTAACTATTTTCCTTACCTTGTGTCATTATATTTCCATTTATTTTTCATGAAATCTGATAATGAGTCATTTTTGTAAACAGTATCTTTTCCAATGAATTCTTCACTCTCTCAAGTGTAGGAAACCATTGAAAAACTCCCTGAATATCTTTAAAGAAAGCTGTGAAGGTGTTTGGAAATAAATTATGTCCAACAATCATAAAAATCCAACCAATAGGGGGTATCAAATATGACCAAATCCACCATTATCTAATAGGGGGTATCAAATATGACCAAATCCACGATTATCTAATCAACTGTCAGCCTCCCTGATGCCAAGGACAAGTCCTTCTAGCTACAGGTGGTGCAAGAATTTATGGAAAGAGTATATTCACTCTGGGTAAGGTACAATGTTACAATTCCCAAAAGATATGGGGGAATTGTGACGTAAAAATTGAGAGAAAAATAGGTTAATAATTATATTAAATAAATTTAATATAATTAAAAACCAGAGGGGCCTGATAAATCAGGGGTGGTGTAGATCCCTCTAAGGTATCTTACAAATAAATGCAGAGGATTTAGGTACCTGGAACACTGGGGCCTGTTGGAACAGGGGTGGTTTAATCCCAGGAATGGAAATGGGGGAATATCTTCAAGAAAAGGGTTATTACTTACTAGTAATAAACCTAGAGGGATCTTGGGGATATTCTGGGTGAAACTGGACAGTTTGAAGCGCTTGGATGGATGGATGGTGGAGCTTGATGGCCACTGTGAAGTGTTGGGGAAGACAGGGCTAAAGAATAACTACTAAGAAGCTTACCAGACTGTGTTATAAAGATGTATATATCTAATAAGAAGTGGGTAAGGTTGTTAGTGGGTATTGGGAAGCATGAGGAGCCTTCTTTGGGCGGTTGAAGAGCTCCTTAAATAGTCTTGCATTCCCTCTGGGGACCCTGTAGGTGTTATTGGCCAACTTGTGGGATCTTTGGACCACATTTTGGCCATCTTTGCTTTCTTGGTGACGCTTCAGCAGCCCCTGCTTTGAATACACGTCACCAATTGATTTTATTATGATATTTATTATTTATTCATTCATTTATATTGAGGTACAGTCTGTAGTACATTAGTACTATTAATACTAGTGGCTTATGAGTATTTATAATAAGCCACAGTATTGTCTGTACTGTTTGTTTATTCAATATATTTTATTTAAATGTATTAATTATTAATATCATCCAATATAATTAATTATGTAGTCCTCAGTAATCTTTATTACATATGTAACATATGTAATGAGGTTACTGGGGCGTGTTTTTTATGGATTTGGGGGTACCTGAGTGACTGTGGAGTCCGCGTGCCAAGCTGGGAGCCTGTAAGGGGCTTGTTGCTTGCGCGGGGGCTTATATCCCAACTTTGACGCGGGCTCTCAGTCACGCGGGTTGAACTTGAGGTTCTGCGGACTGCGGTACGCGGGGTTTGAGTAAAACACGGTGTATTTACACTATCTCCCCTAATTTACACAACACCTCATTTCCGTGACTGGAAATGGGGTTTAAGCATATGTATATATATATATAAGCATAAATTGATGCAAGTTCCTTTTTATTAAAGGTACTTGCTAATTATTCTTTGCTAATTTACATAGTGAAGGAGTGAGAATTAGGGGTACCTGTGAGTGAGGTACCCTAGGTTAAATTTAGTGTAGATTCAGAATATCAAATAATATTCTAAATATTATTTGATATTCTATATTTTTTTTATAATAATTTTGTGGTAAACTTGTGACAGGTTGCTCTGTCATAGTAGCAAGCTGACATCAACGGGTTTCACGAAATCCACAATTATGAAACCAGTGGATAAAAATTCCAAATAATGCCATTATTTGCACTAGATGTGTCAAGTATCAACAACAAAAACCCCAATATAATTACAAAAACCATGATCCCCCACATTTCAACCAATCACAACTCAGGATACAAACTTGCAATATACAACCCCAATACAATCAATAATCCTCCACGTTTCAACCCCAACCAACAATAAATCGTTGCCAATAAAACTCCCAATACAATCAATAATCCTCCACGATTCAACCCCCACCAACAATAAATCGTTGCCAATACAACTCCACCCAGTCACAAACCCAAACTTGTTCTTCAGTTTTCCTCAAAATTTGGTAAGTTTAGTTGATTATAAACTTGCTTGCAGAAAAAAAATTAATCGATCATTCCCTGATCCGAGAACGATGCCTATCAAAAAAACGAATAAATTCATCACTGGAAAAGGAAAAGTGATACCAAAGACGTCAGCAAGCAGGAAGAAACCCATCAAGAAGCAAGCACAACATGTCTCTGACGATGATACAACCGGAAAAACTTCTTCTCACCTAAAGAAGGACGACTTCCTCATAATCATCGACTGGCTCAAAATCCAAAAGAATTACAATTTGTGCTTTGGAACTGGTAAGGCACCGGCGGTTGGAAGGCCAGCCAAAGGGAAGATTAACAGATTCGAGCTTATGGCAATCAATCTGAGAAATAAATCCCCTTCACAAATCAAACTAACGGCCAGGCAGATGAAAGATTGTTTTAATAGCTACAAGGACAAGTACAAGAAAACACATACCCAATCCCTCTCCACTGGCTTTGGACTCACCGATGAAGACCGATCAGCAGGAATTGTCACCATTGACGAGAAGCTTGACAAAATGTGTCCACATTTCCATGCTATGCATCAGCTGATGGGTAAGAAACCGTTTGTGACGCCCTTGTACAAAGTCAATGCCTAAAACGGTGATGAGAGCTCTGGCTCTTCTGGTCCCGAGGCCAACAACTTGGACGAAAATGTTGATAAAGATGACTCAGATAATGTATCTGTGGATTCCAATAACTCTAGGGCTCCAGTTGTAAGATTGATCAGTTGTTTCATTGTCTTTTTTGATAATTGCTAATATTTTCAATATTGTTTATACGTGATGAATTAGTCAGCAATCTTGGAACCTTTAGAAACAAATGAGAATAGGTCTGAAGGAGGCAGGGACGGTGAAGAGGTGTGTTTGAATTTCTTTTTATCACTTATGCCATTTCTTCTTCAAACAATTGACCTTGCCAGTAAATAATTTAGGAAAGAGTTGGACCGGCCAGTGTTTGTGACAATCCGTCAGATGCAAATGAAGCGGCAATTCTGGTTTGTTATTGGATCAATTAATCACTGTTGTTTGATTGATTAGCTAAAGCCCCATTTCTTCCCATGTTTGACATTAGCAAGGAAAGGAAGCAAGTATTTGTCCTAGTGGAAAGGTTAAATCATCTAAGCGCTATCGAAGGGCTGTGGATTCCCTCACTGCCAAAGAAAGGGCCCTTGACACAAGTGATTCAGAGGATTACTGTCCATCTGATGCTTGAGAAGATACTCAGTCACCCTGCAAGAAGAAGAAAAACAAATCATGCACCGCTTTGACACCTAACGACGCTGCATTGGATTCTCCTGCAAATTCAAATAAAACGTTGCCAACTCAAACACCCAAGGACAAGCAAAGGGCATCCAACAGTGCCAATATCAATCCTAAGAGCCGATCAACCTCAGGGCCCAACACCCCCAATCCTTTTTCTCAATATGAAGAGTATGCGTTGAAGAGGGATGAAGGCCAGTTGGAGATGTAATCCTTGTTCCAATCTTATTAACTGACATGCTTCTTCAACTTATTCTTTATTAGGAAAGTCACAAGTGGCTCGAGACACCCTCAGTTTTGAGATGTTGAAGTTTGAACAACAGGTCAACAGCAATAATAAGGGGGTTGAGTTGGAGGAAAGGAAATTCAACCACTCAATTGAACTTGAGGAGAAGAAGTGGGAACATGGAGTTAAATTAGAGGAAAAGAAGTGGGAACAAGGAATAAAATTAGACAAGAGGAAATTAGACTGGGAAAGGGAGGAGAAGGATAAGGACAGAAGGTTTGAGATGGCCAAGATGGAACGTTTGGCTTGTCAGGAGCACATCGGTAAGAAGTATGACCTGGTGACTCAGTGTGTAGCTCATGGGAAGAGTACAGAAGAGATTGAACGCTTGGCAAATTTATTCAAATAGTCCACCTTTTTTGGCTTTGTTCGCACCCAACAAATCATTTGAAACATTGCATGTTACACATTAAAAAGAAAATAAAAAAAAGAAAACTATTGATTATATTTCAAAGAGTTATCTAAAATAGCATCCATATCTCTAATAGTCCAGTTGCTTTTATTTGGATGATTAATGTAGTGACCATCTCTAATAAGCTGAATGGCTTTTTGGGTTTTCTTGGGCAGTTGGCAAGATAACCCCATTTGTGTATGTGAAGATATGTGAAGAGTTGGGAGCAGTTTTTGAGGGAAGAGTCAGGTGAGAATAAGCAGTGGCTTTCCATGCACACTCAACTATACCATCAAATCCTGCAAAGTTGATGCCACAAGAATTGTCTGGAAAGACAAATTCACCACCAGTCACTTGAAGATTATTCTCAACTAGATTCCCAGTGTGTTTCTCAATGGGAATCCATAGGACAAAGCTGAAGGGTGAAGAATCGGTGTCTTGGTGTGGCGTGTTTGCAAACTGGCCAAGGGTAAACGACAGGTGTGAGGTGAATCCTTTGCGGTGGGCTGAATATTGGGGAGCTAGTCCAGGGGCTTTGAGTCGAATGTGTTGTTTCTGGACCTCACGGAATAGGGGTTTGGATACAGATCGGAAGCACCGGCCAAGAAACTTATCAATTTTTGGAACATCCTTTTGAAGCGCTTCATAACCGTGTCGATCTGTAGCAACTTTGGAAGAAATGCCTGCTATACCGATTTTGGATTGTGCCTCGTAACCTTTTCGCCATCCCAGACTGTACATTTCACCCGAGTATGCTGGTCCATTGGATTTATTGGAATTTTGGAATTTTGCCTGCTGGATGAGATGTTGGCTGAGATTTTGGTATTGTTCTTTGAGTTTTGCATCCATGGTTGAGAATAGTCGGAACTTTACCACAGCAATAACGTTCTTACGAGCTCCATTGGCCCAGCAGATAAATGACTTGTTGAAGAATCGGATGTTGGCACTTGGATTGGGAATTGAGATGTGGACTGGAATATGGGACTGGCCAGCAAAATGTACATTGGCACGTTGACGGCGAAGAAGTTGAGTGGCGGCTTTGTACTTTTTCCGCTTCCTTTGATTTTTACTGAGGTGTGATTGCGGGGCCAGACAAGAACCTTCTGCTTCATTGAACCCATTGCTGCCATGTATATCTTGTTCTTGATAGTGATCACATCGGCGATAGATTTGACAAATTACGCAAGACTTTGATTCCATCTGAGACATGTTAGGAGGCACGTGGGGATTTGGATTGGAGTGTTGCTTGCAAGTAGGAGGGCGAGGTGTACGGGTGAGTTTGACTTTCTTCAAGGATAAAGCGGATGATTCTGAATCGTGGTCACTGCTTTCATTGTCGGTAGAGCCAGCGTCTGAGAAGGTGCTATCAGAATCCAAATTGTACGTCAAAAAGGAAGGTGACGGCGGGTCCTGGTGGCAAGAATCATCCCCTCCTTGCTCCTCACTAATGTGCTGTGACTGTTCTAGATCAAGAGGAATAGCACATCGCCAATGGATGTTACAGTTCGTACTTGATCTTTGAACAGACAGCGGCTCATCAGCTTGGATTGGGGAGGGGGTGGGCAAGCGTGGTGACGGCGGGTCCTGGTGGCAAGAATCATCCCCTCCTTGCTCCTCACTAATGTGCTGTGACTGTTCTAGATCAAGAGGAATAGCACATCGCCAATGGATGTTACAGTTCGTACTTGATCTTTGAACAGACAGCGGCACATCAGCTTGGATTGGGGAGGGGGTGGGCAGTGGTTCTTTGAGGCCAATGGTTTTCTGTTGAGGTTCTTCCAGTTCCACTCTGAGCTCCTCTGTCACTGATTCCAGTTGTGTAACTTCCATGCTGTTTGATCCAAAAAGGAGAAAAAAAATCCAAGAATAAATAAATTAGCAATACACAGGTGGCTCAGTTGGAAGAGAGGATTAACGCGCTTACCCAAACTCTGAATTCCTTATTTTTACCTCTTGAGTTCCTTTTGCAGCCCCACTTACAAAGGGACTTACTGAGATGTCGTTCACAAACGCAGTCATAGTTAGAGTGAGATCGGCTTTGGATAGATTAAGTGATCCTCAGCAGCCGTCCTTGGCGATGAGATCCTCAGCAGCCGTCCTTAGCAATGAGATCCTCAGCAGCTGTCCTTGGCGATGAGATCCTCAGCAGCAGCGTTGCACGGCGATGTGAACCTCAGCAGCCGTCCTCGGGGATGTGATCCTCAGCACGCTTCGGCAATGTGATCCTCAGCACGCTCCGGCGATGTGATCCTCAGCAGCAGCGGCAGCAGTGTCGCTCGGCTTGGTCGTGATCCTCAGCAATATATATGGAGGTAGTATCGGTCTAATGCAGATACAACCCTTTACTTACGCCATCCTTGGCGATGTGAAGCTCAGCAGCAATGTGATCCCCTCGGCGATGTGATCCCCTCGGCGATGTGATCCTTGGCAGCCGTCCTCGGCAATGAGATCCTCAGCAGCAGCGGCAGCAGTGTCGCTCGGCTTGGTCGTGATCCTCAGCAAGATATACGGAGGCGATGTGAAGCTCAGAAGCGATGTGATCCTCAGCAGCCGTCCTCGGCGATGAGATCCTCAGCAGCAGGTTTCTTGGCTTGGTTGTGATCCTCAGCTAGATATACAGAGGCGATGTGAAGCTCAGAAGTGATGTGATCCCCTTGGAGATGAGATGAACTTCGTAGGAGAATGTAAGAATGGAGGGAGATAAATATTGAAAAAGATGTTAGCCAAGAGGGTATCCTAAGCAGCAGCGGCAGCTGCGTTGCTCGGCTTGGTAGTGATCCTCAGGAAGAGATACAGAGGTAGTATTGGTCTAATGCAGATACTACGCTTACGGTTAACAAAAACCAATAATCGGTTAACCTCACGAGTCGTTCACGCACACGATTACGCTGTTAACCTCTCCTCGGCTATTGTTCACGAATACCAATAAGGCAGTTAACCTGAGCTGTCTTTCAAGCACACGAATCAGCGGTTAACAAGAACGGATAAGCGGTTAAGCTCACCAGTCGTTCACGCACACAATTAAGCCGTTATCCTCTCCTCAGCTGTTGTTCACAAAAACAAACAACGCGGTCAACCTGAGCTGTTGTTCACAAAAACAATTAAGCGGTTATCCTCGTGAGCAGTCCTTGGTGTGGTGGTTATCCTCAGCAGCAGCCTAGTTAGAGTGGAGAGGTGAGTGTCCATTTACGATTAAAAATTAGCAAGTCGAAACATTTGTTGGATAGGGGAAGAGAACAAACTCACCAAGGTGCAAAAAACGAAACGAACGGCAGACAGGACTGCCAAACCGTCTGGGCGGTTTCAGCCATCTCCTGTGGCTTGGCCCAATTGAATCACCCACAACAAAGAGGCTTGGCCTGATTCAATCAAATTGGGCCGTCGTTTAATTGTTCCTGAGCATCTCTTGTTGCCAAGAACGTTGGCAACCGTCCTGCCAAAAACATTCATTCAAGGAGGGTTGGCGACCCCAAAATCGTCCTGACAATAAATCAAGGGAATTTCTGCTGAAGCTGGTTGGCCATGCCTCCAATCAACTCTGCACCGACTGGCTCACCTTGAGCTAAATCAAAAACCCAGCATGGCATCAGCCAAAGAAATTCAAGATAATAAAAAAAAGAGTGATCACACTCACTTTTGTGGAAGGGATTGATAAACACTGAACAGCATGTATGTCAGCAAATTATCTGAGCACCAAAGAGGAGGGATGATGGGTCAATTGGCTTACCTTTTTCAGCCACAAAGCACATGAGCAAGCCAAGTTTTTCCTGATTATTGTTTAATGAATAAACAGCGTGAAATGTAAAAAGATTAATTGAAAAATCAGAGGAAATGTTACCATGACAGTGTATCGTGCACAATTGGAACATTGAAACAAATTGAGCTAGTGGAAGAAGCATTTTTTTTGTACTGGTGGGTGGTTTTTTCCTGTAGAGATGTGCTTACTTAGGCAAGAAAACATATTTTGATCCAACATATAAGTGTAAAACTTTATTGATTTTATTGGCATTCCAGACGAGAAGAGAACAATCATCTGTAATGAAGCAGAGAAATCAAGAAAAATTGGCACTGCAAGGAAACCAAATCAAAAGCAAGAGTCAGAAAGCTGGAAGTGTATTGTTCTGCAAGTGAATGTTGAATTATTCACCTTAGTTGAAGAGTGCAAGCGTTATGGGGCGTAACAGTCCATGTAATCCATTGTTACTAGATTCAACATTTTCCAACAAGGGCAGGGCTGCGTCTGGTTCCTCCTCATTGTAAAGTTCATGCCACTGATCCTTGAGGTCAGCTAGAAGATTATGCAGAACAATGCAGGTGATGATCCACTTGACCATTGCCTTCATCTCACGAGGGTTCCTGATTTGTGATTGAATTTCTCGCAAACTGGAAAATCGTCCCTTTAGAATACCGATGGCATGTTCAATTCGTACTCTTGATTGGGCTAGATGGTAATTGAAATCCACATTCTCAGGTATAAGCAAATCAGAACCTTTGTAGGCTGGAACAGTATGTTGATCACTTGAATAAGCAGAGTCGGCCAGGAGGAATTGGTGTTGTTCAAAGAATTGTTCTGGATTTTGAGCAAGCTTCATATTAGAGAAGACATAACAATTGTGACAGGATCCTGGGTAGCCTGCAAGGTACAATATGAAATTTTTGTTTATGTCACAAACAAGAGTGACCGAAATAGAGTAACTGTTTTGAAAGCAAACAAAACATCAGCTCAGAATTGGTAAAATAGTGTAACCAATGCAAACGATCCAACCGTTTTTTTCGATCCCAGTAGTGGTTACCATCCACCGGAGGCTTTTGACTCAGTGGAATGGTTGTTCCATCAACAAAGCCAACACATCCAGGGAAGCCTTCATCTTGCATGACCTGAGATGATTCCATACGTTCTTCTTGAGTCGGCCATGATACCAAGTGCAAGCGCATTTGAGAAAGAATCTTCATCACCCAACATGTGTAAAGGTTGATCGTTCCATAGCCAACTTGGAAGAGATTCTTGAGTCTGAAAACCGCAGCACCGTTTCCGTTTGATCCAAGACAGCACATAGCAATAGCGAGTTGGACTGATGGGTCTTGTTGAGGATTCTGAGAGGAGTTGTGAAAGATTGGATTTGACTCAATCAGTTGAAGAAGATTGAGGAAACATGGGAACGACATTTGAAAAAGCTGGAGGAAGCATGATTGAGGAAGTTCTTGAATGATTGAAAGTTCATATCAAGGATGGAATCGTGTAGTGGTGCCTCTGGCATTGAGGTATTGTTTCTGGAGTTTTGATTGACAATAACGGTAGAAATCTTCAAGACCTGAGTCTTCGTTATCTGAGTCAAAAATAAATACTGTTGCAGCAGAGTTGGCCGCTTGAAATAGTTGCTTGTGTTGAGAGGTTGCTTGTCGCATGATTGGTTGAGGTGAGGTGTGATGTTTGCTTGGTTTGACAAGAGGAAATGGATTGAACGGTGCAGCGTGAGCTGATGAGAGATGTGATTTAATTGGTTTATTTTGGGAATGAAGGATTTGGATGGAAAACCAGGGTTTTTCATTTTCAAAATCCGTTCGGTTTTTAGCTACCCCTTTTTGAAAACCCGTTGATTAGAAAGTGTGGATTTGGCAATTTCTAATCAACGGGTTTTAATGGTGGATTTCGTCATATTTGATACCCCCTAATCAACTGGTTTTGAGAATCCACAATGTTTAAAAACCATTGATATCTAAATAAAATGTTTCAGGATTATCAAAAGTGAAATTTTGTGGAAAAAGTTAATTCACTGGTTTAATTCTGGATTTGGTCATATTTGATACCCCCTAATGATTTTAAAGATAAAAGTTTAGTCCCATTGCATTTTAAACCCCTGAATGTTTCACAAAAAAATTCAAAATGTTGAGAAATAATGAAAATTAAGCCGTGGGGATTTATTTGGAAAAAACTGGGTGGATTGGGAAAAAAAATAGAAGGCGTGGTTTTTGTGCAAAATAAAAAATATGATAAGATTATAAACCCCTGAAATTGTAATAAATAAATTTATAATTATGAAAAACAATGAAAATCTGCCCGCAAAAAAATACACAAAAAAACCAGGTGTGAACGCGGAAAGCCAGGTGTACTGTGCATCAATTTTGACATTGCCGCTGCGTAAAACCAGATGTAAATGCCAAAAAACCAGGTGTTTTCATCAATGCCCATCAATTTAAATCAAAATCATTCAATTTAAATCAAAAATAAATCAGTTCAAATCAATTTAAATCAAACCAACCCAATAGGGGGTATCAAATATGACCAAATCCACAATTAAAACCAGTGAATTAGTTTTTTTGACAAAACTTCTGTGAGCCTCCCTGATGCCAAGGACAAGTCCTTCTAGCTACAGGTGGTGCAAGGATATATGGAAAGAGTATGTAAACTCTGGGTAAGGTACAATGTTACAATTCCCAAAAAATATGGGGGAATTGTGACGTAAAAATTGAGAGAAAAATAAGTTAATAATTATATTAAATAAATTTAATATAATTAAAAACCAGAGGGGCCTGATAAATCAGGGGTGGTTTAGATCCCTCTAAGGTATCTTACAAATAAATGCAGAGGATTTAGGTACCTGGAACACTGGGGCCTGTTGGAACAGGGGTGGTTTAATCCCAGGAATGGAAATGGGGGAATATCTTCAAGAAAAGGGTTATTACTTACTGGTAATAAACCTTGAGAGATCTTGGGGATATTCGGGGTGAAACTGGACAGTTTGAAGCGCTTGGATGGATGGATGGTGGAGCTTGATGGGCACTGTGAAGTTTTTGGGGAAGACAGGGCTAAAGAATAACTACTAAGAAGCTTACCAGACTGTGTTATAAGGATGTATATATCTAATAAGAAGTGGGTAAGGTTGTTAGTGGGTATTTGGAAGCATGAGGAGTCTTCTTTGGGCGGTTGAAGAGCTCCTTAAATAGTCTTGAGTTCCCCCTGGGGACCCTGTAGGTATTATTGGCCAACTTGTGCGATCTTTGGACCACATTTTGGCCATTTTTGCTTTCTTGGTGACGCTTCAGCAGCCCCTGCTTTGAATACACGTCACCAATTGATTTCATTAATGTATTTTGTTATTTATTTATTTATATTGACTTACAGTCTGCAGTACATTAGTACTGTTTGTTATAGATTTAATGCTAGTGGCTTATTTGTATTTATAATAAGCCACAGTATTGTTTGTACTGTTTGTTCACTCAATATATTTTATCTATATGTATAAATAAATAATACCATTCAATGTATTCAATTATTTAGTCCCCAGTACTCTTCATTACATATGTAACATATGTAATGAGGTCACTGGGGCGTGTTTTTGCTGATTTGGGTGTACCTGAGTGACTGTGGAGTCCGCGTGTCAAGCTGAGAGCCTGTAGGGGGCTTAATGCTTGCGCGGGGGCTTATATCCCAACTTTGGCGCGGGCTTCAGTCACGCGGGTTTGAACTTCAAGTTCTGCGGACTGCGGTACGCGGGGTTTGAGTAAAACATGGTGTATTTACACTATCTCCCCTAATTTACACAACACCTCATTTCCGTGACTGGAAATGGGGTTTAAGAATATGTATTTAGATATATAAGCATTAATTAATGCAAGTGCCTTTTTTATTAAAGGTACTTGCTAATTCTTGTAAGCTAATTTACATAGTGAAGGAGTGGGGATTAGGGGTACCTGTGAGTGAGGTACCCTAGGTTAATTTTAGTTTAGATTCAGAATATCAAATAATATTCTAACTATTATTTGATATATATATTTTTTATAATAATTTTGTGGGAAACTTGTGACAGGTTGCTCTGTCATAGTAGCAAGCTGACAACTTCACTTTTGAGAATTCTGAACCATTTTATATAGATATCCATGGTTTTTAAAAATGGTGGATTTTCAAAACCGGTTGATTAGATAATGGTGGATTTGGTCATATTTGATACCCCCTAATAAGACAAAACAAATCAATTTAAATCAATTTAAATCAACTCAAATCAACTTAAATAAAAACAAATCAAAATACATCAATTTAAATCAAGTTAAATCAAAATAAATCAAATCAAATCAAAAACTACAAAGATTTTGTTCTTCAACAAATTGTTATTAAAAAAAACAAAATCCCATAAACAAAAAAAAAATTATTATACTACATCTTGATCATTTTCTTTACACCCAAAATCATGTGATAAAATCAAAGATAAAATAGTTGATAAAATCACAAATAAAATAATGGGTAAATCTTCTAAATTGAATCATCAAAATATGTCTTTTCAACAATATAAAACCTAAATTTCTTTAAAGATGAGCTTCAGGTGTGATTACTGGAGAAGAGCTTATTAAACCAAAGGACAAGAACAGGGACGAGCTGCTAAAGGAAAACAAAAATCAAGATTTTATCAGAGCCAGAGACTTGCTGTTGATGGAAATGTGAATCACTATAACAACTTATAGAATCTAAACCTTCCTTCAACCTTAATTCACAACAAAATTTTCTCCCACACTTTCCATCATGAATCAACAATCCACAAGCATGATTATTCCCACTCTCAAAATTTTGGGACCCTTTTTACAACCCAAACAACTCACAATCCAACAACCAATCCAAAAGGCTGCATTTTATGACAGTGAAAGGGTCTGAGGAAAGCAGACACAGTACAGTGGCCTATGCGAGACTTATACAGTCTCCCATAGGCCAATAGGCCGGCTATACAGCCTTGATGAGGTTTTATAACCGGATTGCCGGGGAGGAACTTCTCCCCAACAATGAGGTTATACAACCTCATTGTTGGGGAGGAGTTAACCTGATTGCTGGGGAGAACTCCTCCCCAGCCATGAGGTTGTATACCCTCATGGCCGGGGAGGAACTCCTCCCTGTTAATTTGAGACAGAAAACTAGAGTTGTATTTCATGATGAGAAAACATTCTTTTACACAAAGATGAGAATGAAAAGAGGAGAAACTGTTAAATACCTAGAGGATCAAAATGATCAGAAATTGAAGAGATAGAAACAGAAAGGGAATAACAAAAACAAACAACTCCTCCACACACTCTCTCAGACACAGAGACTAGAAAGAAAACAATCAGTCAATAAGTTGAAACAGAAACAAATGAGAATGAACGGAAATCTAGTCACCACAACTCTTGTGACTGGCAGCGGTGATCTCGCGGTTCGACTTGATTGATCTTGAAGATTATTGTCAAACTGAGTAGATTGATTGGAAATGGTTGGCTCTGGGCGAGATGAGGAAAACAGAAAGGCTGGACGGAATTCCGTACTTGAGAACAGCGCTGCGGGTCTGCGCGGTGCTCTGACAATGAAAAAGACTGCTGCGCTCTGGAGACAAAATTCTAACACACCCCCATGCTCAGTTACCGGAGGGAGATGAGCACAGGATTTGGAGGCTGTTGAGCAGTCTTTGAATTGAAACTTTGCCCACTGCTTTTGTGAGGAAATCAGCAAGCATGAGGTGGGTTGGAATGAAAGTGAGTTTGATTGACTTGATCTTGATTTCTCAACGGATGAAGTGATGTCAAAGTGACATGTGTTTAGTTTTGTAATCTGAGTGATTTGATTCATTGTTGGCAAGGGCAATGTCTCCTTGGTTGTCTTTGTAGATTTGGGTTGGACCGGGTATCTTGATGTTGAAGATCTTTTTGAGAAGGGTTTTTATCCACACTATTTCTTTAGTAATGTCGCCGAGTGACTTGTACTCTGCTTCGGTTGATGACAGAGACAAGGTGGGTTGCTTCTTGGACTTCCATGAGATAATATTTCCGTTGAGGAGGATCAGGTTTCCGGACACCAATCTTCTTGATTCAGGGCACAATGCCCAGTCCGCATCTGCGGGCGTTGATAAACGCACGCCGATAAAAAAAAAGGCGTGCTGCCTGCACACCTTTTTTTATCGGCGTGCGTGCTGCACGCCCATCCCTGGGCATCAGCACGCCTGTAGATGGGCGTGCAGCACGCATGCCCATCTACAGGCATGCAACACTGCAGGCGTGCAGTCGCACGCCCTGTTCAGAAAAAGGTGTGCGGTTTGCACGCCCCTTCAGAAAAGGGTGTGTGGGTCGCACGCCCTTTTTATGTGTATAGGCAGGGGGCACGCCCCTGCCTATACACATAGATCGGCGGACCGCTGACCTATGTATATGAAAATAAAAAATAAATAAAAAATAAAAAATAAAATAAAAATAAAAAAAATAAAAAAATAAAATAAAATAAAATAAAATAAAATAAAATAAAATGAAATAAAATAAAATAAAATAAAATAAAATAAAATAAAATAAAATAAAATAAAATAAAATAAAATAAAATAAAATAAAATAAAATAAATAAAATAAAATAAAATAAAATAAAAATAAAATAAAAATAAAATAAAAATAAAATAAAAATAAAAATAAAATAAAAATAAAATAAAAAAAAATAAAATAAAAATAAAATAAAAATAAAAATAAAATAAAAATAAAAAAATAAAAATAAAATAAAAATAAAATAAAAATAAAATAAAATAAAATAAAACAAGAAAAAAAAATAAAAAAAATAAAGATAATGATAACAAAAAATAAAAATTTGATCAGGGCCCATTAGGCCCTGTATTGACAGTGGGACAAGCCCCAAAGGGCCTAGTAAAGGGGCCAACAGGTCCCACTATGACTGGCCAAAAGGAGCCAACTGTGCCCTTCCCAGCCGCCCAAGTTGGACATGTTAGGCCAAAGGGCCCCTTTATATCTCCGCATAGGTATCCAAGGGCCCCATTCCCCTTGTCCAAGCCCCGGACAGGCACACCAGCACTTGATGTTCTTCCACTCAGATCCAATTAATCTCTCCACATCTTCATTATTATTATTTTCATGCCAGCTGATTATTTCTTCTTGTTCCTCTGAACGCACAGATATCAGCAAGTATTCTTTGCATCAACTGTTATTACCCTCCAGCAGTGTAAGTGCATGTCTATCAAAGTAAATATCATCCAAAATTACTCACTCTGGCCGTTATTTACAGCAGAAAATGTCTCAGCCAGGCCAAAACTCCTCCTACTACCACGTATCTCCCAACCCATATGGCGTCCACAATCAGCCGCACCCCCAATACCCTAATGCAATGATGCATGCCAGTGGTCAGCCTAATGTCACCCAGTCTCACTTGGCACAGCATGTATGTAAACACTTCCCAATGCTTCTACTTAAATAACTGGCTCACACAGTCCTTCCTCCTACTCAATGGCCTTTCCAATTCAAAATCATGGCCAACCTGCACCCCATATGGGGCACCAAATACCATCATTTGGTCCATACAACAACATTCTCCCCCACTAATCATCCCAAACTGCCTCCTGTAGCAACAGTACAGCCTTTCATCACATTCCAGTCACCGACCAACTCAATCCTAACTTTCCAAACTACACCAATCCAGCAATCACCCTGCAACAGACGTCAAACATTCCTCCCACCCACCAACCCAATCAACCAACCTCCTATACATTACATCAGGAAATGTACTCCAACAACTGGAATGCCCCCCAACCAATCCAACACCCACCATCAATACCCAGCAACCCGTCTGCATCAATACCCAGCAACCCGTCTGTCAACCAGCCCACATGCTACTGGGACAATAACACCAACCAATCCGCTGTCGAAATCAATTCTCTGCTTGACTCTTTAAGTCCGCCTGCCCCATCCGCGCAACTACCTACATCAATTGATCCACTGGCTTCCTTGGTTGTCCCTCAAATGACTGACAATACTGCTCAAGGTAGGTCTAACTTTCTCTTGTAATGTATATTTATTGAGAGCTGACAAACTGTAAATCATCAGCTTTTCCCCCTGATTTCCTGCGTTCTGCAAATGACCTGCCTGCTCCCTCTTTTCCCACCCAAACCAATGAGGATCAAGCTCAAGGTGGGTCTTAGTTTCTCTGGTAAAGTTGCTTTATTGGGAGCTGACTATTTATTGATGAATCAGGTGGTTCCAACTCTACAACATCTGTGGTACCGTCTGCAGTCCTGGCTCCTGCAAGAACCGCCCAGGAAATGTCTGTTCCCTCCCCAATCCCCCTGGAAATGTCTGTTCCCTCTCCAATGACTGAGTAAAATCCCCAAGGTGATTGTAGCTTTCACTCAGAAAAGTCCTTTGCGGTGTTCTTACCAATGTTTTATTGTACAGATCCCAGTGCATCTGCGCACCACGCCAACGACTTGTTGATGCCCCCAAATCTCCCGGATGGAAATGCTTTTCCCAAAGCCCTACTGACCAGTGAGGATGTCAGATTGTTTGACTATTCTGTGGGAGGTCAGTGCCTCATTGATTTATCATACTGTTTCCAATGGATGCTCATGGGAATTAATTTCGTAGAGCCAATGGACCCTCCACCTGAATACCTGTTCACCTGTGTTGACGATCTGAAGAAATTTGTGTCCACATGGGCCACCGAGCATGGTTATCGGCTGGCGGTCTCAAAATCCAAGGCGGGGAAGAACATTTACCTTGCCTGCTCACTCGCTGGAGAAGACACTACCACCGTGGACTCCTGTCGGGCTCGTGAATCACATAATAAGCGAGTTGGATGCGCCTACAAGATTTCGGGCCACTGTTCATGTGCCAAGAACCGTGAAAACGACTATTGGGATCTCCGCAGCAAGACTGTCCCTCACAACCACAATGTCATCCAGCACAACTACGAGGCCATCTACAAGACACTTGGGGCAGAGGGCCAAGCAGAGGTGGCTCAACTGGCCTCTCTTGGTTTGCAACCACAGGCAATTGCCCGGCAGCTGAGTACGACTGAGGGACGCTTTGTCACGAACAGGACAATTTACAACACAAAAGCAGCGCAGAAGATAGAGCGGAGGGCCGGCGACACCCCCATCAACCATCTTCTACAATGCCTCAAAGGCTCCAACTGGGTTCACGATGAAGTTTACAATGATGACGGAAAGCTCCTCTACCTATGGTTTGCGCACCCTGGATCAACGTTACTCGCTTGCAAGTTCCATCATGTGGTTAATATTGACTGCACCTACAAGACCAACCTCTGCAAGTACCCCTTACTACATGTTGTTGGCCAGACCTGCACAAACAACTCGTTCTCAATTGGATTTTGTCTCATGAGGAATGAGAAACATGCGGCATACTCTTGGGCTCTGAATAAGTTGAAGTGAGTGTGGTGATTGTCTTTTTTAGTATGAGATTGATAATCTGATGGTAATTCTACATACACCTATCAATTCTTGCAGGTCGGTATGGGAACCAGAGAGCTCTCCAAAGGTCTTTGTGACAGACAAAGAGGTGGATCTCCGAAATGCAATTGCGGAGCACTTCCCAAATGCAACCTCAAACCTATGCGCCTGGCACATTGATCGGAACATTTTCACCAGCTGCAAACAGGCTTTTTCATCTGAGGCAGACGAATGGAAGAATTTCATGATGTGGACCAGCAACTGGACAAAGCACAGGTCACCATTGGCCATGAAAGGATCAAAGGGCTATCCGGACTCCCAACCGTTTTCAAGCTGCTTCACACCAAGATACCCATGCGCTCAAATTGGCTATTGGAGAGTACAATAAGTACTTGAAAATGAAGAAGGCCAAACATGATGATCCGGTCAGGCAGTGTATGGGGAACTTCAACGCGGGAATGGGGGTCCCATGTGCACACTTGATTGAAAAGTTGCTTGAAGAGAAGGATGATGTGGAACCAGCCGACTTTCATCCCCAGTGGCAATTGTGTTACAACCCAGATGGACCAGTCAGTGTATAAATCTGCCCCCTCCTCCATAACCCATTGGCTAATCCTGTTTGACCTTGCTTAAATTACAGAACCTTGATGAGGAGCCGTATAACTTTGACAATGATTTTGAGGTGCTAAAGCAGGAGATCTTGGAATCTCACCCCTCCACAGCTTTGCCGGCACTGATGAAGAATTTCTGTTGGGTTGTTGCAAACACACATGTGGTCCCACTGATTGAGCCAGACCCCATCAGACAAAAAACCAAACCAAATCAAACTTGGAAGAAGAAGAATGGAAGCCGCCGTGTGCAAACCCGAGATCCTACTCAGGCAGAAATTGTCGAGTCTCAGATTGAAAAGGCACAGACAGCCAAAGGGAAACAGCGCGCAAGGACCAGTCAGAATCAAGCGGGCCGGAGAAGGACGGACAAGTTGCAACAAGATAGCTCTTCATCAATGGAAGACCCTGATGAGCTGCCCACCTTGGCCAGACTGACCGCCCCAAAACCCCGAGGCCGACCAAGAAAGGCTCCCAATCCCGCAACATCTTCTGAAGAAGACAATGAATCTTCTGAAGGAGACAATGAGAGCCCACTGTGTGTGGCCGAGCGCCGAGGCCGACCTCCAAAGTCTCAGCTACCATCTACGTATGCAGCCAACAAAGACTACCAACCAGGCCACACGTCACATAAGCGGAAAGCAAGTCCCCCCACTTCCGACAGGCCCAAGTCCCAACACCGTATGGAAGAAAAGCCCTCAGTATCATCTGCATCGAGTCAGATGTCTTTGGCAAAAGGGAGCTCCGCAGAAGGCAGTCATTCTGGGTCATCTAGTGGAGTATCAGACTCATCCAATGATCAATCTGATGGCAGTGATGAAGATCCCTTTGGGTCTGAAGGAGATGCATGTGAATTTGCAGAGGACAATCCGATTGATATTCCTCTTTCCGGGACTTCAATGTCAACTTCCCTGGTAAGCCCCTTTAATCAAACCAACAAGATTCTCCTAATAGTGATTGGCCTAATTGTGATGTTGTATTTTTGCAAATCAGGATGCTATTCCTATGTCGCATACGGAAGGTGATTATCAGGCCAATGACCCCCCCAGGCCACCCACTTTGGAGGTAAATTCAAGGGTTAGGATGAGCCCATTCAATAAGTCAACATTATAACTGATTGGCTTTTCTGGTTGAATTCAGGATGAAAGTATGGTTGTGAAAAGTGGTCCCACCTTAGGGACAATGGCTCAAGCCTCTAAAGAGGTTCTGTCTGATAAATCAGTAAGTGAAAATAGTGTGAATTCATTATGATTACTCATGAGAGCAAAGAAATTTACTCACTCTCTTGTGTTTATGCTGAATTTGCCCTAATCTCCCCCAGGTTGAGGAGTTACCTCCTTGGGTCATTAAGTATGTCCAATCAACTTATAACCCCAAAGGCGATGGCAACTGTGGGTATTCTTGTGTGGCACATGCATTGGCTGCTGAAAAACCCAAGGCCCCGTATGCTAGAGACAACGGGTGGTATCAAGTGCGATTGGACATGTTACCCAAGCTGGAAATCAACAGGGCACTTTGGACGAGGAAGCTAGGTGGACCAGAAATGTTTGAGAAGACCTACGAAAGCATTTGCGTGGAGAATCCCAAGGGACCAGTGCCCACTTCCAAGTGGATGGGCAGGCTTGATGGTGGTCCTATTCTGGCTAATGCATACAATAGGCCAGTGGTGCTCCTCACAAACAACCGAGCAGCTGGCTGCATGACGTTTCTCCCTTCAACTGTTGCACCCAACCCCAAACCAGCCAGCCCAATCTACCTTGCACTAATTAACAGGAATCACTGGATACATGTTATAGTCAAGCGTGGCCTAGTACCTTTCCCTCCACCGTCCATACCTAGATCATTTCCAAAGAGCCAAGCTGCTGGTTGGTTGAGCATCATTGAACCAGCCACACTTCTTTACTCCAAAACTTGCAAGCCAATGTAACACCCCTCCTCTGATTTGTAATTACTATATTAAATTTGTTTCCATAAATCAAAGTAGAGTAATGGCTGTCAACATTACTCCTGAACATTGTCAGCCTCCTTGATGCCAACAACAAGTCTTTCTAGCTACAAGTGGTGCAAGGATATAAGGAAAGAGTGATATTACTCTGGGTAAGGTTTTAAGGTTATAATTCCCAAATAAAACAGGAGAATTGTGACGTAAAATTTAGAGGAAAAATAGTAAAAATAAGGTAATGATTATATTAAATAAATTTAATATAATAGGGGCCTGATAAATCAGGGGTGGTTTAAATCTCTCTAAGGTGCTTACAAATAAATTGCAGAGGATTTAAGTACCTGGAACACTGTGGCCTGTTGACACAGGGGAGGCTTAATACCAGGAAAGGAAAGTGGGGATATCTTCAAGAAAAGGGTTATTACTTACTAGTAATAAACCTTGAGGGATCTTGGGGATATTCAGGGTGAAACTGGACAGTTTTGGGCGCTTTGATGGGTGGATGGTGGAGCTGGATGGTCACTGTAGAGTTTTTGGGGAAGACAGGGCTAATAACTACTAATAAGCTTACCAGACTGTTTTAAAAAGATCTATATCTAATAATACGTGGGTGTTGGTGGGTATAAAAAAGCATGAGGAGCTTTCTTTGGGCGGTTGAAGAGCTCCTTAAATAGTCTTGAGTTACCTCTGTGGACCCTGTAGGTATTAATGGCCAACTTGTGGGATCTTGTCAGCTTGCTACTAGTTCAGAGACAACCTGACTAGAACAATAAATAAAGTAATAATTAATTAATAAAAATACATATGAAAGAGACATTATTACATAAGTAATAATGTAACATAAATTATAATACACATAAGAAAAAGATAACATTTTAAATATAAACATTATGACGTAGTAATAATGCAATAAACAAATATAATAAATAAATTAATAATAAAATAAATAATAACTCAGTAACCTTTCAGATAAGTGAGAATATTATTTCATATTATGAAAGAGCAAGTAAAATAACCTAGGGTACCTCAGCCAAAGTACCCTAGAAAACGTACTCCTTCTAATAATAAAATTAACTTAAAGAATACTCCTACTAAGCGCTAAAATACTTACTAGGTATAAACATATGTAATATGAGAGTATTCTAATAAGTAGAAGTCCTCAAAATACGGGATAATTACTTACATAAACTATGTAATTATCCTTTAAACACATAAATAAAATATTAAATAACATTTGACATAAATATCACGCTGTTTTATAGTCTTTGTATTATTATTAACTTATACAAATACACACAGTATAAGTTAAATAATATCATAACACATGAAAGACACGAAACAGGGGATAAAGGAAACATAAGAATACTTCAAATAAGTCTAAAAGAACTTGTACAATTAAAATAAATGACAAGCTTATTTAATCACAGGAAAATAATAAATGTTGACACTTTTCCCATGATGTTTGCTTGTCAAATAATTGAATGGAGAGCTGTAAAAGCGTCCTCCATGCAAGTATGACAAGAACTCTCATGGTACAGAACTTTACATATGAAATAACCAAATTAAACAGAAATAAGATTCTGTACTATAATTTGATTATTTCTTTTTTATTCTATTGATCAAGTGATCAATACATGTTGTACATCAAACTAAGAGCCCTTGAAGCGCCCTCATATGATGTCTACAGATGACTGACAGACTGTATTAATTATTGACAGCCTGTACATATAATAATTTGATAAATTACATCATTTATTTCTACTAAGGATAACTCCTTCCTTGTAGTGTTCCCATAGCCAAAATAACACTTGATGTTTCGCCATCAAGGCTCCAGAAAGGCATTTAAGAGGCCCTTTCTTCCCCCTGTATTTGGATTCCCCAGCTTTATCATATTTACAACCAGCATTCCACCAGTCCAGCTTACTAGTGTCCTGCCCAGTAAATCAGTCTTCAAGACTTCAAAGCCTCTTTTCCTCAAAACCAACTCTGTCCAGCCATCACGCCCACCTTTCCAACCGCTTCCAGCTGTCCAGTTTACCTTAAGAAATCCTCCCCTCCTCCTCTTAAAGCCTACAGTAAGTCTTGTTTCACTAGGAGTTGTGGCCCTTTCTTAGCCACTATTTTTACTGGGCACTTAAACACCCCTGCTTGCAGGCCCCAGTGTAAAAGGTTACAAAGTTTCTGTGCATTATCACGAACACCTTTGGAGGGCACCCAAAACACCCCTGCTTGCAGGCCCCTCCCAATTAAATTTATAATCTTTTAATATTAATAAAAAAGATTAAAATCCTCTAAAATAATTTATTACATATTATTTTGAGTCTTGCACCTTGTGTAGCTAGAAGGTTATCAGTCCTTGGAATCACAGAGCATGACAGATCTTTGGACCACATTTTGGCCATTTTTGCTTTCTTGGTGACGCTTGGCGCGGGCTTTCAGTCACGCGGGTTGAACTTCAAGGTATGCGGACTGCGGTGCGCGGAGTTTGAGTAAAACACAGTGTATTTACACTATCTCCCCTAATTTACACAACACCTCATTTCCGTGACTGGAAATTGGGTTTAAGCATATGTATGTGAGTATATAAGCATAAAGTTAGGTAATCATACTCTTAACTGATCATTACTACAATTTTCAGCTATTAGTATCATATCATATGTATAATAATAAGTTTTAGTTGCACACCAAGACTGACACCTATAATGTAGGAAAAAGATAAACCAAAACGCAAATAATGTATCATTTGGATGGAAGTGATCAATAGAACATGCAACATGTAGAGCTGGAGACACAGGATAGGAGTTAAATACCATACAAGTCAGAAGTGATAGTTGGACAAAGCTATTTCTATATCTTGAGAAAAAATGTGGAGTAGGTGGTGAGTAGCAAAGTAGTGGTGAAATTCTTTGTAGGTTCTTTCCCAATCCACTTGGGGGAGTCCATTCTCACCAATCTTTTAGAAGCCCATAGCACACAAGAAGTCCAGAAAATATATACAAAGATTGTCTAAAGCTTGGTGGGGCATTGGGAGAGTAATACCACCATCCACCTTTTGTTTAAGGACTTTGGACCCAAATTATAGCAAGGCTGAAGCATTGGCATTGCTGGCAGTCTGTCTGTTGAATGTGAAGACTGATGTTGGACCAAAAACAAGCAGACCAGCTAGCATCTGGATCTGAAAGGGTGTATTCCTTGTGGAGCACTCATCCGTCCTTGTATGCTTTGGACGTGGCCGGGTAAAGTCAGATAAGCTGCAGATATACGCCAGAGCTGAAATTGCCCCCACCAGGTGCTGTGACACAAGCATGAGGCCACCAAGGTTTGGTGAATTGGCATCAAATGTCCCCAAGTTCTCGTAGGTTCGTTGGAAGCCCCAGTGAGCAGAGTAAACCTTTGTTGTATCTAGTGGGAGGGGTTCCCATTGGGCGCCCTGCTGTTCAAGATGACGAAAAGCCCAGCATTGATGTAAAGCAGATTTGAGTCGGAGGTATGCCGTGTCAGGAGGAGAGATGAATGATGCCATGTTTGAGGCCAGTGTGTGTACCTGAGCTTGGTTGGTTATTGTCTTGCTTTTGTTGGCCCGGACAACTTCAATCTGATCCATGTTGATCATGTCATGAGTGATCAGAGACATTGAAGTAGCAGGGTGGAGGATTTTTTCTTAACCGCACCACAAAAATTAGTCAGTGTCATTTTTAATTAAATAGATAGTAACTAGGAGAATTACCTGATTTGCAAGCAGCCAGAGTTATTGTAACGTCCCGCCACACTCTTTCCTTGAAATTGTGGTCCATTGGGCCATGACAAGAGAGCATATGGGGGAGGTGATTGAGGACATAGGTGATGTTCTTTATCATCTTCTCAGCTGATGTGATGGACCATGCAATGCCACGCGCCAAATTGTTGTTCAATTTTTCCACCACTGATCTTGGAAGCAGTGGGCCTGGTAAAAATAGTTCCACAGTTGCAACAGACAGACAGACATGAGTTTGAGAAGTGTTTAATGTTTAGAGGAGAGGGGGATGACTCACATGCATCCCGTGTGGACCTTGCAGGGCGAGGAGGGCCTGTTGACCTCTTGCTGGGGTTTGAACTGGAGCTGGGCATTGAACTGGAACTGTCCACTGCACTAGTGGTTGCGGTGCGGGAGATCTTCATGCCTTTCAAGTGTTCGGCCGTTATGACCGTTGGGTGAGGAGTGAATAGGTGGCTTGGGAAGTTTGGGCCGGTTTCCCTTGGGTTGATATGCACAATCTGTTGATGAGAGGTAGAGGAGCCCTGTTGAGGGACTGGGCTTGCACCACATGAGGAAGGATCGTCTGGACTTGGGGTGTGATGCCGGGATTTTTTGGATGTAGGATCATTGGATGTAGGATCAACAAATATTGCAGTTGGATAGCGGTAGCAAGCCCAGCATGGGTGACTTTCAACAATAGTGGAATGTGGGCGTGGGGCCGCACAATGGTTGTACGGAAAAGAGACTTGTGAGGCTGGAGGGTTGATTCCCAATTCTTCAGGGTTGGTTTCCCCCTTGGCATCCGGGTCGTTTATATTGTCATCAGGGTTTTGAGATGAGGTATGCAAGGCTCTGTTGGCATTGTGGGATTGCATGGCGGTAGTTATAGCATTGAGTTAAGCCTCATTAGAGGTGGTGAGAAAGGTGCTTTTGCCTTTGCTGTTGCACCTGGGTGATCTTAATGGGTGGATGGGGCCATATGCCGGGTTCATAACGTTGGGCAAGCTGTTGTCAAATGGAGCGGGGGTTTGGTGTTGCATCTTCTGAATCCAATTTGGAAAAGCCATTTGGAGAGCGTTCTATGCCAGGCATTTGGGGCTTGTTTGAGACTGTACATTGCTTTGTTGAGCTTGAGTACGTGTTTGGATGGAACCGGTACGCTTGGTGGAGGATTGAGGAAAATCTCTTCTTCAAGTGGGGCATTTAGAAAAGCACTTTTAATATCAATTTGATGAAACTTGAGATTATGATTTAAAGCAAAGATTATGAGCATTCTTAGTGATACCAGCTTCCCAGTTGGGGCGTAAGTTGCTCCATAATCTGTCCCTTGTCTTTGTTGAAAACCTTTTGCGCAGAGTTGCGCTTTGTATTCTATAGGGATGTTTAGCTGATTTTTCTTCACCTTGAATACCCAGGTACAATTGATGAGTTTCTGATCGCTTTCCTTTTTGAAAACAATCCACACGTCATGTTCTTCCATATTTGAGATTTCCTTTTCAATAGCTTTTCTCCAGAACGAGGATTGTTCCAAGTTGATTGCTTGTAAGTAGGTTGCTGGCGTTGCTGGGGAGTTATTGTTGTTCATCTCGGACAGATAAGCAATGACGGAATTCCCCCTTCAATCAACTGACAGTATGTTGTCGGAGGAGATGACACTGGAGATGTCTCTTGGTGCCTTGTTGATACTTTCTGATGACGGCGGTTCTCGTTCAACGGTTTGGGTGCCTTCAACTCTATCATCCTGCAGCACGTCAATGGGTTGATTCAGTACGTTGTCTTGGGACGTTGGACTTCTTCCAACCTGAAACATGTCGGAATGAGATTTCTCTACGAGATGTTTTAGTCTGGGAAAGTTTTCTTTGTCAAATCTTGCGTTTTGCACCGTTACAGCTTTGTTGCTTTCAAGCTTGAAGATTTGATATGACGAGAAGTAATTTTTTTATCCAAGCATGATGCCACGTTTGGCCGTTGGATTAAACTTGAATGTTCGGCGTTCCTTTGGGATCAACGTGTATGCTAGACAACCAAATGGACGAAGTCTTTCGAGGTTTACCAATCTTCCTGCCCACGTTTCATACGGGATGGTCATTTTTCTGGAACTCTATGGCATCAGATTAGACAGCTGAGTGGCCGTGTTGACCGCTTCCGCCCAGAATGATTTGGGCAACTTTGATTGGACAAGGAGACAGCGAGCTTTTACGATGATAGTTTGATTTGTTTGCTCTGCCATTCCATTATTTTGTGGATTATACGCAGGGGTGATGTGATGATTTATTCCTTCGGATGCACACAACATTTTGAACTCTTCGTTGACAAACTCACCCCCACCGTCAGAGACAAGCATGCAAATGAGTCTACCCGTTTGTCGTTTGGCTGTTGCTTTGAAGTCAACAAATTGTTGGAAGGTCTCTGATTTGGTTTTCAGAAATTTCACCGTCTTAAATCCGCTGAACTGATCTGTTATGGTCAGGAAGTAAGAGAATCCGGAGGCTGATTTTGTCGGCATTGGGCCAACAAGATCCATATGGATCGCTTCCAGTACCTTAGCTACACGCTTGAACTTGCTGTTGAAGGGTAGTGCTTTGAGCTTACATTCTTCGCACACTTCACATCTCTCTTCCCTTGTGCTGGACACCATTAGTCTCTGAAGAGTCTGATTTGGATTTCCCAGGCGGTCATGCCAGTTAGCTTTTGCTGGGCTTGTCAAATAGCAGGAAGAGAAAGATTTCATTGCAGAAAATTCGCAGTCTACAAGTTCTAGAAGATTATTCGACATAGATCCTTGTAACTTATAGTCGTTGTCAATGGTGACTGATACCCTCTCGTTGTTGAATTTTTCGATCAGGAGAGTCCTACCAAAGAGTCGGGGAATTGATACAAGTGATCTATTTAAGTTGGGGACTAAAAGAACATTCTCCAGCACCATCCTTTCTCCCTTGTGGTTCACGAGAATTGCTGATCCCACGGCCGTCGCTCTTAATTGATTAGAGTGTCCGCCGGTTGAAATGGGAATGTTTGAGTTGGTCAACTTCTTGAACACTTTTGAATCGTTCACCATGTGGTGAGTCGCACCGGAGTCAAGGACGATAGGCTTGTCATCACGTTCCACCAGGAGGAGAGTAGCCTCCATTTCGTAGCTCTCTTTGACCTCGACCAGTTGAGTCGCCGCGTTATTGGACGGCCTGAGAAAATGTGCCGGTCTCAAATCAGGATGGAGTTGCCAGCAGTGGTTGGCATCGTGCAGGGCAGCCGGATTATGTTTGCCGGGCTCACAGTAGGGCCCTCTCAAACGACTTTTCTTCTTTCCTTTCTTTGAGGATTCGTGCATGAGTGCTGAGGCTCCCTCAGACTGATCGTCGGAGGTGGATTTATGGGTGCTGGCAGTCATATTAGTCTTGGTATTTCGGGATTCCTCAAGATGAACAATCTCTTGGAGCTTGGTCAAAGTGGCTGAGGGACTTTTGCAGATTACTTCATTCATTATGATGTTATTGACCACGTTGTAAAGATCTTTGGAAAGTTTTGCAAGGATTGAGAAACTCAGAATGTTGTCCGGGACTCCTAGCTTGCATACCGCAATTTCGGTGAGCATCTTTTGCATGTCAATGATGAAGGCGGCAAGATTTCCTTTATATTCGTACCGCATGAATTTGAGCCAGACACAACCTTTGTTGTTCACGGTCGTGGATGCAAAGCAGGAGATTATTCGTGTCCAAATGCCGTGAGGGTCTTACTTGTTCTCAGGTGTTATCACGGCCTCAAACACGGTTTTGGTCATGAAGTTCATGAGGAAGTCGACCGCTTCATTTTGTTTCTTTGTGGCATTGGCATTGGCTGCTCCAGCTAAGACGATTGCTGGCTCTAGCACGTATTTGCTGAGCCCTTCATGACAAAGGTGTGCTTTCATCCTCATCGACCAGTGCAGGAAATTTTTCTTGTTGAGCTTAGGGATGTTGACCTTGGACGCTCCATCGTTTTCAGCCATGATGATACTCTAGTACGTTTCCTATTTAGGTGCTGTCAAGACTGTAAATCTGTTAATTTTAGACAGAAAACTAGAGTTGTATTTCATGATGAGAAAACATTCTTTTACACAAAGATGAGAATGAAAAGAGGAGAAACTGTTAAATACCTAGAGGATCAAAATGATCAGAAATTGAAGAGATAGAAACAGAAAGGGAATAACAAAAACAAACAACTCCTCCGCACACTCTCTCAGACACAGAGACTAGAAAGAAAACAATCAGTAAATAAGTTGAAACAGAAACAAATGAGAATGAAAGGAAATCCAGTCACCACAACTCTTGTGACTGGCGGCGGTGATCTTGCGGTTCGACTTGATTGATCTTGAAGATTATCGTTGAACTGAGTAGATTGATTGGAAATGGTTGGTTCCGGGCGAGATGAGGAAAACAGAAAGGCTGGATGGAATTCTGTACTTGAGAACAGCGCTGCGGGTCTGCGCGGTGCTCTGACAATGAAAAAGACCGCTGCTCTCTGGAGACAAAATTCTAACACTCCCCAACAATGAAGTTGTAGAGACTCATTGCTGGCAAGGAGTTTCTCCCCGGCGGCAGGCCATGACATCAGGAATGTGTTGAAGTTCAACACGTTGCTGATGTCAGGGATACACACATACATAGTATGTGTGTATCCTTTGGCGTGCCCGCCCTATGTATGTGTGTTTCCTTGGCCTATGGCCTATGGGAGACTTTAAAGTCTCCCATGGTCCATAGGCCAGGGCATGGGCCCCCACCTGCACACACTGCCAGCATAATTGCCTAGGTTGAGTTCATCCCAGTTAAACTAGGATGCAAACAACCAATTTAAATTAGGTTGACCTCAACCAATGAAATACAAAACCAAGGGGGGTCCCTTGGGTTTATATTTCATCAGTTGATATCTACCAAGTTTAAATTGGTTGGTTGCATCCCAGTTTAACTGGGATGACTCCATCCTAGGCAACTATGCTGGTAGTGACATCCATTGGCGTGCGGGTGGGCCGCCGAGAGGCACACCAATGGCAATTGGTGTGCTTGTGAAGCACACCAATGGCAACTGTGAAGAGAGCAACTACCTGGTATTTGGGAATGGAAAGAAGGTACTGCAACTGCTAGAATGTATAAATATCTGAAACCTGAAAAAGACACCCCAATCAGTAACAGAAGATTCAAATTTGTTCGCTTCTGTTACTGATTGGGGTGTCTTTTCAGATATTTATACATTCTAGCAGTTGCAGTACCTTCTTTCCATTCCCAAATACCAGGTAGTTGCTCTCTTTGCAGCTGCCATTGGCCTTCTTGTGAAGCACACCAATTGCCATTGGCGTGCCTCTTGGCGGCCCACCCGCACGCCAATGGATGTGCAGGTGGGGCCGCATACCCTGGCCTATGGACTATGGGAGACTGTAAAGTCTCCCATAGGCCATAGGCCAAGGAAACACACATACATAGGGCGGGGAAGCCAAAGGATACACACATCAATGGCAATTGGCGTGCTTGTGAAGCACACCAATGGCAATTGGCGTGCTTGTGAAGCACACCAATGGCAATTGGCGTGCTTGTGAAGCACACCAATGGCAATTGGCGTGCTTGTGAAGCATGCCAATTGCCATTGGTGCGCTTCACAAGCACGCCAATTGCCATTGGTGTGCTTCACAAGCACGCCAATGGCAATTGGCGTGCTTGTGAAGCACACCAATGGCAATTGGTGTGCTTGTGAAGCACACCAATTGCCATTGGCCTGTTTCACAGACACGTCAAACCCGTTGGCATGCCTGGAAACACGCCAACCGGCATTGGTGTGCCTGCCAAACGCGCCAGTTTGGGTTGGTGGGGGTGTGAAAACACGCCAAACACCCCTGGCGTGTGCCAGGGGTGTGCGTTTATCAACGCCTAGCCAGTAGCCCTAAATGCTAACAACGTCACTGTATTGATACTAATTTGTTCAATTCAATTTTTCACTTGAAAACGGGTTCCTTTTGTCCACACCACATGCACTCAACACTCCAAACTCTGCCTCTCAGCCCCTTCACACAATGTCTGGCAATAGTGAACTAGGACGTGAGTTATTATTCTATCTTTGCTGCAAGATAAAATCCCTCTGGCTAACATTTTACATCTTGTTCATCAGGCTTTTATCTCTGGGAGAAATTCTCTGAGCTGGCCCGGCACCCGGAATTGAAGGAAGATGAAAGGTTGACCCTTAACAAACTTGTAGCATAGATAAAGGAGGACTACAAGCAGTCAGATGATGAGGAAAATCAGGTGGAAACAATGTCTGTGGCATCCAATACCTTTCTCCAGCAACATACACTGTCCTACCCATCCCCTTCCCCAGCTAGTCCCTTAATATCACAACACCCCACTTATTGGAATAAACCTTATCAGGACAGTCACAGGTTGCTACTGTCAGTCAAGGAAGCTAGGTCTTGGTGGGGCTGGGGAGGGCAGACCTTATCAGGACAGTCACGGGTTGCTACTGTCAGTCAAGGAAGCTAGGGCTCGGTGGGGCTAGGGAGGGCATACCTGGGATTGAGGAGTAGAAACAGGATGAAGAAGAAAAAGAGAAAGGAAAGGAACAACGGCTGAAAACAGAAATAGTAGACAGTACAACATATGTCACAGATGACATGTCACAAGATGAAACTAGAATTCTCATTATTCCCTCACCACTCAGCCAATCAATAATCCCCCAACACCCAGAAATCATCAGTAATAAAACACAATCCAACAATCCCAAACGTACTAACTACCTCCACACCACACCACATACATTCAACAAATGGTCAACCTTTGGCCATATCCCAAGGATGGCTTTTTCAATGGTGACATAGAAAATACCGCCACACTCCCCTCAGCTCAAACCAACTGCCCCAGCTTGGCCAACTTTCTCACTGAATCCAACCCTATCCCCAACATCAGTGTCCCCAACAACAGTGTTGCTTCAAACTCTACAATCCCCAACCATCAATACACACCAGCAAGCCAAACAAACCCTCAAAACTCCAGTAGCTACAACCAATCAAACTTGACCCCCGCTGGTGATCAGTTCTTGGCCAATATTCTTAGGAGCAATGCCATGCTTGCTTGCAGACCCCGCAATAGCCAACAAGACCAGGTCAGCCAGCACAGCTCTGAAGACCCCAATACTGAGGGAGAACCCTATGATACCAAAGAATATGCCAAATACTTGGCCTCTTCAGTCAGACAGCCAGTGCCGGGCAAACCCAGCACATCTAGCCATGGACAGCCTGTCAGCCTGGGTGTGGAACTAACTGTGGTTAAAGGCTGTAAAAATTTCAGGTTGATGATTTAAAAGTGGTTTGTGGTAAAATAAGTCTTGTCTGAGAGGCTTGCTCTAAAAAGGGTGCATCCAGATCAATACAAAGTATTAATAGGAATCCAAGGAGTTACTCACTTGGGTTTGTGGTCTTATACCTTATTGAAGGTAGGTTGTGGCCAATTCTTGATGATATACCAGTATTAAAGTATAGATTATCCAGAATTGGGGTATTGTTGGATAATGGGAACTAAGAAAGGGAAATAATTCTAAGGTATGTACTGTGCTGGTGTGTTCTAATATTTCTCTGTGGGATAAACAACTGTTTACAGGATGTTTATATATTGTAATATCTCATCAGGGGAGAACAGTGAGAGCTTCCAGGACCAGGGAGGTACTGGGGAGCTTCAGGTGGAAGACAGATCCTTTTGGAGGATCTGTTAATGTTTATGATGTGATTTCTACTAAGGCAGTGTTATGGGACACATCTTTGATCTTTAGTCCTTAGTGGTAATTTATCACATCATAATAATTATATTAAAAGATCTGTTATTAATTTTTATAAAGATATCAACTTATAATTGTGTCATTTGTTATTGAAACATCTTATATGTATTATTTATTATCATATTTATATGTTCTTTCATTTATAAGATATTCAAGTACACATTTCATATGTGAAACATTCCAAGGATAAGGAATGTGGGTGTAATCAGATGTAAAAGAGTGACATCTGTTACTCTGGACATTTCACGTGAAAGGCGGGCCAATGGCACAAGTTACGTGCCTTCCATAACAAGAGTTCATAGAGTAACCTGAATTATTCATGTGTTATTTAATGAATGTATATTAAAGTGTGTTTATTACTTATTGTAATGAATGTACTTTAATAAGTGTAAGTTATTACTTTATAAAGAAATAATAGGGGGTATCAAGTGTGAACTAATCCACAATTAAAACCAGTGAATTAGTATTTTCAACAAAATTTCACATTTGGGAATTCTGAACCATTTTGTATTAGAATTCATGGTTTTTAAAAATGGAGGATTTTCAAAACCAGTTGATTAGATAATGGTGGATTTGATCATATTTGATACCCCCTAATAATAATAATAATAATAATAATAATAATAATAATAATAATGATAATAATAATAATAATAATAATAATAATAATAATAATAATAATAATAATAATAATAATAATAATAATATAATAATAATAATAATAATAATAATAATAATAATAATAATAATAATAATAATAATAATAATAATAATAATAATAATAATAATAATAATAATAATAATAATAATAATAATAATAATAATAATAATAATAATAATAATAATAATAATAATGATAAGGATAAATAATGAATATTGATTATTATTATTAATAATTATAAATAATAATACTTTTGCAGTTACTTGGTACATGTCAGGTAGTGTGATATGTAGTCTGTGGCTGAAAGTATTTACCACAAGCTGATGGATAATTTTGAAAAGAATGAGGACTTAGAGCAAGAAGGAAAAAAATAAGGTGGAAGGATTTTTGGGAGAAGTCTAGATTGATAGAAGAAAGACTTTTCATCAACAAGCAGGAAAGAAAAAGAAGAGAAGAAGAACATGGAAAAGTAAGAAATACCAAGTACAGTAGCAAAAGAAGCACAGAGCTTGGGATTGCGCCTTATCTGACAGCTGTCAAGATAAAACTCAAAAAGTTTTTGTGACTCCAGAAACCAATAGAATCACGAAGTTTCCAACCTTTTTGCTCAAGACAACAGGCGCGTGTAGTGAATTGGCAGGTGTAATTGGCGAGATCCTTGATCTGGCGTGGCCCAGACAATGCAAAAAGAAAGCTCAAGTGCCCCTGCAGTTGAGCCAGTTTTTTTTTTGCAGTCGGAAGAGACGGATGTAGTCTCTCCAGCTATAGCAGTCTCTCCAGCTATAATAGTCTCTCCAGCTATAGTAGTCTCTCCAGCTATATTGGAACAAATTTTCCTTCAAGGGAATTCTATTTTGTGACTGAAGGTCCGAACACCGCAAAGTTTGATGGTTGGATTCAGCCTTCATGACGGTTTAATTTACACAGTTGGAGCTAGCTATACCAGGCTGTGTACCCGTAAAGCGCGATCAAGCAACGTGGTAGAAACAGGTACAAAGATGGTGAGATGAAACTGGTGGGGGAGTAAGTAGAAGCAGTGATGATGGAATCCAGTCCTATCTGATAGCCGATGCAAGATAACAATAGACTAGTACGGTACATTATGATCTATCCAAGCGATGGAAGAAGGAACTCTAATGAGTGAAAGAGATATCTGAAGCCCAGCGTTTGATTTCGTCTGTCTTATCCTTCGCCTGATAGGTTGTGCTACTACTCCAAATTGTGTTCAAGCAGGAAAGATTCTTGGAGGAATGCAAGGAACGACGCAAAAGAGTGGGCGAAGACTGAGTTCGTCGTAAAAGAGGGCCGATTTCTTGGTGGTCGATGGTAGGGCTCTCATGTCGACTGAGACAAGCCACATATGAGCTGGACTGTGTCTCGAGTGCATCCGTACGACTGTCGAGACCCGAACTACCTGCCAAGGACTCGGTGGACGCCGTAGGGGTCGCCGGGACCGCCAGGCGCCAGGCGAGCCGTGCAACATTGTGTTGTCTTCTCTCTTCGGCAATGAACCGATCGACCAATGGTTTGACATGTTGCGCTGCGCTGGACCAAGGGGGTAAGCGACTTCGCGTGAATATGAAATCATCCGCCGAGTTTTCAGAGAGTCCGTCGGAATTATCTTCCTCAGAATCGCAGGAAGTCATCAACTACAAACGTTTAAAGTCAGATTGTGCGAGTGGGTATACATAGTTCTACTAGGAGGCATCAGGAATACCTCGCAAGAGTTGAATACCAGAAAACTGGTTGACTCACGAATCTTGGGGTGAACATTATTTGGTAAGTAGGTGAAGGTATTTTAAGAGAATAAATACTGTCGTCGTTATCTTCGAATGGCTCCGTAGTTTCTAGGTCGTCTGGTTGAGAAAGCTCCAAGTCGGATGGGTGGCAGGATCTCCTCTTGGGTGAAGGGACGAGTGGAATTGCATCCAAGCGAGCCCCGCCTGGTGAAGACAAAGTCAGTCGTGGTACAACGGAAGCCATATGTACCGAGGAAAGACTACTTTTGGAGTATATTGTATGAACTATTGCCACAAGGATTATACCGGAGTAAGTTGACAATGACAACTGTGTCTGGGGTTAAAGGCTGGCGGTGAGGAATCGAAAGATCCCTTAATTTAAAGCAATATGAAGGACACTTGGGCAACCTTAACTGGACGGAGACTGACCCTTGAGTTTATGATGTGCAAAACAATCTATCAACTTAAAATCTTCACAAGTTTATATTTGGGGATGCGGAAACAAGTTAAAAACCAATCTAACATTTAATTCGTGCACGCTTGGCAATGTTGGTTGAGGGAAGATTCAGATTCCGGGAGATGATAAGTTTCTGGCGTGGTGTTAAAGAACGAAACAAGCAAGGTGATCACTGCTTAGCCTGATCTGGCGGAGGTCAAGCTCGGGCGGGGTACATAAATAAATACATCAGGGTACATCACTATGCACGATCTAGTATATAGCCTCGAGAAGCCTATCAAATTTATTAACATCAGGATTCATACTTAGGATCAGCGCACTAAGACAACCCAGTTCCAATAGAAAAATTTGAAGAGCGACCTCTTGTTCATGAACCGATCTTGATCAGACACGGAGGAAGAGCTAAGAAGATCACCTCATTTTAGAACATCAGCGTGTTCCTAAGCTGTTATCACACATGTCGGATTCCTAAGGCATCATCAAGCCTTCAATCCCACCAAAGGCTGGCGAAATCAGCGAATCGATTGTCCAGCTGGGTTCATCAGTGCGCGTAAAACTCCCAGTACCCGCTCCCCAGGGTCGTCACCTGTAAAGGCAGACTGTAGAAATCCCTCAATGGCAGTGCAGGAGGTGAGACGACTACTTGATGGTGTAGCGTTACCCTTTGGTACATTATGTCTTGCGCCAGCTGTCTCTGCAGGGAGGTTTGAAAAGGAGCAAACTTGATGCAAAAGGAGGATGGAACTATTTTTGGCAGCCGGGGAACCCGAGTTTCACCTCTATGGTGGGTGCCATCTGCCCCTGTTTTTCTCCTATCTCCCAGAGGCCAAATTGCATGGCCACCGGGACCATTGAAAAGGCCTTCATCCAGCCCCTTCCACTTAGATGATTCCATGTTGGTAACTAACAGCGGTCGGACCGACTCCCGGTGGCTCTTCCTGAATAAGTTGTGGCACTCCTAATTGACCCAACCGGAAAATAGTTCCTTATCGATATTTCCCATCAAGCAAGTCTTTTGATCGCATGGAAGAGGTTTGGGTGACAATGTCACTGCTTCTGAGAGCGGATAGCACCTGAGTTTGGCGCATGAGTTGACGATCTGTGCCTTTCGTTTTGGTTGATGTTACTTGGTTGAGTGATGTTAATCGGCTCTTTGTTCCGGCGCAGTTTTGACTTCCGAGTTTGTGGTTGTGGTGACATGACGGACGAGTGGACTTGGAAGTGATGAAGAGCTGGTCGAGTTTAACGAGGATGGCTTTGCGCTGAGCCTGCCATTGGGACAAAGCTGAGGAGATCGTTGAACGATGAGTCGATTGGCGCACAGAACATAGAGACGAAACTGAAATATATGTGTATGTTGATTAGCTCGCTGTCGGCCGCGGAGGGTTGGAAACAACCCCTTCCTCCAAATCATGTGCAGCTAGGGCGCAACACACATAGATCCCCTCACAAAGTTACAAACCCCGGCAGTTGGGTGAGATGCTTAAGCAGAAGGTTTTGGCAAATAATCCTATCAGTTTTGTACTTCTTGTATACAAATGTGGCTGCCTCTCGATTGTCAGGCCAAAAGATGTTAGATTTGGAGCAACTGAAAGTATTCATTTCTGATTACATTCTTTGCCATTCGCACGCCTAAACAGCATTACTATGATGACTGAGAGAGAAGTATTTGAAGTACCTGAAAGTAGCGATAGAAGTTTGAGTATGAGTTTGGGAGGATAGGAAGTGGAAGTGGGATAGAGGAAAATATCTGATGAGATAGAGAAAGCGGGAAAAGTATCAAGGGCTGTTTAGAGATGGATCTTAGGCAATACATGAAAGTGAAATAAATGAATACAGCTTCAGCTTCTTTATGTCTTTATCGTGTTCTGTGCTAAGACTTGTAACGAACAGAATCGTTTAACGAGTTCTTCTTCCCTGGATGATATGTTCAACTGAGGTCTGTTCTGAACCATGTTGTAATTACATTGATTAGCTTGTCCTTTCTTTTTATCTAAAAGGAAGCAAGAAACTTGCTGTAGTCGGGGTTGTTTGGTATCCTTGTTCTAAGAACTGGGGTCATCGGTGACGCCTGGTTTAGAGCAAGAATCGTAGTATTATCTGGTCTGCCTGGTTCTGGGAAGCACTTGAATTTTATTCATAATCTCTAGGTTTTATCTTTTCTGGGTCTGAACTGTGGAATGGTTACTAACCAATTCTTGCAGCTAAATTAGTCTTTAGCCATCTTTGGTGTCTCACAACAAAAAGTTCATTATAATTCTCCTGCTCCTATACCCAGGATTGCCTGCTTATACTACAACACTTTTCAAATGTTTGATCATCTCGGTATCTATCAGGGATAATTTTTGCGTGATGTTTTAATTCATTCAGTTTGAACTGATCATTGTTGAAAACAGACACAAAAACAAAGGACCATTGACCATGTTTTGACATAACTGCATGTTGTGATAAATCGAGGAGGGGAACTATTGGATACGGAAGTCCTGCAAAGCAGAGATAAACTTGAAACACAATGTTGTATTGACTCTTAAGCATAATCTCAACTTACTTCTATTTTCAGAATGTTTTGAATTCGAAAAGAGGAAAGAAACAAAGGAAATGAGTACGTAGAATAGAAAACGAATTTATTGTGTTGAGTGGTATCCAATCAATAGATCAAAAAATAGTTTCAAGAAACCATGATGGGCTTTATCTTGTTAGAATTGTAGCTAAATCTGTCAATTCATATTGGGTATAGATTTGTGTATACCAACTTAACAAAACAAATGCTTTGAGATCTGTCAAATTTGAGAAGGTGTGATTTTTTGAAGCAGAAATATATTGGATTAAAGATATCCAGAGAGGACTAAATCTAATCTGATGCCAGCGGAAAATGTGAGATGGAAGCAATCCCGCAAATGGAAGGCCAAGGTATCCCGGAATAGAAACCATTTCTGAAAACCAGGTTTTAAATCTTAATATACCCGCACGTTTTGCAAATTCACTTGGCAGACGTTTGGAAACTTTTAGGTGAAGTAAAGCAGCTGATTTGAAAATTTCTAACATAGTATTGATTGCCATATCCGATCCAATGGGCTCTCCTGTTTGAGATGTCAAAATTTGTATATGGCTAGAATGGGAAATCCCAATTGGTAATACTGGGTGTTCAGCTTTCACGGACACTTTGGAATTAATTCCTTTAGGGTAACCTTTCCAAACTGCTTTCATAGTCGTCCTAATTGATCTCAGTGCTTCTTTTATTGCTGATTCCTTTATTTTGAGCTCTGTTGAATCTATCCGTTGAAGAATTGACAACATTTCTTGTAAATACAATTGATCCATATGCAAACAATGACTTGGACTGATCATAGTCTGAGATCTGTATGTTGATCTAAAATCTAGAATCATACAGATGTACATCAGCCCCTGTAAGTAAATCTAACCCTAACCCTTTCAAAAGGGGATGCTGAGATTAAAAAGCTTACCGTTAAGATTTTTTTCATAAGCATTTATCAAATCTGAGGCCAATTCACTTGAAGATCTACTACCATGCCAGTAGTCCAACATTTTGACCTGGATTTCTCCCAGTCTGGCGGTTGTAAACTCTCTTTCTGCCAATCGGAGATGGGGGAAACCACAGATTGGCAGACTTTTTTCAGGTGAAAACATTTGATCATTCAACCAGTTGAAGAGTCTTGGACAGTACACATCGGGTGGAAGTTTAATTTTCTGGCCTTCAGGGTTGCTGAACTCATGCATTTTCAAGCCGTATATCGATTGGATCAACTCCCAATATCGGTTTTTGAGTTCATCCGATGGCGGGATGAGACCATCGGTATTTAAGATTCTTATGAATTGTGATTGATCATTGGAGTACATTCCTATGTGATAAGATGGATGTTTCACTTTCTGCAGACCCGTTGGAGTCAAGGAATCTATAAGTTTAAGTCTACGGGTGAATTCCTGGAGGAAAGTCTTGAGCAGAGGGTCGGACTTTGAAGTGCCTGGAGAAGGCAAGCCATGACTGCTACCTCTTTCGATTGAGGGACCCCCACCTTCAAAATTTGATGATGGGCCGTAGCGAGGCCTTCCACCTGGATATTTCATGGGTGATGCATCTTTTTTCAGGGCCAAAGTGTGAGATGGTTCGACATACACAGTGGAGGTAGAATCTGCGTTCGAGTTGATCGGTAATGCTGTGTAAGTCTTTGTCCATGCTTCTTTTACTCCAGGTTGGATCGGACCGGCATTATCGGTGAGGTGTTCAAGAAATGCTTTAACAGCAGCCACATGTCCCTTCTGCAATTGGGGAGCATCTTCCATGGCCAAACTGATAGCCGGGATACTTGTGAAGATACAGGCTACTACACCAAGAAGTATTGACTGCTTTTTCGGAATGAGGGAGAAGCACATTTTCTGAAATTGGTTTGCAATAAAAATGCTAGAGAGTGGTTCTGTGAGAGTTTTCGTGACACTTGCCCGCCTTGGTCACTCTAATTAAAAAGGTCTACACTTTATCCCGGAATACGTGGGACTAAGTATTTCTGAATATATAGATCTAACAGTAGTATCTGCCAAATGTGATGGAAGATATGAGCAAAGACGAAAGTAAGAGACGAAGATCAAGACAGAAGGTGACAAGGGACCAGGAAAGAATTGATCAGAAGGGAAGAGGCAAATGGTATTTCAGAATAGGCAAGAGATAAGGGATAGCAGAAGACTGAGTTGAAGGGCTGAGATTACTGTGATGGAAGAAGGAAAGAAAACATTGAGAATGAAGGGTGTTCAAGATGGAGAAATATCAATGATGAGAACTAATAATTGAAGATATGTGGAAGTGGAGAAGGGATTGACTACAACATGAATGTCATTGTTGCTATTGGGCCTAGGAAGCTAAGACAATTTGTATGACACCCAAGAGTGTTGTGAGCTCCCAAAGAGGTAAGTAAATTAAAGTCATGTACGGAAGGGCAGGGATATATATGCAAGATCTGAGAGGGTTGAGTGTTAAATTATATTCTCAGGCAAAAATCAGAAACTTTCATGGCATGAGGTGACATCAGAAAGTCAAAGTAATGTCTGTGTGGCATCATAATACCTAAACTGTACAGGATTTGTTGTGCAATTTGAAACATCTCACAATACTAAAAGTCATACAACAGCAAGTTATTTTTATAAGATAAATGATAATAATTATCAGTCCTCCACGACTATCCGGTTCGAGTGCCAAATAAGATAATATTGCATAGAATGATGAAAATAGACAAAAGAAAAATAGAAAAAAAATAAAGAGACAAACCTATAAGATAAATGATAATAATGAGTCCTCCACGACTATCCGGTTCGAGTGCCAAATAAGATGAGGAACTCTAATGGATAGCCGCGGTTACAGGTTTAAGTATTCTAAGGTTTGTTACATGTCTGTGATATGTAATATAGTATGTAGTATGTGTTTTGAATAATAATCTACTAGATGTTATGTAATGTTGTAATCCCATAAATCTACAATTTTCAGTCCATCTATCTATATTGTGTTATTTTGGAAATACACAGAAACATAACTTATATATAATGCATCAGGTTGTTACACTATGGTTGTTACACTAAACAAAATACAAGTGGAAATGAAACATGTGTTTATTATCTGTCCTATCTATTCCAAACAAATGTGAGAAATCCAGTCCAAAAGATGGAACATTTGTTTTTTATCTGTGACCTTTCACCTGTCACCTTAACTGTAAACTGTCACATGTTTCTTGGCATGTCTGGCCTTGTGGCCTGGTACTGTCGTGTTGTGTTTTCCTTTGTCCTTCTGCCTAGGCCCTGTTTGGATCTTACAAGGGGGCTCTCTGGTTATCTGCATATGGTTTGCTCCTGAGGTTGTTAATACAGCATCAAGTCTGAGAACTTATCCTAGGAACCATCCTTTCTTCCTTGCTACTTGGTCCTTTCTTGGGATCCCTCACAAATTTCCCTTCATTGTCTCCTCTTGAAGAGCTGAAATCTTGACACATCTTACACCAAGCTCTAATGGATACTAAACCTATAGTTATAATTTTTCCTGAAGAACTTGCACGAAACCTGGGAGTATTCATCCCTGAGAAACCTATGAAGCTCCAAGGGGTTTCAGTACTCCCATACAGGAATGAATGGGACGTCTGAAGTGTTTATTGTTTGAAAAATAAGTAGGGCATTTCACTTTTGGGCTTCCAGAGGAGGATTGTGGTTCATTGTTGGAAAGCTGTTCCTGATGGATATCTCAGCTACCATCAGATTACCGGTCCTAGGGGGGAATAACTTAAATTTACAGAAAAAGGGACAACATAAATGGTGCCAATCTTTCCTGCTGCCAATTCATCATAGCTGGGAAATTAGCCTTCCAGCCAACATGTAATTACAATGTATTGTTTAGGCAAGAGGGAATTATATTGTTATTTGATAATGGGGAAGTGCCCTATTTATACACATTAAGTGACTTGTCACTGATTCAGCAACTTATAAATCAGCTCTGAACAGATGAAACCCATAAGTAAACTCATGTGTCAGAATTTCAGCCTTTCTGTCCGCTCACAAACTCATCATCACATCTCTCAATAAACCCCCCCCTTTTTATAATTATTTGTAAATCCCTATCACCCTACCACCAAGTTGTCTCATTTCCAAATCACTCAACATTATTGCTAAAATTCACTCTACCAACCAGGTAGTTTTACTTCCATCACTCTGCTATGTGGCAGTTTTATTTCACTCTAACATTTAGCTAGGTTCACATCACTGTCACTGCTTATGCTTGTATACTTTACATCATATGTTTTTATTTTTTTCAAGCTCAACCACTTGTTGGCCATTCCTGTTGTTTTCTGTTTATTTAGCTAGTTTGTTTTCCAGCTGAAATATATGATCAAGTCTGAGCCTTTTCACCTTAAGCTTGCTCCTTGGTACTGCTCTCTTAGTTCCTGAGCAGCCCCCCCTTTCTTGCAACTTGTCCTCCTGAGCTTAAATCCTAACATCATGCTCATCTTTCTTAAACTTCCCTAACCCTTTTTCCAGAGACACCACTATAGGCTATTTCATGATTGGTAGTAGGGAAACTCAAGTATGTGTGAATCCATTACTAAATTTGAATGCTAAAACATAGGAACAGAAACTCCTGATAATATCCTTCAATATTTGAATCATTCATTCTGCTAAAACATGTGTCTGTGAGTTGTAATCTTTAGAAGAGGATAACTTAGTACCCAGCATGCTATGTAAATCATTCCAGAATTATGAGGTGAATTTTGTGTCTCTATTAGATATCATTATCTTTTGATGACCAGGTCTTGAAATCACTCCTTTCAAGAGCAGGGTTGCAGTGTCCATAGCTGTGTATTCTTATGTACAGGTAAAAATATTGGTTTTTTGGATCCCTATCCAATATCACTAGGCAAGCATTGTGACGACTTTTTACTCCTGGGAATATACCATTACTTCATCCATATTTAATTCTTCTTTGCCAATTTACATAGTGAAGGAGTAAGACTTAGGGGTACCTATGAGTGAGGTACCCTAGTTTAATTTTAGTGTAGATTCAGAACATCACATAATATTCCAACTATTATTTGATATTCTATGTTTTTTTATAATAAGTTGTTGAGTTGCCTGTTAGTCTGCTACCATGATGTATCACCAGCTGAACCATGACCACTACCAACCAACACCCTGGCAGTCACAAGCGTCTGTAGCCTAGTTGGTAAAGGCAGCACTCTAGCATGTGTCTCAGCTTAGCTGAGGTCGTGAGTTCGAATCTCACCAGACACATCTCCATTTTACAGTCTCTACATAAGTTTTTGTGTAAATCCTGTGACAGGTTGCTCTGTCATAGTAGCAAGCTGACAGTACTCTTCCATTCCTGAACACATGTGTAATGTGTAATAATTATCTTACATGTAACACTCCAAAGCATCATACGATGTACCATACCTCTGTGTATCATGATATTTCCATTTATTTTTCATGAAATCTGATAACAAGTTAATTTTATAATCAGTATTTGTTTCCAATGAATTCTTCACCCTCTAAGTTGGATGAATCCATTTAAAAACTCCCTGAATATCTTGAAAGACAGACGTGAAGATGTTTGGAAATAAATTGAGTCCAAAAATCATAAAAATCCAACTGATGATTTTTTAAAAAAAATATTAGTCAAACTGAATTCTACACCCCTCAAAGTGTTTTAAATAAGTTTAAAATGTTGAGAAATCCTGGAAATTAAGCTGTGGGGATTTCTTTTGAAAAAACCGGGTGGATTGGCCAAAAAAAATAGAAGACATGGTATTTTTGCAAAATGAAAAATTACCATAAAATTCTACACCCCTGAAAGTGTAATCAATAAATTTACAATCTTGAAAAACAATTACAATCCACCTGCAAAAAAGTAAATACAAAAACCGGGTGTTAATACAGAAAACCGGGTGTACTGCGCAGGAGTTTGGAAGTCACCACTGTGTAAAACCGGGTTTAAACGCGGAAAAACTAGGTTTTTTTTTATCATTGCCCTTTGGTTTAATGTCCTTAAACTTTTGAAAAATTTGCAATACTACTGGTTTTCAGTTCTCCAGTGTGGAAACTAATCAAAATGATTTACCTTTTTGGTATTCTGAGAAGTGGATTGGGGCGTTGATAAATGCACACATCACCCACCGGCACGCCAATTTTCTTTGGCGTGCCTACATGCCAAAATAAATTGGTGTGTAGGGTCTACACGCCAATTTTTGGCCGTAGGCCCTGCACGCCACCAATATTTGGCGTGCGGGGCCTACGGCCAAAAATTGGCATGTGGGAAACCTTGTTGGCCAGGATGAAATCCTCCCGGCTGATGAGGTTACACAACCTTGTTGGCTGGGAGGAAATCATCCTGGCCAATGAGGTTATACAACCTTGTTGGCCAGGAAAAAAAAATGAGTATACTGAGATTCAGACAGAAATTTTTATCTTCACATCCATGCACAAATGTTGAAAAATTCAAGGGTTGAACAAGGGTATTGATTGTATTGCCTTGATTATGCATTTGTAACAACATATGATTCATCAGAATTGGCTGAGAAATGATCAGTTTGCATCATAAATTATTTTCCTGTTACAACAACACATCTTCCTGAGAATAATGGCTAGAAGAATTTCTCATTATATCAATTATTTAAATCACTCCAGAAAGTTACTTTGAGAAGAGACCATGAAGTTTGTATCATGAATGAAAATTGTAGATTCTATGGTTGGAGTTTGTAATTATTTATTTACTTTTTATTTCATTTAAAAAAACTATTTGTTACAGCATCATGAGCTGTGTTAGCCAAGGTTCCAAATTATAGATATCAAACTTTTTGGTTTGGAATATTGGAATTATTGGCTCCTAAGTCTTAATCACCTAAATTCTACTTGGTATATATGGTATACTATGATTGATTCATTTCACTTGTGGTATTTCCTCAGAGAATAAACTAATTTCTATCCCTAATTTTATGACTGCTAGGTATTAGCTGGGTAGGCACAATTAGCAAAATGTCAAGTTTTTATCTTTTCGGCTTTTCAAGTGCATGGAAACATGCATTTGTGGGCTACCACATGTCATTAAGATTTGCCAGGAGGTGGTTATGGACACTGTTTTGATGGTAACAAACATCATTTGAAAATAATTTCATATCTTCAGGGTTTTAGAGAATTTAAAGATTCCCATTTCAATGAATTTCAATGAATATGAATGAATTAGATGTTCCTTTGTATCAAAGATGAGCATTCTTTTTATCATATAAAATTCATAAACCGACAATGTTTTGAAACTGGTGCAAATTGAAGCTATATTTGGTGGGCAATCTTTGTTGTGATTGATGTATGCATGTAGAAAGGGGTATTTGTGCAAGAGGTCCAATACGAAGACTTCCATGATAAATGCTATTATTAGATGATAGATTTCTGTTAATTTTTTTTAGAAAAGATCTCCAGTTTGAGGATTACAAATACTATTCATATTTTCAATTGGAATATACATATCTTGGGCCTCCCAGCTCTATTAGCCAGCAATCCAGTCTTGAAATATTATCTATCGATATATATATATTAGGGGGTATCAAATATGACCAAATCCACCATTAAAACCAGTGAATTAAAATATTCAACAAAATTTGGATTTTGGAAATTCTGACCAATTGTATATGGGTATCAATGGTTTTTAAAAATGGTGGATTTTCAAAACCAGTTGATTAGATAATGGTGGATTTAGTCATATTTGATACCCCCTATTACTTAGGTTAAAACATATAAAACATTCTCTGTAAACAATTTCAGGGGTCACTGTATATTGGCAATGTTCCAGCAAAAAAGTGAAGTCTGATTTTTTTTTTTCAAGAAAAAAAGTAAAAGAGAAAACATTTGCCCGTTTTCTCTTCTCTTCTAGTTAGGCTTCAGGATTTGACCATTTTTCTGGATTGATATTGTAGAAATTCAGTAGATTCAGCTAGCAAACCCCCAAGGTAATTTTGTCTAACCCCTTTTCACCTACGTCATTTAACCCTCTTCACCTACGTCATTTAACTCATTCTCATTCTCAATTAAGCAAGTAAGAATCACATTTGAACACCATCTCTCAAAGCTCCATCTCAACGGAACATTCTCTTCAAGTTACCGGATCCGGTCCAAGACTCAAGATACTGGTGTAAAGTAAAAAAAACACATCTCTCATCTCATCAATAAACCTGAATCGATAACTCAACGCTTTTTTCCTTCTCTCTTCTTTAGTTCTTTGTTTTTTACACTTCAGATCTTTCTTATAAATAAAAAACTATTTACTTGTTCTCTAACATTGTTGGTATTCTAGCTTCTGGGCGTTGATAAACGCACGCCAACGCCAACCCGCACACCAATTTTTTTTGGCGTGCGGGGCCTACACGCCTTTTTTTTTTGGCGTGTAGGGTCTACACGCCAAAAAAAAGGGCGTGTGGGAACCACACGCCATTTTTGGCGTGCGGGTCTCACACACCAATTTATTTTGGCGTGTAGACCCTACACGCCAAAAAAAAATTGGCGTGTAGGCCCCGCACGCCAATTGTTTGGCGTGCGGGTCCCACACGCTCACGTAATCAAATGGGCCCTCCCATTCGATTACGTGAGCGGGGAATTTGTATATCCCATACACATAATACATACATGTATTATGTGTATGGGATATACACATCCCCCGCTCACGTAATCGAATGGGAGGGCCCATTCGATTACGTGAGCGGGCCCGAGTCTGTTTCCGGACTGGGGCTTGCTTATGGTCCTGGTTTTTTCAACCAGAACCACAACAAACACCGCCCACCGCTCACCAATCCAATCAAAAAAAACGGTGAGTCTGGAAATCCAAAAAAAAAAAAAAAAAAAAAAAAAAAAAAAAAAAAAAAAAAAAAAGAAAAAAAAAGAAAATAAAAAAAAAAAAAAAAAAAAAAGAAAAGAAAAATAAAATCAAAAAAAAAATAAAAATAAAAATAAAATAAAATAAAAATCAGAAAAAAATGAAACAAAAAATCAAAACAATTACAAAAAATGAGAAATACAAAATGAGAAAAAAACCCCAAAAAAACCAAAAAAAAGGGATTTTTTGGGGTTTAATTTTGTGGGAGAAAAAAAGCCCACAGGCCCAGGGCTCCAAGACCCAACTGGCCCAAAGAAAGGGCCCAATGGCCATAAGAAGGGGCCCGCCTCTGCCCATCACCTCCAGTGGGCCCACAGGCCCACTTTGATGCTCCAAAGGGGCAATAAAACATTCAAAGGGGCCATTCAAACCCCCCAGGCAGCTCAAAGGGCCCCGTATAAGCCCCAGACGCACTCCATCCCCCCCAAAAGTGGCCCATCCCAAACACATCTCTTCCTATTTCTATTTTTTTTTCACCGTAAATATAGTAACACGTGCTGACAAACTCTCCCATTCAAATGCAAATAGATTCCGCACAATTCACCAAATCAGCAGCAAACGATGTCTCACACCGGTCATTACAACTCCTCAAGCAATCAGCCTCCACGCCCATACGGATTCTATGAGGTTGACCCCAACCATCACCCTCACGCCCCACTTGGCAACATGTATCAAAATCAAATCTCTGCATATGGAAATTCACACGTGCTTGGCCAACCTGAAGCTCCAATCAATCAATCAGGCCACCTAGCAACTAACTATGGCTACCCAAGCAACCAATATGGCCAAGCCCCCCAGCCCCTTACTGTCCCCTCAGCCCACCCAGCCACCTACAGCTTCAAAGACAACAACTACAGACTGGCAATCCAGCCAAACCCTGTCCCCCCAGCCCACCTAGTAGCGCAGCCTGTGTTCCGCCCATATGAGGTACAATTGCCTCAATTCACCCACTATCACAATTGACCTCCAGCCTCTACCTATCAGCTTGATCCAGCCCAACCATCCTATCTGGCTCAGCCATCCCTCTACGCACCACCTCATATAACTCAAGCCCCACCATCCCATCCGTTTCCGCAATCCCATCAAGCACCAAAAATCTCAAACTACTGGCAGCCGGGACCCCAACCATTGTCCCACCCGGCCAACCCATTCACTCTTGGAGCCACTCACTTCCAAGGCCCGCCAACCTCTCACAATTTCCCTGTTGGCCAACCATCAGTGCCTGCTCCGCCGCAGACAAATCAAATCCCTTCAATACCTGTCATGCAAGATATGCAGCCATCTCTGGGGGAAATAACCTCCTCTGCACCATTTAGCCCTCAAATTTGGCCACCTGCACAACCAAGTCCTCAACAGTTTCCCCCAGCAACGTTCAGCCCTCAAGTCCTTCAAACTGTGGCTGAAGGTGAGTTTTCAAATACTTCTCCACTTTGTTTTCATATTACCAAGAACTAATGTTTACCTACTCAATTCCCCAGTCAAATACCCAAGGATCACGGCTACATCTCCTGGCGGGTATCAACCTGCACCACCCAGCCCTCAACTGTTTCCCCAAGCAAATTTCAGCCCTCAAGTCCCTCAAACTGTGGCTGAAGGTGAGTCTTCAAATACTTCTCCACTTTGTTTTCATCTTACCAAGAACTAATGTTCACCTGCACAATCTCCCAGTAAAATACCCAAGCATCACGGCTACATCTCCCGGCGGGTATCACTCTGCACCACCCAGCCCTCAACTGTTTCCCCCTGCAACTTTCAGCCCTCAAGTCCCTCAAACTGTGGCTGAAGGTGAGTCTTCAAATATTTCTCCACCTTGTTTTCATCTTACCAAGACCTAATGGTTACCTAGTCAATCTTCCAGTATACCCGCTCAATCCTTTAGGACGTTCACCGCTGGCCCCCGCAATGTTACCCGCCGCCAATCAACCGCATAAAGTGTTGATGAAATCTGAAGATGTAAAATCTTATGATTATTCAGTTGGCAGTAAGTTCTTCTAGTTTCTTAATTCACCCACTTGAGGCAGACTGGCTGAACTGCTTGTGTTTCCAGATGCAATGGATGCACCACCCGAATTCCTTTTCACATGTGTCACTAATCTCAAACACTTTGTCACCACATGGGCCCACGAGCATGGTTACGCTCTGAAAGTTTGTGCTTCCAAGCGGGACAAGAACATCTACTTTGCATGCACAGTTGCCGGGGAAGACCAAACCTCAGTTGATGCTATCCGGTGTGGTGATCCATTCCACATCATTACCATACTTTTAATAAATTATTTATCACTTATAAACCTCAAATACTTACATATATATACATATAAAACCCAAACCTTACACATATTCATCATTATTATTTCATAATCAGATTCTACACCTCATTTTAACCCTAGTCACTCACTACACCCACCTTCAAATTCCTCATGGTTCAAGAGTTACAGGCAAACACAGAATAACCCAGCAAGTTACAGTATTAAGCAAGTTATAGAATACAATAAGTACATATTATAAGTAGATATATTTCAGAACATTATACATAAATACATATTATATAAACTACATAGACACTACATAGACACTACATAACATACACTGCACATGACTAGGCTTTATTCAGTAACATCTTACATCATATCTACTGTACATAAACTCCACCTTCCCACTACTCATCTGTCACTGTCATGACTATTTCATATATGTCACTTTCTCTTCTACTGATCTATCATGTTCTTCCTTTTCCCACCAGCTACATGACATAGCCTTGTTGTTTCCTTCCTCTAGCCTGATGGCTCCTCCTCTTTCTCAGATATATAAGGATACCTGTTCCTCCCTCTTGTTCCCTTATGGACCCCCGACTTACTAAATTACCCCAACATATACCAACATTACAGACCCCATAAATTAGTATACATATTTAGTAGAGTTACCATCACCCTTAGGAATATATAAATATACATACCAGCTTAAACCTCAATATAAGAAGACTGCCCCTCTCTTGCTTGACCCACTTTGACTCCATAGTTACCAACCCTGCCCCACATTATACTTTATATATATACTTTACACAACTCATCCCCCCTTCATCCATTCCTCTCACCTGGTGTGTGTGGTAAACAAGCACATTAGTATTAGTCTTCTAAGAGTAGATATAAATTAGCCACACCTTTTATTTTATTCTTAGTGTTACACTCATCCCCTTAGCTTTAGTCAGGAAGGCGGCTCTTATATCAGCACCTTTGTCATAACCTACATTAGTACTAGTGTAGTTATACATATCCCTTCCAAGCTCTATTCTGCCCTTTGAGTAGTTCCACACCGGTTTCGAGAATCTAGGAATAAGCGACTGGGGTGCTGCTTCAAAATATCCAGCCACAAACCGACTTCAGTGAAACTCAAGGATGCACCATGGGAACTCCGATGCCAAAAGACGATTGAGCACAATCATGGTCCAATCGATCTGGAACATGTAGTCATCCACAAGAAGCTCTCTGTCGAAGGCCAAACTGAGGTTGCTCGCTTATCGTCTCTTGGAATGCAACCCCAGGCAATTGCTAGACTCCTTACTAGCAGTGAGGGAAGGTTTGTAACCAACAGGACGATATACAATACAAAGCAGGCACTGAGGGCAGAGAAGAGGGCTGGCAACACCCCAATCGAGTACCTCCTACGTTGCCTCAACAAATCCAATTGGACACACGAGGACGTTTACGACACAGACGGCAAGCTCCTTTACTTGTGGTTTGCGCACCCAGGATCGTTGCTTCTTGCTCGCAGGTTCCACCATGTGGTCAACATTGACTGCACTTACAACACGAACCTGAACAACTACCCCCTGCTGCATGTGGTTGGCCAAACTGCAACCAATCACAGTTTTTCGATTGGTTTTTGTTTGATGCGAAACGAGAAGAATGAGGCCTACTCATGGGCTCTTGATAAGTTGAAGTGGGTGGTATATTTGACTAATCACCTATTCTCATCAGAAACTGACTGTACTCCGGTGCCTGTGTGATACCCATAGATCTATATGGGACGCTGACCACGCGCCAAAGGTCTTTGTGACAGACAGGGAATCGGCACTGCGTAATGCTATCTCAAAGCACTTTCCGAATGCAACCGCAAACTTGTGCATGTGGCACATTGATTGGAACATTGTGACAAACTGCAAGCAAGCCTTTGCTGGCAATGGCGAAGAATGGGCCAAATTCATGAGGCTCTGGCATGAGGTCGCACATGCCCCCAATGAGGACACCTGCAACTCAAAGTGGGCTCAACTGACACAGTACCTAGTCACTCGAACTAACGTCTACGAATACCTGTACAAGAACGTCTGGAGCGAGCGACACAAGTTCATGAATGCGTGGGCCGGAATGACACCCCATCTAGGAAATCTGACTTCGTCACAATGTGAATCTTCCCACAGCTGGCTGAAAACCTATGTGACATCGGCTAGGTGCGACTTTGCAACACTTTTCATTACAATTGCTGCAGCAGTGGACCAACAACTTGACACAGCCCACACGAGCCTGGCACACGAGTTACAGAAGGGATTAACCGGAGTACCAAATGCCTTCAAGTCCCTCAGCTGCAAAATCTCCTGTCATGCGCTCAAGTTGGCCTTGTCTCAGTACAACAAGTTCATCAAGATGAAGAAAACCAAGCCTGGGGATCCCAGCCTTCAATGCAAAGGTAATTTCCAGGCTGGCTTGGGCATTCCGTGTTCGCACACTATTGAATTTTTGGTCCAGGGGAAGGGAGATGTGGAGCCTTCTGATTTCCATGTCCAGTGGCATCTGGCCTATAACCCTGACGGTCCAGTGAGTCCTCCTGATGTATGACTTATTCATGTCCCTCCTAGCTAATCTTCATCTATGTTCATTGCAGGCTCTTGATCAACCACTGTACGACTTTGAAAACAATTTTGAGGATTTCAAGCAGGAGATCTTGGCTTCCCACCACCCCTCGGCGTTAGAAGCAACAATGAAAAAATTACGAAGGGTCCATGCAAACACACACGTGGTTCCGCTTGCAGAGCCTGATCCTATCCGAGTGAAACGTATACTGGAAAGGCCGTGGAAGAAGAGAAAGGGTAGTGGGCGAGTTCAAAAGCGCGATGACACCCATGCGGAAATTGTGGAAGCGCAAATCCAAAAGGCGCAGGCAAGGAAAGCAAGACAGAAGGCCGGTGTATTAAAAAGAAAAGGGGGTAAGCGACAGTCCAAGCGGGCGCAGGCTCCATTGGACACCTCAGCTTCTTCCTCTGGGGACCTGGATGAGCTACCCAGTGTGGAGACACTCATGCGTAAGCAACTTTATTGCATGTCTTTTTAAGAGGCTGATAACTGATGGACTTACTAAGCAGTCAAGAGAAATCACCCCCCACAAATTGGCAGCCTCACTATTGGGAAACGGAATCGGGGGTCTTCCAGTTCAGGAACATCACGGAGCAAGGAAACGTGGCAGCCCAAGTATGGTAGTATGGATGGTGTAACAGATGAAGATTCTGATTCTGCAGATGCAGTTTCAGATGAAGATTCTGATGCCCCAGATGGGGAATCAGATGAAGAATCTGATGCCCCACATGGGGCATTGGAAGAAGAATCTGATGCCACAGATGGGGAATCAGTCGCAGAATCTGACGCACAAGGTGGGGAATCAGATGAAGAACCTGACCCCCCAGTGGATGCCTCCTCATCTATTGAGATGCAGGTTGAGGAAAAGCTGCTGTCACCTCCAGAAGCCTCAAGAAAAGCCTCAAGCTCTCATGATCAGTTGCAGGGTTAGGCCAGGCTACATTCACCCCCCACAGCCAAGGTAAGTACTATAACTTTGACATTAGATTATCAAGGCCTGATTCCATTGTATGTTTCATAGGACCGGCATGTAGATGCTGAGGTTGTACCCAAGGCTGGCCGAACGAGACAGGGGAATACCAACCCTGATGTTGCAGTGAGTGACTCAAGCTTGAAACGGACAAGGAGGAATGCACTGACTCTAACTGATAACCGACTTCTCATCATTCTTGTCAGGTGGAGCTTCCACAATGGATCTTAAAATACCTGCATTCCACTTATAACCCTGCAGGTGATGGGAACTGTGGTTATGCATGTGTGGCACATGCATTGGCAGCAGATAGACCAGAGGGTCCCTACGCTAAGGCCAATGGGTGGTACCAAGTGCGAAAGGATGTGTTAGAAGAGATCGAAAAGAACAAGGCACATTGGACAAGATACCTTGGGGGGCCTTCAGAATTCAACCGCGCTTACGGACGTGTTCAGGTGACTGACCCACGTGGATCAGTCCCCATGAACAAATGGATGAGCAAGTTGGATGTGGGACCAATTCTGGCCAATGCGTATAACCGGCCATTTGTCTTCCTCAGCAGAACGGGCGGGAGCACCACATATATTCCCGCCACAGTTCCCCTGGACCCTAAACCGCTGCCAGCCCTCTTCTTTGTTGAGAAAATAGCTAGTGCCAACCTATGTGTGCTCTCGACTCAAACTCGGGGGCCCGAGCCCGTTCGAGTATCAGAGCTCAGCATTGATGATCCCCGACTAACCGAGATACAAACTAAAGAACATGCTGAGCATGCCAAGATAGCATTCAACCAACGACGAAAGCAAAGAGAACTCAAGAAAGAAAGATCTAAGGAAAGTCAAAGCTCTAGTGAGGAGCTAGGAAATGCTATACAAAAGAATGCAAAAGACATAGAGGCCAAAGTACGATTAATATGTAGATTGAATGCTCGGAAAAGAAAGCACATCTCAGGAGAGCTGAGCAAGTACAAGAGGAGGAAAGTCCAACATGTAAAAAGGAAAGCAAGGAGCAGCGAGTCCAGCTTTTTATCTTGCTTTATCCTTGGTCATCCATGGATGATCCAGAGGCACATACACATTAGGTGGAAGCCTATAAATACAGCTTGGATTTGTAGTTAGGATTTAATAATCTCATTCTCATATATCTTATCATATTATTATTATCATATATTATCATTATTGTATATATCTTTATATTGTCTGGTAGCCTCGCTCAACAGACAATTAGCAATTTATCACATAAATCATCACATTAACTTAACACATTATCAGTACCAGAAGCTCGAAGCAAATTTAAGAGACAACTCTGCCCCAAATGGAATCAACTACCGAAAACAAGCGATACCGTCTAAACAATAAAAACTATGCAACTTGGGCCACCATGATGCGCGCCGAAATGTACAGCTCAGGATGTTTGGCGTTAATCAAACGAGAAGCGGTGGTTGATGTAGTCGATAAAAATATGAAACTTTATATACTAATTATGAAGCATTTAGACGAGGAGCATATATCAATCGTGAACAGCGAGCTTGGGCCAGAAAAAGAAGGAGAAGGCTTAGAATTGTGGGACCTTTTCAAGCAGAAGTATGCCGGAAGCGAAGCTCACCATCAAATGATAGCGCTTGGAGAATTCATAGATTTAGAGTTCAAAGAAACCAGGGACTTTGTCAAAGACATCCGAAGCGGGATCAGCAAGATCAGAACAGCTGGATTAGACATCAAAGAACAGGTCTTAGCGCTATTAATTCTCAAGAAACTCCCCAAAGAATTTGAGTCGTTAATACGAATCATCATCCAAGGAACAGAGGCGCTTAAAGTTGAAGAAGTAATTCACAAGATCGAACGCGACTACCTACAATTTAAGCTAAAGAACAACGATAAGATTGCGATGATCGGCCAACAACACCAAGCACCAAAGAAGACCGGAAAATGTTACAATTGTGACATTATTGGTCACTCGGCAAAAGAATGCCGCAAGCCCTGGACCAATTACAAGTATGCTCCACCAAAAGCCAATATTGGGGAAGCTGAAGGAATCAATGTTTCGTTCATAGCATACCAAGAAGGTTTAACTAAGGAAGAAGATCAAGAAGAAGAAATTAGCTTCTATGACCCAATTGCAAAAGAAATTGAAATCTTTGGGGATCTTGGAAACGATGGATTTTATAGCAAAGTAGAAAGAGAAGAAGCTTACAAGAATATAGCTATGACCGGGATTGTTTCAGCTAACAGCGTCATGGCAGCAGGGGAAGCGATAATCTTAGACTCAGGCGCATCCGATCACATGTTCAACAACAGAAATGATTTTGTCAACTACACTGAACATAAAGGAAAAGTAGAGATAGGTGAAGTAGGAAGGAGTGTTGAGATAGTTGGAAAGGGGGATGTTGTACTTACTGCTGATAAGAATATTATCACTCTTCGCAATGCATTCCATGTTCCTTCTTTGCCGTACTGCTTGATTTCCCAGACATCCCTGTGGAATGGAGGAGCCCAAATTACTAAAACTAAGGGTAATCGATTTGAAGTTACAATAGAAGGAAAGAAGCTATTTGATGGAGAAGTTAGTAACCGACTACCTTTCCCAATCTAGAGCGCAAACGGAATGTATGTCAGATCAGCCTAGACGAACACAGAAGGATGGGACACCCAGGAGGGCAAGAGAACTGCGAAGCATGTAGGCTAGGAAAACAAACTCGACAACCGTTCTCAAATCATCGAGTACGAACCGACGTTTCGGGAGAGGAGATATCAGCTGATGTGGTTGGTCCCATATCACCCGTTTCAGTCGGAGGAGCGAGGTATTTTTTAACTGTGGTAGATACTTCCAGTCGATACGCGTGGATAAAGATCTTGAAAGCCAAAAGCGAGGCCGAGAGAGAACTAGAGAAAGTCGTTAACCAGATTGAGAACAGGCTCAGCAACAAGGTTAAAAGGATAATTACAGACGGAGGAGGCGAGTTTATAAACCAAGACATGGAAGGTTGGATTGGAAAAAAGGGGATTTCTCACCTTGTTACAACTAGGAACACACCACAGCATAATGGAACGGCTGAGAGAATGAATCGCACCATTATGGAGAAGGCTCGGACAATTCGGATTGACTCAGGCTTACCAAAACAGTTATGGGCTGAACTCGTATCTACGGCTGTATTCCTATATAATCGTAATCAGAAAACCAACCCATACTTGCGTATGTGGGGTGTGGAACCTAAGCTAGACAGTATCCGACCTGTTGGATCAAATGTTCTATATAGTATCCATCATTTTGAAAGAATAGGAAAACTAGATCCGCGATGCGAAAAAGGAATCTTAATTGGCTTTGACGAAGAAATGAGGTCGTATCGTGTTTGGAATCCAGAAGCCAGAAAGGTCATTCGATCAAGAGATGTTGTTTTCAGCAAAGAAGATGATGATGTTGGGGAAATATTTAGCGAGGAATTTGAAGCCGACCCACAGGTAACGGTAGTAACAACCAAAGAAGAATCCAACTCCTCACAAACGACTATTAATGAAGGGGGGGATGTACAAGAAGCAATCATTAATACTCAGACACCAGGAAATCAACCAACAGAAAAAACTCGAATCAGCAACAGGAAAAAAGATCCAGTCGACCGATACGGTAACTGGACTTCATACCTAGCAGTCAAACAAGAAATTGAAGACTTGAATAAAGAAAATGTCATGAGCGAAATAATGGCTTTACAGACTTTTGTGAGAGAAAACGCCATCATTCCCGACAGTTTCAAAACAGCTGAACAGTCAAACGAATGGCCAGCTTGGCGCAAAGCAATTTTCTGCGAGCTTGATTCCATCGTTGAGAATGGAGTATTCGAAATTGTCCCTAGAGAAAGCAGAGACAAAAGCAAAACATTAATCAATACAAGATGGGTCTTGAACAAGAAATTCGACACCGAAGGAGTGCTTAAAAGGTATAAGGCGAGATGTGTTGCGAGGGGTTTCAAGCAGAAAGAAGGCATTGACTACGAGGAAACATTCTCACCAACTGGACGACTGAGCACCATGCGGTACATACTATACATTGCCACTCAAAGAAACATCAAACCAAGGCAGGCAGATTTTGTCACAGCATACCTTAATTCAAAATTGGAAGATGAGGAAGCCGTGTATATCAGTCTACCTGAAGGATTTGTTGAATGGCTAAAAGAAACAAAACAAGAAGCCTACACCAAAGACTTATCCAGAGCACTTATAGAGGAACCTGGTGGATTTGTAATAAAACTCAAGAAAACATTATACGGGTTGAAACAAGCAGCGAGGGGGTGGTATACAACGATGACTGACTGGTTTCTTAGGCATGGGTATCGAATTAGTGACGCTGATCCATGTCTTCTCATATCGGAAAGTGGAGATCTAGCTTTTGCCTGGGTAGATGACCTAATTTTAGTTGGAGAAAACACAGATAATCTCATTAGCAGCTTAGAAAAAGACTTCAAATAAAAGATTTAGGAATAGCCCAACACATACTGGGAATGAAAATTGAATATCTCCAGGATGGAAACATTTTTGTAAATCAGGCCCATTACGTAAAAAACTTAGTTGAAGAGTATGGACTTGAAGACGGAAAGACCACAGGGACACCGATGCAGGCAAATATCAAGTTAATCAAATCCACCGAGGAGGAAAGCAGTGTGTTCAAAGGGAAAGGCCTGGATTATCGATCGGCTATAGGCTCGTTAAATTATCTATCACAGTGTACAAGACCAGATATCACTTATGCAGTTGGAAAATTATCTCAATTCTTGGAAAATCCAAACGATACTCACTGGTGCGCGTTTAAAAGAGTTGTTCGGTACCTAAAGGGAACACAAGACTGGGGTATACTGTATCAACCAAATGGCGGCAACGAAATTGTGGGATATGTTGATTCTAGCTGGGCTGAAGACGAGCAAAGTTTGTCGACAAGCGGATACAATTTCCAGTGCGGGAACGGACTGATATCGTGGCGTAGTAAGAAATTAGGTGGACCAAGCTCGTCTTTGACTGAGGCTGAATATCGAGCTTACCTATCAGCCTCACAGGAGGCTCAATGGTTACGAAAGCTCACCTTTGATGTACATCACAATGTACCTGAAAAAACCAGGATTTGGTCAGACAACCAAGGAGCAATACAATTAGCAAAAAATCCGGTTTTTCACGCAAGAACCAAACACATTGGCGTACATTACAATTTTACCAAAGATTTGGTAACAAATAAAGAAATACAGATTGAATACATACCAACTGAAGAAATGCTAGCCGATATATTCACAAAAGCTCTAGACCGAGAAAAACACGTCAGGTTCTCGTCGATGATGGGACTGATACCAATGTCAATGGTTGAGCCGAGAGCAAGGGGGTGTGTTGAGAAAATAGCTAGTGCCAACCTATGTGTGCTCTCGACTCAAACTCGGGGGCCCGAGCCCGTTCGAGTATCAGAGCTCAGCATTGATGATCCCCGACTAACCGAGATACAAACTAAAGAACATGCTGAGCATGCCAAGATAGCATTCAACCAACGACGAAAGCAAAGAGAACTCAAGAAAGAAAGATCTAAGGAAAGTCAAAGCTCTAGTGAGGAGCTAGGAAATGCTATACAAAAGAATGCAAAAGACATAGAGGCCAAAGTACGATTAATATGTAGATTGAATGCTCGGAAAAGAAAGCACATCTCAGGAGAGCTGAGCAAGTACAAGAGGAGGAAAGTCCAACATGTAAAAAGGAAAGCAAGGAGCAGCGAGTCCAGCTTTTTATCTTGCTTTATCCTTGGTCATCCATGGATGATCCAGAGGCACATACACATTAGGTGGAAGCCTATAAATACAGCTTGGATTTGTAGTTAGGATTTAATAATCTCATTCTCATATATCTTATCATATTATTATTATCATATATTATCATTATTGTATATATCTTTATATTGTCTGGTAGCCTCGCTCAACAGACAATTAGCAATTTATCACATAAATCATCACATTAACTTAACATTCTTATCATTTTTCAATGATAATCATTGGATACGTGTGATAGTCAAGCGGACCCCCACGATTCCCTTTCCTCTCCCTAAAGTCTCCTGGTTATTTCACAAGAGCCCAGCAGCTGCTTGGCTAGACTGTGTTTCCCCTTCCAATACTCTTCACTCTTTGATCCCTAAATGATTAAATGTACCAAGTTACTGCAAGTAACACTAATTATTATTATCCTTATTAATATTTACCATTCTTATTATTCTTTAATATTATTCCTTTAAGATCTCTAGTGAATATTATTAGTATTATTAATTCATCATTATGACTTTAAGAAGTGATAACATAGTATTATTAAACTACAATCTTTACAATAAATAATATACTTAATTTAAATATACTTAAATTAATAATACGTTGATTAACTAACACATGAATAATTCAGGCTACTCTGTGATAATAAGTGATAGAGTGATAATATAGTATGATTAAACTACAATCAATCTTTACAATAAATAATATACTTAAATTAATAATATGTTGATTAACTAACACATGAATAATTCAGGTTACTCTATGATAATAAATAATACTTATAAGATGTGACAATAACAAATGACACATACACAATGATAAGTTAATATTTTATTAATATTAATAAAAGGGCCTTTAATATAATAAGGGCATTAATAAAAAAACTCGGTTTTTCCGCGTTTACACCCGGTTTTCTGCGCAGCCGCCCGGTTTTCCGCATTTACACCGGTTTTTTTTAATTGTTAATTTTTAAGCAAATAGCACGTGGAGCGCGGCATTTGATGCACGTGGAGCGCGGAATTTGATGCGCGTGACCTCCCCAATCATCCTCATTCGATATTTTATTTAAAACAAATAAAATAAACAATTAAAACAAGGAATGTAAACAAAACAAAACAAAACAAAAATATGGAGGGCGGCATTTTAAATAAGTAAAACAAGTAAACATTATTTATCAAAATTTTAAATTTATGTATTATACTTAAATGGGTGTAGAATTTTGTGGTAATTTTTAATTTGCAAAAAAACTGTGTCTTCTATTTGTTTTGGCCAATCCACCCGGGTTTTTTTTAATTCAATTTTTTGCGGGCGGATTTTCATTATTTTTCAAAGTTTTAAATTTATTTCTCATACTTACAGGGGTTTAAAATTTTATGGTAATTTTTATTTTGCAAAAAAACCATGTCTTCCATTTTTTTTGGCCAATCCACCCGGGTTTTTCATGAAAAATCCTCACAGCTTAATTTCCAGGATTTCTCAACATTTTAACATTTTTTTAAACTTTTTTAAAGCACTTTAAGGGGTGTAGAATTTAATGTGACTAACAGTTTTTTTTAAAAATCACTGGTTGGATTTTTATGATTTTTGGACTCAATTTATTTCCAAACACCTTCACGTCTGTCTTTCAAGATATTCAGGGAGTTTTTAAATGGATTCATACACTTTAGAGGGTGAAAAATTTATTGGAAACAAATACTGATTATAAAATTAACTTCTTGTCAGATTTCATGACAAAGAAATGGAAATACAATGATACACAGAGGTATGGTACATTGCATGATGCTTTGGAGTGTTACATGTTGTTTATTAAATAAACAAAAACCGGGTGTAAATGCGGAAAACTGGGTGCACTGCGCAGCCGCAGCTGCGCAGAAAACCGGGTGTAAACGCAGAAAAACTGGGTTTTTTTATTAATGCCCTAGAATAAATGAAATGAATAAAATAAATAAACAAAATAAAAAGCAAGAGACATAATTGCAAGTTAATAATTTATTAATAAATAATAAATGTCATTAACAACAAAGAGACATTAGTACAGACTAAGAATGCGCACACAAATAATACGTATAAGAAAGAGAAATTGTTATCAACACTACTGATAACAGCTAGAAAATGCTTACAAATGGTGAATGTACGCCTGAATTACATTCCTGAACTGATATGTAATGGGCAAAAAAAAATAGAAGACATTGTTTTTTTGGGAAATAAAAATACCATAAATTTCTACACCCCTGGAAGTATATTAGACATTTTTAAAATGTTGCAAAAAAATCAAAATCCGCCCGCAAAAAAATAAATAAAAAAAAAGGGTTTAAAAGCGGAAAACCGGGTGTGCTGCGCAGCAAATTTGAGGTTGCCGCTGCGTAAAACTGTGTCTAAACGCGGAAAAACCGGGTTTGTTCCTTAATGCCCTATAATAATTATGATACCACTAAGGAATCCCAATAGCCCAATTCTGGATAATCTATCGTTTAATGCTGATATATCATCAAGAATTGGCCACAACCTACCTTCAATAAGGTAGAAACCACAAACCCACATGAGTACTCCTTGGATGCCTATTAATAATACTCTGTTTGGGTTATATTTCAAAAAACACTTAAGTCTGATGTTTCATTCAAGTGGATGAGCAAGACAGTGGTGGAAATTACAACTCAAGGGAATGTGAATGAGAAATAAAAGGGAAGCCAAAGAAAAAACAACCCCCGGTACATATATCAGAAGTGGTAGTTGGCTACAGCTATTTCTATATCTTGGGAAAACAAAATTTGGAGGTTTTGAATAGAAAAACATTTGTGAAACTCTTCATGGGTTTTTTTCCAATCAACCATTGGGAAACCATCATGACCAATCCGGTTAAATCCCATGGAGCACAAAAAGTTGAGAAAGTATAGTCGGAGGTTATCCAAAGTCCCGTGAGGCATCACAGAAGTATTACCACTATCGACCTTATGTTTCAGATCATTGGCGCCAAATTCCAATAAGGCCGAAGCATTTGAAGTAGTCGGACGTTCGGACCCGTATTTGTTAGTGACAAAGGCGGTTGTTGGACCAAAAACCAGGAGACCAGCAAGCATCCGCATTTGCTCCCGCGTGTTTAATGTTGACCACTCATCAAGCTTTTTATACTTTGGTCTTGTTGGTGCCAGGAGACCGCAGATGTAACACAAGGCTGACATAGCCCCCGTGAAGTATAGACCAAGGACCTTGAGACCGGAGGTGTTTGGTTGGGGGCTTGATCCATCCTTTGCGTGACTTCCAAGGTTTTCATAAGTTTGTTGGAATGCAAGATGGGCAGTATGCACCAAAGATTCGTCCAGGGGGAGAGGCTGCCATTCACTTCCCTGTTGCTCCATGTGTCGAAGGGCCCAGCAGTCTTGCAAAGCACTTTTAAGCCGGAGATAAGCGTGGTCACTTGGAGAAAATTATGAGGCCAGATTCGCCGCAAGTGTGTGGGTCTGGACACGTTTGGACGGCGGCGCCTTCCGGTTCTCCTGGGAAGCCTCGAGCTGTGCCATGTTGACAACTTCAGGAGTTATCAGAGAGAGAGCACCAGGTTGAGTGGGGTTAAGAATTCTCTCTGCATACCACACAAATATCAGCCTTTGTGATGTATGAACAAGTGAGAAAAAAAGTGATTAATCACCAGATTTGCATGCCTTCAGAAGTTTATCCACTTCCCTCCAAACAACTCGGCTGAACTCCTGTGGCATTGTTGGATGTGGTGTGACCATTGAGCAAAGGTGTGTGAGGATGAATGCTATGTTTTCAATCATTTTCTCGGCTGAACGGTGTGACCACGCAATTCCACCCGCCAAATTTTCATTCAAATCATCTGCCAATGCTTTTCGAAGCATTGGGCCAGGGATAAATAGACCCATAGCTGTGCCCAAAGGAGGGATGTTAATTACAAGATGGGTGTGCATAAGCAATGGGGAGTGACTTACAAGGAGGCGTCAGGACAGGGGGAGGAGGAATTGATTCTCCCGGTGGTCTTTGGGTAGGTGGCTTGACTGTTGATGGCCCAGCAACAGGGGGTTCCGTGGAATTCTGAGGCCTTGCAGTGATTGCGCAGTGATGAATTCGTGAGAGGTGGGATGAGGGGTGAAGAAATTATACATGGGGCCTGTATTTTTAGAAGAAGAAGCAGAGTTGTCCAGGCGCGCCTTTTTGCTCGTAGGGTCTTCAACCGTAGGATCTTCAATTCGTACCATGTCATAGCGATATCGGGTTTGTTGTGGCACCGGTTCATGGACTGGCTCCTGGTGGAAGGTAGGTTTGGGACGTCCATGAAGGAATCGTTGGAGGACTTGCTGGTCTTCTGCACCATCTTCAGAGTCATCTGTTTCACCCTCTGCGTCAGGGTCTTCAGAGCTGTCCCGGATGGCTGGATTGTTAATTTCTTGTCTCCCGTCCGCATTGGGGGCTTTGGAGGACTTCTGGCCAATGAGTGCTTGGTCCCTTTGTACGCCTTGAAGGAAAGAATGGCCAAAGGTGTTGAGGGTTGTCTTGTGGCCTTCAGCATCTGTCCGCATCTCTCCGCTTCGACGTGGGGATCCATCAGCTGGGTTTGTTGTGTTGGGCTGGCCATATTGAACATCCTTGTTGATTTGGTTTGCAAATTGATTGAGCGTGGGGATTGGGTTGGTTGCAGGAAGTAGGCGATCAGGAGTGTGTGCATATAAGTATGCCATTGAGTCGGTTGCAAATTCAGGGCGTGGGTGGGACTGTGGTGGAGCAGGCCTAGTGGAGCCTAAGGTGTTTCTAGCCGGGGCCGGGGTTCTGGAGACCTGTTCATTCTCATCGTCTGACTGCTCGTATTCAGCCTTTATTTTGAAGGCCCAATTCTCCAGGTTTTCACGTTCATCTGGTTTCAACGCAGGGTGCCGCGCCAGCTCTGTGCATTTTTCCCAGAGATCCAAACCTGTGTAATGGTGGGAGGGTGGGTGGGAGTGAGCCAGGGACTTATATTATACACAAAATAAAGGAATGAATCTCACGTCCTAGTTCACTGGTCTGATGTGAAGACATTGTTGATTGTTGAAGTCAAATTGGTGATTTGTGCGGAATCTGTTAGCATTTGAATGGGAGAGTATGTCAGCACGTGTTACTATATCTATGGTAAAAACAATTCTTAAAAAAAATTGGAAGAGATGTGGGGGATTGATTGTGTTTGAGATGGGCCCATTGGGCCACTTTTGGGGGGGATGGTGTGCGTCTGGGGCTTATACGGGGCCCTTTGAGCTGCCTGGGGGGTTTGAATGGCCCCCTTGAATGTTTTATTGCCCCTTTGGAGCATCAAAGTGGGCCTGTGGGCCCACTGGAGGTGATGGGCAGAGGCGGGCCCCTTCTTATGGCCATTGGGCCCTGTCTTTGGGCCAGTTGGGTCTTGGAGCCCTGGGCCTGTGGGCTTTTTTTCTCCCACAAAATTAAACCCCAAACAATCCCTTTTTTTTGGTTTTTTTGGGGTTTTTTTCTCATTTTGTATTTCTCATTTTTTGTTTATTTGTTTTTTTTTTTTTTTTTTTTTTTTTTTTTTTTTTTTTTTTTTTTTTTTTTTTTTTTTTTTTTTTTTTTTTTTTTTTGTTACTCGCATTTTTTTTTTGAATTGGTGCGTGGTGGTGGGTGATTGTCGTTTGGGGTGGATTTTGTGGTCGTTCTGGTTGAAAACAACCAGACCGACGGTCTGATTCCTGAAAGGAATCAGACTCGGCGGGCTCGCTCACGTAATCGAATGGTCCCTACCATTCGATTACGTGAGCGAGGGGATGGATATGTATATCCCCATACACATAATACATGTATGTATTATGTGTATGGGGATATCGCATGCGATATCCCCCCACACACCAAACGATTGGCGTGTGGGCCCCGCACGCCAATTGTTTGGCGTGTGCTCCCACACGCCAATCGTTTGGCGTGTGGGAGCGCACGCCAAACAAATGGCGTGGGTCCCACACGCCAATTTTATTTGGCGTGCGGGGCCCACACGCCATTTGTTTGGCGTGCGCTCCCACACGCCAATTGTTTTTGGCGTGTAGGGCCCGCACGCCAAAAAAAAAGGCGTGTAGGCCCCGCACGCCAAAAAAAATTGGCGTGCGGGTTGGCGTTGGCGTGCGCGCTTGGCGTGCGTTTATCAACGCCCCTAGCTTCTCTCTTCATTTCTATTCTTTTTGCTCGATGACTTAAAACTGAAAAACTTCTCATTATTTCTATTGTTATTTGATAGCTTCACCACGCTCTTCTTCATCGCTCTTCCTCATTGCTCTTAATCATCAATACAGTATCTTAGCTATTACTTTCAGTCCTAGTGGTATGATCTTTTTCTCTTTGATTCATCATTTCATCATTATTATTATTTGTTCTAATTGTCTTTTATTTCCAGTCTGGTTTTATTTTTCAGCAATCTTTAGCACTTTTATAATACAATTAACAGTCGAAATACGCTTTGCTAAACACCAAACCAGACACTCAAATACAACATGGACTCAATCAACGGTACTGTGATGAAAGCCACCATCGAATCAATTCCTATCCTCACTGAAGACAACTACTCAAGCTGGAAAACGAGAATTACCAGTCTCTTCAAACTAGGTAAACTCAAGGATGAGATGTACAACGGCACTCCCCCATTAGAAGAAGAAGACAACACAATCTTAGGAGCGATTATTCTATCAAAAATCTCCGCTGGTACCCACACCAACGTGGTTACTTCCATCAACTCCGAGGACGCCCAATTACTTTGGCAAGCAATTACTAAGAGGTTCGCCTCCTCGGAACCATCGAATCGAGCCAGAGTTTACAATGCATTCCTCAGCATCACGTATGAAAACAATCGAATCGACAGATTTATTACCAAAGTTCGTGGATGCCTTGCTAAGATGGAAGATGTTGGAATCGTTTTTCCCGCTGATCTCATTACCTACGACTTATTGAGACGACTACCGGCAAGTCTTGACAATATTAAGCAATCAATTACTCACTCCAAGAACGGCATCGATATTACTCCTGAATCGTTGCTCAATCATTTGGAGATACATCAAAACGATGTTAAGCTTTCTAGTCAGCTAAAAGCCAAATCCAGCACAATTTCAATGTTATCCCGTGAAGGTATTTCTCGTGAAGGCACTTTTTGTTCACCCAGAATACACAATCATCGAGCTCCACATCCGGAAGATCGTTGCTGGATGCTTCACCCCGAACTCAGACCTCCTCCTCGTTCATATTACAAAAAGAATCCACAAAGCTCCAACGTCAGCCTATCCACCTTCTCTAACCATCTCTCAAATCTCTTCGTGTTAGACTCAGGATCTACCTCTCACATGGTCGCTGACGAGAAACTCTTCACATTTCTAGACAAGTCCGAAGGAGGAATGATTAACACCAGTTGCGGCGATAATACTTTAAAGATTGAAGGAAAAGGGTCGATTGCAGGTATCTACATGGGGACTCAAATTATATTTCATAATGTTTTATTAGTACCAAAAATCAATGCAAATCTATTATCTTTACATCATCTCCTTTTACAACATTACGAAGTGAAGTTTGAAATGAATAAATTTTTTATCCTCAAAAATGGCCAATTTTACCTTGAAGGTCATTACCTAAATAACTTGCCTATCTTGAACTTGGAACCGAGTAATCATCAGTCTTATCTGCCGTCAGCTGAATTGATTCATAAGTCTCTCGGTCATATCAGTTACGGTAGAATTAGGCATAAGCTGGGGATTCCGGTGAAGGCTGAACAGAAATGCAAGCCATGCGCTTTGGCCAAAATCACGAAAGCCTCTTATTCTCATCGACTGTCTCAAGCTTCTAAACCTTTCGAAGAGATTCATCTTGATTTAATTGGTCCAATTAAACCTATCTCTCTGAGGAAACATCAGTATATTATTACTATTGTTGATTCGGCAACGTGATACTGCTCAGCGGTCCCCATTGCTGCCAAGTCAGACGTGTTCGAGGTACTCTCTAGTCTCCTGGATTTAGAGTCGAAACGCTTTGGGTATTACCCTAGCATTATTCATTCAGATCGAGGCACGGAATTCACAAACTCTGAGTTGGAAAAGTATTGCAAAAGTCACATTATCCGACTGCGCTTTGCTGATCCACATACTCCTCAGCAGAATGGATTAGCTGAGCGATTCAATCGAACTATCTTAGAATCGCTCAGGACTATTCTTTTGGATTCGGGTTTCGCAAAAAATCTTTGGAGCGAAATAGTGGGTTCCAGCACCTTAACCATGAATCAGGTACCTTCGCATCGAAGCAACAAATCGCCGTATGAATTGTTCAAATTCTCTAAAAATACCTGTTAGCTTCTTTCGGCCAATCGGCAATCCGGTGGTGGTATACTCGCATAAACAAAAAGGAAAGCTTGATCCAAGAGGAGAAGCTGGTAAACTGATTGGATTCGATGCTGAGGTCAAATCACATTGAACACTCACTGAAAATGGGACTATCATATCGTCAAAGAACATCACCTTCTTGGACTACCCTATTGACACTATGATATCCGATGACTGGGAAAATCTGGTGGTGGTAGAATCGGAACCGGTGAATGATAAAAATCTCAAGAACCATGAGAAAGATCTCACGAAAACGGAAGAAGAAGAAATTCCGGAACCGACTGTAGAATCACAGTCTAGCGAGCCAGCTGTATCAATTGAATCAGATTCCTCTACATCATCAGAAGTTGATGAAGTGGAAATAGCAGAAATTCTAATCCCTGCTCCCATCGCATCATCAGTTCGTGTGTTACGGGAACGAACAAGTCAAGTCAAGCCGCAAAAATATTCTCATCTGACCATTGATCCTAAGAGCTTCAAAAAAGCGGTGACAGGTGATAAATCAGAAGAATGGAAGAAGGCTGTTGACGATGAATTGAATAACATTGAAAGTCATGAAGTATGGATTGATCAACATACTACTCCTCCAAAGTCACTTTGGCACACGTGGGTCTTCAAAACAAAACCGGCAACTACATCTTCAGCAGAGAAGCAAAAAGCCCGACTTTGTATTCAAGGCTTTATGCAAACTGCAGGCGAAGATTTTTTTGAGACGTTTGCGCCAACTGGGAAGTTTCCATTGCTACTCACCTTGCTGATATTGGCCATTGACTTGAACTTGACGATCAGGCAGTTTGACGTCAAGAGTGCGTTCCTCTTTGCTCCTTTGGATGAAGAAATCTATATCCGAACGCCTGAAGGGTCAAATTGAACGGCACCCTATCTCAAGCTGCAGAAGTCTTTATACGGATTAAAGCAGTCACCTATGAATTGGTACAAAACACTCACTGGCTGGTTTGAAGAAGTCGATTACCTTCCATCCATCTCTGATGCGTGCTTGTTCATACATAAGAACAAGGACTCATTCATCTTCTTCCACATAGATGATTTGATTGTAGTAGGAAGAGTAGACGAATTTGAAGAATTATTCCTCAAACGGTTCCCTCATTCAACGGCGCATCCACCTGACACGCTGTTAGGAATGAACATGAACATTGGCAACAACTTTGTTGAATTATCTCAAGGAGCCCTGATTAAAAAAGGGATAGAATTGCTCAAGCTAGAACAAGCAAACTCAGTTAATACACCGTTGACTCCAGCTGTGCAACTTCGAACGGCAACAGACAAAGACCATGAAGCATTTAAGAAATTGAACCTGAACTATTGATCATTCACGGGAATCCTCAACTATTTGGCGTGTCGGACTTGCCCAGACTTAGCTGCAGCTGTGTCTATATTGTCTAGATTTAATCAAAGACCAGGACTGACACATTGGAATCAGGTTCTTCATTGTTGGCGATATCTCAAGGGAACGCAAGACTTCAAGTTTTGGCTGAAACCTAATCCAAATGAATCTTCCGGACGAATCAATTTCTACACGGACGCCACTTGGGCAGACGATCAAGAAACTCGAATTTCGCAGAGCGGCTCCTTGGCTTTCTGGAAATCTTGCCCCATCTTATGGAATAGCAAGAAGCAGAAAAACATAACGATGTCTTTGACCGAAGCAGAAATGAATGCGTTATCTGATGGGGAGCAAGAAAGTCAATGGTTGGCCTTTCTGGTGGAGGAGCTCTGGAAGAATCAACTAAAACCAACGTTGTTTCACATTGATAATAAGGGTCTTTTGGAAAAATTAAAGAATTTCAGATCAAACTTGAAGACGAAGCACCTTGATATCAAAGTAAAAAATCTTCGCACCAAGTACAAGAATGAAGAAATAGCCGTCAAGTTAGTTACCTCTGAAGAAATGCTAGCCGACTCTCTCACAAAAGCCGCGCCTCATCAATCAGTGATCAAGCTTCAGCAAGAATGTTTCTCCAACCCAGCGTCATCAAGCAAGGAGGGGTGTAGAAATTCAGTAGATTCAGCTAGCAAACCCCCAAAGTCATTTCGTCTAACCCCTTTTCACCTACGTCATTTAACCCTCTTCACCTACGTCATTTAACTCATTCTCATTCTCAATTAAGCAAGTAAGAATCACATTTGAACACCATCTCTCAAAGCTCCATCTCAACGGAACATTCTCTTCAAGTTACCGGATCCGGTCCAAGACTCAAGATACTGGTGTAAAGTAAAAAAAACACATCTCTCATCTCATCAATAAACCTGAATCGATAACTCAACGCTTTTTTCCTTCTCTCTTCTTTAGTTCTTTGTTTTTTACACTTCAGATCTTTCTTATAAATAAAAAACTATTTACTTGTTCTCTAACATTGTTGGTATTCTAGCTTCTCTCTTCATTTCTATTCTTTTTGCTTGATGACTTAAAACTAAAAAACTTCTCATTATTTCTATTGTTAGTTGATAGCTTCACCACGCTCTTCTTCATCGCTCTTCTCATTGCTCTTAATCATCAATACAGTATCTTAGCTATTACTTTCAGTCCTAGTGGTATGATCTTTTTCTCTTTGATTCATCATTTCATCATTATTATTATTTGTTCTAATTGTCTTTTATTTCCAGTCTGGTTTTATTTTTCAGCAATCTTTAGCACTTTTATAATAGATATCCAGTAAGTGGGAAAGTTAGAGAATCCTCTGGAGAAAACAGAATTGTCTTGAATACTTTTTTTTTCAAGACTGGTTTCACCACACAGCTCTCAAAAGTGGTGCTTGGAAATTTGTTTTTCAATAGCAGTATAACATGAATTCTATCAGCCCCCGTCTCTTATGTGACGCGGGGTTGAATATATATATATGTATTAATACTTGGAAAAGTATTATTATATATTTCTAGGTCACACTATAACCGGTGAGGCCAGTGGAAAAAATCTCTGATACACTATATAGTGAATGAGCTGGCACCCAAGGATAAACAAGGGAACGCGGTTCTTATAATGCCTCAGCGCTTAGTGACCTCAACTGCTCCCTGCGAGTGGGAGAGGACTTCTAGTCACCTGAATAAGTATTCAGAGACTAGGAAAAGGTCCAGAAGGGGTAAATATTTAGAGAAAAGGATGGGTTTGGATTATTGTAAACCCCACTCACTGGTTGATAGTAAGGTGTACGGGTTTGTATGGTAATCTGGGGGAAATTCCCTTTAGAAGGAAATCTCAGCCCATTTAAATATTACACAATATGATACCCCAATGTAATAACTCAAAGAGTTTGTATTACCTGGGGTAATTCAAGATAATAGTCTCCTTGTAGGAGACATAACCAAATTGTAATATTAAGGGTAAATTAATGGAGAGATATTAATCTCTCCTTAAATTAGAATTTCTTATTATTATTTAGTTTATTAAAAATGATAAATACTATATAAAATGAATACGAAAATTATGCTAAGTAAATTATCTTAAAGTTACAAGTCCCTAACCATTGGGTTATGTGACTTGTATCATTTTGGAGACATGTGGGTCAATTGTCTCAATGTCTGACAAATTCTTTTCCAATATAGGTCTCTGTTTGCTTGGAGTAATAGCAATGGGTTTTATATAATTTTTCTTCTCTATTGGTCAGAAGATTTCTAAAGAATATAGATGTTAGGGAGAGATTCAGACTAAATCTAGTCACTTTTTTATAGAGAAATCTGATACTTTGATAAGGGTGGTTTATTTCCAAGTAGCATCTCAAAGTTGATTTAGGACCTTGGACTGGAGAATTACAGGTCTTTGACTGCTTGACCAAGGAGAGGGCTTGATCAAGACTGAGATATTCAATAGAGTTATTAGCTCTACACCATGTGTAGGCTCAAAAACTAACAATTCTGTTTGCGGATTGGTAAGGCTACTCAGCTGAGTTCTTTACTTGAATCAGGCTAATTTTTTCTGATAAGTGAGCATTCTGGAAATGGTAGGCTTTGCTGCACTCTCTCTGGAAATGGTAGTCTTCCCTGTACTCTCTGGTTGAGATTGGGTGTCACCATGTAGTCTTTGAAACTCCGACTTGATGATGTGTTTGTCATACATGGGCTATTGAGAAGTTCTGAAGGCAATTGGTGAAGGCTATAGGTCATTGGTTGAGGCTTTAGATTGCTAATCGAGACTCAAGGACTTTGATAGAAGCTCATGTAGGCTTTAGGTTGTTGATTAAGGTGTTTGTCATACATGGGCTATTGGGCAGTTCTGCAGGCAATTGGTCAAGGCTATAGGCCATTGGAAAAGGCCTTAGATTTCTAATTGAGGCTCTAGAACTTTGATAGAAGCTGCACATGTTACATGTAGGCTGTAGGTTGTTGATTAAGTTGTTTTTCATACATGGGCTATTGAGCAGTTCTGCAGGTGGTCAAGGCTATAGGCCATTGGCAAAGGCTTTAGATTGCTAATCAAGGCTCTAGGACTTCAATCAATAGAAGCTGTACATTTTACATGTAGGCTTTAGGCTGTTGATTAAGGCTGCACATGCTTGATCAAAGCCATAGGCCTTTGATTGGGGCTATATATGGTTGGTACAAAGGTTGTAGCCTTTTATTGAGCCCAGGGGTGGTACATGGGGCTGCTGAGGGTTGATTGAAGGTTCTAGTTTGGTGTTACCTACAAAAGCTTGGAACTGACGTTCCACTAGTCATTTGTTGAGCTTGGAAACGATGAAGATTTAGTTCTTTTCTGAACTTGGAAATGATGAAGATTTTTTTTTTTCTGAGGTATGTTTTTTTTTTTTTGCTGTGGGCCCTCAACAAATAATTAATTTGGAGGTGAAAATTGATAGTTCTACTTAACAAGGATGATAGTTGGTATATTGATGAATGGTGTATTTTTTCTCAAAAAAAGTGGTTCTTTGGAGATGAGTTTGTAGAAATTCTTCAGACTCAATGAAATGAAGTTCAGAGGATAGGTGAGATTGATCATGTAAAAAAAAATACGTGTCTCAACAAAATAATATTCAGAGGGATTTGAGGATGGATTATGTATAGATGGAAAGTTGAGCTCAACAAAGTGGTAATTGGCGGAGAGGTGAATGTATATTATCAAATAATTTATCCCCTCAACAAATAATATGTGGAGGGAGGCAAATTTGTATGAAAAATTTCCAGACTCAACAAATTAATGTATGAAGGTTAGTTGGAAAATGATTATGTGAGGAAAAGCTTTCTGTCTTGAAAAAGTGATGTTCAGAGGGAGCTGAGGTTTGAGTTATGTGAAAACTATGGGTAGTGGGTCACAATGAATTCTATTTCAGAGGGAGGCGAGGTCAGAGTTTTGTAATAACTATTGGTGGTTCAACTTGAAAAATTTGTAGTTTGGAGGAAGTGGGGTTGAGTATGTAGAACTCTTGGTTGGTAGCAGGAGTTTGTAACTCAAGCTAGCGGGTATGATCAAAAGATTTTCAATATGTGTATTGAACAATCTCCAAGGTTGCTGGGTTAAACTTCCTGATGACCCAATTGTGAGCCTGGGTCTCTTTTGTGACTGCAGGATACAAGGATAATGGCTGTGTAGATGCCAGATAAAAGGAGTATTATGTAACTCAAGCTCAACTTTATGATAAAAAGAGCTAAGTTGTCAGAAGACGACCTCCAACCTAGAAATAGGTCTGCTATAAAGCAATTTAAGGGTGAAGGGGTTTGTTTCACCAATAAAGAAGGACAGATTCTGTTCTATTTGATTAAGGATTTATTTCTAAGGAACTAAAACCAGAGCTGAATATACAAACACAATTATTAGACAGAACAGGAAGAACGAGAAGAGTTAGAAGAAGAAGAAGAATCATACCAAGGATCAAAGACTATGATAGAGTTAAGAGGCTAAAAGAGTTTTATTATGAGGATGTAGAAGACAAGATGAGTTTTTGAGAGTAAAAGATAGAGAAAGTTAGTGATTTTGAAAACAAACAGGAAAAGAAAGGAAGATAGAAGAATGAAGCAAACATAATTATTTTATAAGTTGATTCAATGAAGGAGTTAGGAGGATTTGAGAGGAAGGGGATGATCAATCTAAGAAGGGGTAAGGTAGAAGAAGTTTGGAAAGTGTTGATGCATTGAAAGGTGATAGGGTTAGTTACTTCACAGGAAAGAGATTCCAGAAGTAATAGTCAATTGTCAATACCCATTGGTTGATTGAGTAGTTGAATTAGTTGATGTGGATGATGCCGTAAATTATTGATGAGTTGGTGTGAGGATAAGGAAACATGGAAACAAGTTCTTCTTAAAGCAGCCGACAATTTGGGGGAGAAAGCGCACAAGCATCAAGTAGTTGTTGGGGTGCACTGTGAGCCCAATGTTGACTGTTAATTCAGAAAAATAAACAGCCCTCCTTGTTTGTTGATGAAATAACTTTTAGACACTTATTCTGCAGTTTCAACAATGATGAATGAGAGCGGGCTTTTGTCAGAGAGTTGGAAACCAAAAACTGGAAAACACAGTCCCATCACAGTCAGCTAGTCTGCACTGACAAATCCCGGCTCCAATCTTGGTATAGATTAATTGATAGCATAAAAAGAGAAAGTACTAACCTGGACAAAACAGTCCTGTCGCGGGCAGCTAGTCTGCAATGACAAATCCCTGCTCCAATCTTGGTGAGGAAAGAGATTGAAGTCCGGCACGAGTTCAACCAGCTGGTTAAATACTACCTACAACTCTAAGTGTGTGAAATCTATGTGACAATCACTAAATAGGTTATGACTAAATACAACATTATGGTTTACAGTTTTTGTAATCTTCTTCTTCCTTTTTTTCCATCTCATACTTTAAAACCCCCCCCTCAAGATTTCAAAAACTACCCGCTGATTCCAGCTAGTTGTCCCAGTGCTCCAGTCATCTTTGATGGTCCCAACCTTTTTGTCAATAAGTCTGCCAGTTGGTTGTGGGTGCTTGTCCATGAAACCTTGATGTCATTTTCTCAAATTAGATCATTAACAAAATAAAAAGTGTGTCAAAGATAATGATAGGCGTCCACTATTTGTTGTGCAATCCTTGATTGACACAGTTTGAGGTTTGGTCCATCCCATAAGAAATCAATACCTACAAGCCGTGTAATATAATATTGCTAGAGACTTTTTAACCAAAAACCAGACTACAAAGAAGAGTTAGGACATGAAAGAGAAAAGACAAATAAGGAAATATTAGAAATATAAAGAAAGAAAAGATCATACCACAGGACAATAATTCATAGTTTTTAAGGTACCAGAATGTCAAAAAAGAAGATTAGGAAGATTTAGAGCGTAGCTGAAAAAGTTGGTGAGTTTTAGTAATGAGGCAACAAGCAGAAACAAAGAAAGAAAAAAGAAAATGTTGAGACACAAACTGGAAGATGATTTTTTTAAGATTGAGATGAGTTGTCAGAATCTAAGTAGAATTGGCAAATGGAGACCAAGTCTTGATGAGGAAGGAATGTGTAAGCAATTTGTTGATGGTCTTAGGTAAAGGGATAGAATGTATTTGTTTACTTTACACCAAGTGACCTGATTTGCTTATTAGACCCTGAGCAGCTGATAGTTTCTTGACAGTGGTCTTGAAGAGTGAGGGAGAGAAACAGATGATATTGAGGATTAAGAATTGAAGAGATCCTGGCTTTTCACATCAATGAAAAGCGAAGTTCAAATCAACCTGGAATCTTGATTGCAAGCCCCCTAGCAATACGTTTGGGGGGGGGGGGGGGTTAAGCAGTCTTGACAGATGATTTTTCAACACCGTTGAACCTCATTTGACCACTTGATCTCAAGCTGTTTCTCCATTCCCTCCCTGAGATCATCCAATAGGGACTGTTTGGACGCCATTGCAAAACCATCATCTATGTGGAGCCAAATGATGATAAACTGGCCTTGTTGTCAAAACATGTACACTGAGGGTTCTATTTCACTGGCCTTGAATCCAATCCTGTCATCCACTGAGGACATATCACAGTACCTGACATGTACCATGTAACTGCAAGTATTATTAATTATTATTATCTTTAATAATAATTACTATTCTTATTTATTCTTATTCTTATTATTTAATATTATTCCTTTAAATAACTTCAAGTAATATTAATTATTATTATCTTTAATAATAATTCCTATTCTTTAGTTATTATTATTATTATTATTCATTAATCATTATTACTTTAAGAATTAATAACATATTATTATTAAAGTACATTAATTACAATAATTAATATAAATACTTTAATAATATATTCATTAATAAAATATGAATAATTCTGGTTACTCTATGTACTCTTGTTATACAAGACACATAACTTGTAGGCCCTTTGCCGACCTTTCACGTGAAATATCCAGAGTAACAGATGTCACTCTTTCCCCTCTGATTAGGCCCACATTCCTTAACATTGGAACATTTCACGTATAAGATATGTACTTGAATATCTTATAAATAAAAGAACTGATTAATATTATAATAATTAATACTTATAAGATGTGCCAACAATAAATGACATCATTATAAGTTCATACCTTGAATAATATTAATAACAGATCATTAAATACAATTTTCATGATGTGATCCAATCACACTAAGGGCTACTGATAAAAGATGTGTCCCATAGCACAGCCTTAGTAGAAATCACATCATAAACATTAACAGATCCTCCAAAAAGGATCTGTCTTCCCCCTGAAGCTCCACCATGGAAGAGCTCACAATCTCCCCAAGAGGAGATATTACAATATATAAACAGCTTGTAAACATCTGTTTATCCCCCAGAGAATATTTAGAACACCTTAGCACAGTACATACCATAAAGTTATTTACCTTGCTTAGTTCCCATTCTCCACCAATACCCCAATTCTGGATAATCTATAGTTTAATACTGTTATAACCTCAAGAATTCGCCTCAAGCTACCTTCAATAAGGTAGAAACCACAAACCCAAGTTGAGTCTCTCCTTGGATTCCTATTAATACTTTGTATTGATTTGGATGCACCTAATTAGAGCAATTAGAGCAAGCCTCTCAGACAAGACTTACTGATTGAGGAATATCCCTTTTACAGGAAATTTAAAACCAACCAAAACCACTTTAAACCATCAACCTACCTTAGTTAAAAACCTTAACCACAGTTAGTTTCACACCCAGGCTGACAAATCCCCTGAACAGTTTTCTGGAAAAATTTCCGCCAAAACCTGGCAGCTTTGTTTAGTGCCATAGAGTGTCTTCTTGAGCTGCATAACTTTGCCTTTCAGTGAGGGATTAATTTAAATTGGCAGTTGTATGTAAACTTCCTCCTCAATCGGGCTGTGGAAGTACGCTGAACTGACAATGAATGTAGCCGTGGGGAATTGATGTGGGATTGCTAGAGAAATAAGAAGAGGCAGTGTGATCAGAGAAGCCGTGGGAGCATATTTTTTGTTGTAGTCCAGACCACTCTGTCAAAATAGGAATGGTCTCAATTGTCATCTGTAGGATAGTAGGATTGATGAATTCCATAGTTTTTGAACCTTTATCTGGTTTCTGGTTTCTTTGGCTTTGTGGAGAGGTGTTTGCTTCAACTGTTAATTGTATTTGTTTAAGTATTTATTGTTAAGAAGCTAAAACCAGAGCTGATTATACAAAAACAATAATTAGACAGAACAGGAAGAAAAAGAAGAGTTAGAAGAAGAAGAATCATACCAAGGATCAAAGAATATGATAGCGTTAAGAGGCTGAAAGAGTTTGATTATGAGGATCTAGAAGACAAGATGAGTTTCTGAGAGTAAAAGATAGAGAAAGTTAGTGATTTTGACAACAAACAGGAAAAGAAAGGAAGATAGAAGGATGAAGCAAACATAATTATTTTATAAGTTGATTCAATGAAGGAGTTAGGAGGATTTGAGAGGAAGGGGATTATCAATCTAAGAAGGGGTAAGGTAGAAGAAGTTTGGACAGTGTTGATGCATTGAAAGGTGATAGGGTTAGTTACTTCACAGGAAAGAGATTCCAGAAGTAATAGTGAATGGTCAATAATTATTGGTTGATTGAGCAGTTGAATTAGTTGATGTGGATGACGCCGTGCGTTCTTGATGAGTTGGTGTGATGATAAGGAAACACGGAAAAAAGGTCTTCTTAAAGCAGCCGGAAATTTGGGGGAGAAAGGGCACAAGCATCAAGTGGTTGTTGGGGCGCACTGTGAGCAGAATTTTAATTCAGAAAACTCAACATGTTCCTTTGTTTGAGCAATTTGGTTGATGGAATTATAAGGGAGGGAATGGTGCTGGATAAACAAGGTACTGGCTGGAAGGTTACTTCAAAGATTTTTTAAGGCAGTAATAAGAATGTAACTATAATTGGTGACTTGGAAATCTGGATCAAAAACCAAAGAGGCAGTTATGGGTATGTTTATATATGTTTTCTTTTCTTCAGCTTAGAGTAATATTTTAAATAGTACTTGGCTGGGTGCTTTTATTGCCCGCATAAGTACATGTATAATTCTCAACCTCCTTGTTGAATTACCATGTGGGCTTAAGCTTTACGTAGACCATGTGTCCTGTAATTAATCTGGCACATGATGTTTGGGGCCTAGTGTAGAAACAAGTGGCTTTGCATTCTAAATCTGGAATATCCACTAGTTTCAACGTAGAAACCATTCATCTTTAATGTTATAATATGTGTTAAAGTATCCTATATGGGTTATGTCTTCCCTGTAGATGATAACCCTTATCTTTCCATGGGTAAGGTTTATCCTATAAGTTCCACATATTATAAGGTATGTGTTTTGTTTATTATGGGTTATCCATTATTACATAAGCTTCAAGGCTCTATTTCCCTTTTTCTAAGGGACTTTAGTTTGTTTGAAGTCTTTAGGGTAATAATTATTGGCCTAACTGTAGGGTTATGACATATTTCTTGTCTCTAAGGCTGACATTCTCTATTAGGATATAATGAAAGAGGTGGAAAAAGGGGCTTGTGAGGAGGAATTACTAGGTCTAATTATCTAGAATTATTTAGTCTACAAATGTTGTTCTCTCTTTCTTTTCTTCTTTTTCTCTATCTTCTTTTATGTTCTGTCACCGCAGGTTTGCTCCACCTCCCATCTCCATCTTTCCTACTTGGTACCAGCCAACTCATCCTCTATCTCAGGTTTGTGCAATTGTTTCCTTTTCTTTATCTCTAAAGTAATTCATCTTCTTTTTATGTTCTGTCACTGCAGGTTTGCTCAACCTCCCATCTCCATCTTTCCTAAGTGGTACCAGCCAACTGATCCTCTATCTCAGCTCTTTTCCCAATTCATCTTTAACATTCTCTACCACCAAAAAAAATGGAACTTTTCAAAGTTTCACACTGAACTGCGATTTTCGAATTTTAAAAGTATTGATTTGTTTAATATCTCTTAGAGGCCCTAAATTTTCTAAGAATTGCTTGATTTTCAGGTATATCTTTCTCCAAAAGCCATTCATCTTGGTCTGCATCATGATTCTTGTATCTTACTAGGTACATCTTCACTTCTTTTCCTTCTTTCTTTGTTCTCTTTTCACAAAGTACTTTATGGATTACTTTTTCCATAATTTCCTCTACTGGTAAAGGAGTTTCCAGGGGGGCTGTTCTGTCTGGGAATTTCTCCCTGTCTGATTCATAGTAGTGTTTAATGAAACTAACAGGAAATTTTTGATGTTTCCTGCTGAATTCCTCTGTCAGTACAAATTCTACTGCATTCTGTCCATGGTGTGCTTTGATGATAAAGGGACCAGAAAATGAGTCTTTCATCTTTTTAGGTCCAGAGAGGTTGTTATTTTACTGTGGAAACTAGTACTTTCTCTCCTATTTTAAATTCAGGCTCCTTATGTGATTTATCTCACCTTTCTTTCCTGTGCTGTGCTGCTTTTGCTATACATTGTTCTGAATGTCTTCTAGATCGATCAAACATTTTTGCATATACTTCAGCTGTGGGGTGTAAATTGACCATGTTGTGAACTAGAAAATTCTGTGGTAACCTAGGGTTCCATCCTTTTTCTGACATGGCAGGTGTTTTTCCTGTGGAAGCGTGAACACTTGAAATGTGAGATAATTCTAATATTGGTAGCAAAGAGACCCAGTCATGTGTAAAGCCATCATTTTCTTTGAATTCTTGACCATAAGCACAAAACCTCCTTATTATGTCTTCTAGGGTTGTATAATCCTATCACAAAACCTCATGGCTGGGGAAGAATTCCTCCCCAAAAATGAGGTTGTATGGGGAGGAAATAATCACATTTCAACATGAAACTTTGAAAAGTTCCATTTTTTTTGGTGGTGGAGAATGTCAGTCTTAGATACAATAAATATGTCCTAACCCTACAGTTAGGCTAATAATTATTGCCCTAAAGACTTCAAACAAACTAAAGTCCCTTAGACAAAGGGAAATAGAGCCTTGTAGCTTGTGTAATAATGGATAACCCATAATGAACAAAACACATACCTTTTAATATGTGGAACTTATAGGATAATTACCTTACCCATGGAAAGGTAAGGATTATTATCTACAGGGAATATATAACCCATATAAGATACTGTAACACATATTATAACAGTACCAATGAATGGTTTCTACTTTGAGACTAGTGGCTACTCCAGATTGAGAATGCCAAGCCACTTGTTTCTACACTAGGCCCCAAAAATCATGTGCCAGATTAATTACAGGACACATGGTCTACGTAAAGCTTAAGCCCACATGGTAATTAAACAAGGAGGTCGAGAATTATACATTTACTTATACGGGTAATAAAATCACCCAGCCAAGTACTATTTAAAGAAGTACTCTAAGCTGAAGGAAAGAAAACATATATAAACATACCCATAACTGCCTCTTTGGTTTTTGATCCAGATTTCCAAGTCACCAATTATAATTACATTCTTTTTACTGCCTTAACAAATCTTTTAAGTAACCTTCCAGCCAGTACCTTGTTTATCCAGCACCATTGCCTCCCTTATAATTCCATCAACCAATTCCCTTAAACAAAGGAAGAGAATCTGTCCTCCTTTATTGGTTAAAAAAACCCCTTCACCCTAAATTGCTTTATTGCAGACCTAGTTATAGGTTGGAGGTTTTCTTCTGACAACTTTGCTCCTTTTATCATAAAGTTGAGCTTGAGGTACATAATACTCCTTCTTGTTGGATTCTACAAAGCCATTATCCTTGTTTCCTGCAGTCAAAAAAGAGACCCAGGCTCACAGTCATGGTACTGGGAGGAGACTTCTGTCAGTATTTACCAGTTGTGAAGAAAGGTTCACACCCTCAGATATTCAATGCTAGCATTGTAACCTCTCACTTCTGGCCTCACTGTCAACAGAACATACTTTGCCCCTCAGTCAAAATGTGTGCTTCTGGCAACAGTTGGCTGCTAGGCTACGCTCCACTATTTGACCGCTAAGTGTTGGTGTTGCGGGGGGTTTTTCTTCCAGACATTTGTAGCTTAGCTGAAATTACACTCTGCTACACTAACAGTTAGCTTAGCAACAAATTCTTCAAGCCACTTTTTTGTAGTTTTAGCTGGGAAAATTCAATGCTACACAAACAAGTAGCGTAATTCTTCTGGTGCTAACAGATTTTGAATTTCCCAGTAGTGTAGCGGCATCAGATCATTGCTTTGCTAGGCTAAATGTTAGCTGTTAACTGATATGATTTCAGCTAATTAGGTTTATGTATTACACGCTAACAATGAATTTTGACAGCTAAAAAGACAACTGTAAGCTGTGTAATTCAAACTGTGTCTCCTGTGGGAATTGATCCCATGCTCAACAGCAAGAGGGAGGTTAGCCATTGCCTAGTGGTCAATCTTGACCAATAAACCATGGCTACCCTGAGAGTTTGAGGGATTGGTGGAAATAAATCCCATTCATCCAGGTTGGGTTCCAATTTTCTTTTATTTTTTTCAAATCCCAGTTGAATTTTCATTCTCTTATTAATTCCAGTGTCCTTTGAAAATTTGTCCTCAGTTTTGTTTGTTTAGAAAAAAATTGTTTGGTGATAACTTCCTCAATTGTCAGTAGTTTTTTTTGGGCATAATAAAAGATCCCGGTTTTTCCGCGTTTACACCCGGTTTTACGCAGCGGCAACGTAAAATTTGCTGCGGAGTACACCCGGTTTTCCGCCTTTACACCCGGTTTTTTTAATTACTTTTTTGCGGGCGGAATTTTACGGTTTTTCAAAATTTTGAAATTTCTAAAAGTATTTCTTGGCGTGTAGAATTTTATGGTATTTTTTATTTTCCAAAAAAACAACATCTTCTATTTTATTTTGCCCATACACCCGGTTTGTTCAAAAAAAAATCCCCACGGCTCAATTTTCAGGATTTCTCAAAGTTTTAAATCTTTTTAAAGCACTTTAAGGGGTTTAGAAATCAATGCAACAAACAGTTTATTTTTAAATTTACTGGGTTTTTCTTATGATTTTTGGACAGAACTTATTTGTAAACACCTTCACGGCTGTCTTTTAAGATATTTGGGGAGTTTTCAAATGGTTTCATACACTTTAGAGGGTGAAGAATTCATTGGAAAGAAATACAGATCATAAAATTGACTTGTTATCAGAATAAAATGGAATTTTTATCAGAATAAAATGGAAATATAGGAAAATAGACAAATAACTATTCAACATCAACAATCTTATTAATTCTGGCAGATCTTCTTATTGGAGGGAAAAGAACTTTTTCCCCAAGGTCCAAATTGGGCTGAATCCACTCTTTCCACAACAGAGCTTCCTGTTCAGCCCAATGTTGCCAATATGGATCAATCCTAGGGGAAGGCCATATTTCAGCCTTAAACGTGAAGCTGATGAGATGCAGAAGACTGGGAATGAGTATGAGACATATGGGAGAGTGGGTGGTGGGTGGAGAAGAGAGAGGGAGATAAATGGTGGGCATTAGACCAGAAAACAAGACCACAGGTCTTTTATAAGTGTCAGACATCAAGTATCCTGTCAGCCTCTGTGATGCCAAGGAGTAATCCTTCTAGCTACACAAGGTGCAAAAATAAAAGATAAAGAGCAATATAAAGCTCTGGGAGGATTTATAAGAGGTTAATACCAATAAAGATATGAGTTATGAGCTGTAAAAGATGATTAATTATATCAAATAAATTTAATATAATTAAAAATATGAGGGGCCTGATAAATCAGGGGTGGTTTAATCCCTCAAAGGTATCTTTCAAGCAGAGGATTTAAGTACCTGAACACACTGGGGCCTGTAAACAGGGGTGGTTTAAATCCCAGATAAAAGATGGGGGGGAGAATCTCAAGAGAAAGGGTTATCTACTTACTAGTAATAAATTACCTTACAGACTTGAGGTTCTTCCAGGGGGAAATTGGGCAGTTGGAAGCGCTTGGAAAGGGTGTTGGAAGAGCTGGGTGGACACTGGGCAATTTCAAAGGAGTAAGAAGGGGCTAAAGAACAGATACTAGGACCTTACCAGACAGAATAACAATTGTAAAAGCTATGTAAGTGGGTACAGGTGGTAGTATATATATTAAAGCATGATGAGGCAAAATACAGGGGGAACAAGGGCTCCTTAAATGCCTTTCTGGAGCCCTGATTGCGAAGCACAGGATGTATTTTTGGCTATGGGAGAATTTAAAAGGAAGGGGTTAAGATTTAATACAAATGTATGTAGTTGTTTAATCAAATTTCCATATGTACAGGCTGTCTACTATGGGTACAGCCTGTCTAAGCTCTTTTGCTGGCATCTTGAGGCGCTTCTGAACCTCTGACAAGGTTTGTTGATGTGTTGATCAAAGGTTTTAATTACATGTCCAAATGTATTGATTAAATATCACATGTACCTGTTGATCACATTTGTCAAAGTTTAATTGTTTTGTATTGTGTACAATGTGAAATACATGTATTTGTTTGTTCTGTAGGCGCTTCAAGAGCTTCTTGTTTGATCCCTTTAATGCAGGCTCTTTGGGAATGCATGACTGCAGAGATCTGTCAATCAATAATTTCCCACTAAGGATGTAGTATATTTATTTTGAACAGTTGTTCAATTATTATTTTCAGAAGTTTCTCATGTTATTTCCTTCCTCTTGTTCGTGGTCTTTGTCCCTCTGAATCATCCTTATTGTACCTAGTATGTAATAGAATAAATAAATATATACTATAGTACTATATTACTAGTATTATATACTTATATTATTAATGTTATATGTATTTATTTTATTATGTTTTTATTTAAATACATTGTTATTTCATGGTTTTGTATATGTATTTATGGTTTTTATTCTGTATTTTAATGTATAATAATTCTTTCAGCGCTTTAGTGGTAATATTCTCTCAAGTTGTTTTACTACTAGAAGTTTCAAGTTATCTGGGGTACTTTGGCTGAAGTACCCTAGGTTATTTACACGCTCTTTAATATTATGAAATAATATTTCCACTTATCTTATTATTTATTAACATATTCATTGTTTTATACTTATTACTGTATTTATCTATTTATTATTAATTTACTATGTAATAATGTATTTATTATTTACATATTGCTTTTTTATGTTGCTTTATCTTATTATCATTCATTTATTAGCTTTTATTAAATGATTAATACTATATTTTTTATTTTATGTTTATTTTTGTTCTAGTCAGGTTGTCTCTGAGCTAGTAGCAAGCTGACATATCCACACTGCCAGCATAATTGCTTAGGTTGAGTTCATCCCAGTTAAACTAGGATGCAAACAACCAATTCAAAGTAGTTTTACCTCAACCAATGAAATATAAAACCAAGGGGGGTCCCTTGGATTTATATTTCATCAGTTGATTTCAACCAAGTTTAAATTGGTTGAGTTCATCCCAGATTAACTGGGATGACTTCATCCTAGGAAATTATGCTGGCAGTGCCATGAGCAGGGAAGGTCATCCAATACTTCAGTGGGGCCTGTCCTTTTCCATCCCAAGATAGTGCATCTATTAGATCCTTGTGGTTGGCGCCCCATATGTTCTTTAGCATCTGATGGTTTGAATATAAAGGATTTGATTTGAGTTCTTCTTTCATTTCCTTGCAAATTTTCATCCATTCGTCTGAGGAAAGTCCCATGCTGACCGCAGCGGCTCAAAATCCACAATTCCCATTGCCTTTGACATCGGTAATCGTAGAGAGATGTTGGATGGCTTCTTTGGGATGAATGTTGTCTTTGTACTTGTACTGAAGGATTGTCAGCCTCCCTGATGCCAAGGACAAGTCCTTCTAGCTACAGGTGGTGCAAGGATAGATGGAAAGAGTACAAAGACTCTGGGTAAGGTACAAAAAGTGCAATTCCCAAAAGATATGGGGGAATTGTGCCGTAAAAAACTTTAGAGAAAATAAGGTAATAATTATATTAAATAAATTTATTATAATTAAAACCAGAGGGGCCTGATAAATCAGGGGTGGTTTAGATCCCTCTAAGGTATCTTACAAATAAATGCAGAGGATTTAGGTACCTGGAACACTGGGGCCTGTTGGAACAGGGGTGGTTTTAATCCCAGGAATGGAAATGGGGGAATATCTTCAAGAAAAAGGGTTATTACTTACTAGTAATAAACCTTGAGGGATCTTGGGGATATTCTGGGTGGAACTGGACATTTTGAAGCGCTTGGATGGATGGATGGTAGAGCTGGATGGGCACTGTGAAGTTGTTGGGGAAGACAGGGCTAAAGAATAACTACTAAGAAGCTTACCAGACTGTGTTATAAAGATGTATATATCTAATAAGAAGTGGGTAAGTGTAAGCCCCCTCCTTTGGGGTCTCACAAAGCTGTCACATAGTCATCACTAGATTACATAATCCTCCTGATACTTAGTCTCATCCAATTCCTTCCCTAGCTCAGCAGAGATCCCTGTAGACTGACACATCTCTCTGAGCTAGGTAAGCCAATTCCCCTTTCACTTTTCCCTTCTCTCTTTCTACTGATTAGTTGTAAGAGAGATCCCTGTAGACTGACACATCTTTCTGAGCTAGCTCCTCCTCATCTTGAAATACAGTCCCTGGTCATAGAACTGTGCCTGTGTGCCCCTCTTGAGCCACTTCAACAGTGAAGGAGATTCCACTCCGTACAGTAAGGTTGTTAGTGGGTATTGGGAAGCATGAGGAGCCTTCTTTGGGCGTTTGAAGAGCTCCTTAAATAGTCTTGAGTTCCCTCTGGGGACCCTGTAGGTATTATTGGCCAACTTGTGGGATCTTTGGACCACATTTTGGCCATTTTTGCTTTCTTGGTGACGCTTCAGCAGCCCCTGCTTTGAATAAACGTCACCAATTGATTTTATTAATGTATTTTAGTATTATTTATTTATTTACATTGACTTACAGTCTGTAGTACATTAGTACTGTTTGATATATATTTAATACTAGTGGCTTATTTGTATTTATAATAAGCCACAGTATTGTTTGTACTGTTTGTTCAATCAATGTATTGTATAAATGAACAATACCATTCAATATATTTAATTTTTTAGTCCCCAGTACTCTTCATTACATATGTAACATATGTAATGAGGTCACTGGAGCGTGTTTTTGTTGATTTGGGTGTACCTGAGTGACTGTGGAGTCCGCGTGCCAAGTTTGGGAGCCTGTGAGGGGCTTGATGCTTGCGCGGGGGCTTATATCCCAACTTTGACGTGGGCTTTCAGTCACGCGGTTTGAACTTGAAGTTCTGCGGACTGCGGTCCGCGGGGTTTGAGTAAAACACGGTGTATTTACACTATCTCCCCTAATTTACACAACACCTCATTTCCGTGACTGGAAATGGGGTCTAAGAATATGTATATATATATATGAGCATTTAATTAATGCAAGTTCCTTTTTGTTAAAGGTACTTGCTAATTATTCTTGCTAATTTACATAGTGAAGGAGTGAGAATTAGGGGTACTTGTGAGTGAAGTACCCTAGGTTATTTTTAGTGTAGATTTAGAATATCAAATAATATTCTAACTATTATTTGATATTCTATATTTGTTATAATAATTTTTGTAGGAAACTTGTGACATGTTGCTCTGTCATAGTAGCAAGCTGACATTCAAAAAAAAGTGAGTTTCTAACTAAAGATAATTTTTATTTAAGACAAAAAAAATTCAAGAGGACCTCTTGGATGCCCTATAATTTCTCAGATGTATTGCTCCATCTGGGATATTATTTTCAGGTAACCACTCATCTTTATCTGCTGATTGGTTCTTATATCTGACAAGATAAAGCCTTGTATCTTTTCCCTGTATCCTTTCTTTTTTATCTTTCAGTATTTTATGTACTTTCAATTGTCCAGAAGGTGGGACCTCAATCAGGGGAACTGGTTGTTGAGTAGCTGGTTCCTCTTCAGTTCTAGATTGGTACTGTTTTACTAGACTGACTGGGAATACTGGGTGTTCTCTTGATAGTTCCTCTGTCAATATGACTTCCACGGCATTTTTTCCATGAAGGTGTTTAATGGTAAAGGGACCTATAAAAGGGGGTTTTAGCTTCCTGCTACCTCCAAAGTTGTTGAAGTTAATAGTGGACAAAGAACCTTATCTCCTATTTTAAACTCAGGTTCTTTGTGGCTTTTATCCCATCTCCCTTTGTTGTATTCTCCTGCTTCCTCTACGCATTTCTTAGCATGTTGTTGGGTCAGATCTAACATTTTCTTGAAATCTAGTGCTGTTGGATGCAGGTGGGGTAATTTATCATTCAAAGTGTCTTTGGGCATGCGTGGTATGCATCCTCTTTCTAAGACATATGGAGCTTATTTGGTGGAGGAATGTTTACTACTATTATAGGCAATTTCCAATGCTGGTAGTAGACTAACCCAATCATGAGTGTATCCATCATGATTCTTAAACTCAAATCCAAAGGAACAGAATCTACGTAACATGTCTTCTAGAGTTTGTATCATTCTTTCTGCTAGTCCATCTGTCTGAGGGTGGTAAGCTGTGGAGAAAGCTAGCTTAGTACCAAGCATGTCATGTAGGTTCCTCCAAAATTCTGATGTAAATTTGGGGTCTCTATCAATAATTATAATTTTGGGTATACCTACATCAGCCATGATCCTATTCCAAAACAACAGGGGAACCTCCATGGCAGTATCATCTTTATGGTTAGGTATGAACCTGGCTCTCTTGGAGAATCTGTCTACGACTACTAGTACTGAGTTATATGAGAAGGATCCTCCTGGGGGTAAGCCTGTTACAAAGTCCATGTTTATGATTTCCCACTTGTCAGTTGGTTCAGATATTTTCTGCAGTAGGCCAAATCTTTTTCCAGTTTGCTTATTGCCTTTCTGACACGCATCACAAGATTTGATATAGTTGTGTACTTGTTCTTTCCAATTGATCCACCATGCTGTGTATTTAATTCTCTCCACTGTTCTTTCCTCAGAAAAGTGTCCAGAATTAACATTATCATGGCATTCTTTCAGAATGTTGTCAATTTGGGAAGGGTCACTTAGTACTAGTACACTTGAATGCCTATTCCTGAAATATAGAAGGCCATCTAGGAGACTGAACTTTCCAAGTTTATAATGTTTGGTCAATTCTTCTGGTAGACTGGCTATTAGTTCTGTTGAGCTGTTGTCATTCCTAAGTATGTCTACTAGTTTTAGCAACTCAGGGTTCTTGTCATAGCTATTCTTGACTAATTCATAAAATGCATTATCTAAGTCACACACGTGAATTCCTAGGATGGGAAATATGTCCTCATCTTCTGGGTCATAAGCAGGATTATCTGGGTTATTAGGCAAGGCCCATCTACTTAGTCCATCTGAATTTTTGTGCTTGGCTCCTGACTTATGAATAATAGTCATATGTCCTCTATACTGCTGAATTGCAATTTGCCATCTGAGCATATGTCTATTAGGGGTCTTCATATTCATCAAGGTTCTTACAGCTGTGCAGTCAGTTACCACTAAGAAGTTAGAACCTTCAAGATAGTAATGTAACTTCTCCAGAGCCCATACAAGTGCTAAACATTCCATTTGACTTGCTCCATATTTCTTCTCAGTGCTCTTAATTTGTCTTGAGATGAATAAAATGGGTTTCTCCACTGGTTTATCTTCTATTACAAATTCCTGGTGGAGGGCTGCTCCTAAACCATCTAAGCATGCATCAATATACAATATAAACGGTTTAGTATAGTCAGGTTGAGCCAGTACTGGTGCAGTGGTAAGGAGTCTCTTTAATTCTTCATAATTTTGTACTCTATCATAGGTCATTTCAAATATTGTATCATGATTACAGAGTGCATGAAGGCTTTTACTTACATTTGCAAAGTTGGGGACATGTTGGCGGTAATAACTACAGAAACCTAGAAAGGACATAATTTCTGTTCTATTCTGAGGCATGGATTTCATTAAGTCTGCGGCTACTTTATTTTGGTCTATAGCTAGGGAAAGACCTGAGACTACTCTTCCTAGTGCTTCAAGTTCTCTGTATCCAAAGTTACACTTTGTGATGGACATTTTTAATCCTGCTTTTATGGCAGTTTGGAGTACTATATTGATCTTTTCTAGGGGAGTTTCCCAGTCATCAGAGTAAATGATAATGTCATCTATATATACCATCATCCAGTTTTGTCTAATGAATGAGCCAAAAATGGAGTCCATCATTCTTTGAAAGTGTGATGGTGCATTCTTTATGCCAAAAGGCATTCTGAGGTATTCAAAAATCCCTAGATGACATATAATCCTCAGGAATTTCCTACTCTCAGGTGCTATGGGGATCTGATGGAATCCTTTCAGTACATCCATAGTAGTGATATACTTGGCTTTAGACAAGTTGTGTAATGAGTGGTCTATCCTGGGGATAGGATAATAGTCAGGTCTGGTGTAGTTATTCAGAGCACGGAAATCTCCCACCATTCTTGACTTTTCATTATGCCAGGCAATTATTACAGGTGTGGTGACTTCTACCTGTTCATTATGTCCAACTTTTCTCAGGACTTTGAGTTCTTGTAGCTCTTTGATGTGTGTTTCTAGAGCTTCTCTTGATTTGGGGCTGGAGGGGTAGGGTGGTCTCCTCAACTGTGGGGGATAAGGTTTGTCAATATTAAGTTCCAATTTCATGTCATGGCCCTTGATGTTACCAATTGGTTCTTCTGTAGTGCAGAAAGCTTCTTTATGTTCAAAACAAGTTTTCACCACATCCAACTTCTGTTTCTCATTTAATATGTCACTGAAAGCAGCTTGTGATAAGTATTCTTTCTGGAAAGATAGTAGATCTTCTTGGATTTCAACATTGTTAATGTCATCTGGTATCTTGATGTTAATGTTGCAGATTTGGAATTTTCTTTTCCAATCACCACCAATAGTGTAGAATCTATCTTTACTCTGGAAAATATCTATACCATACATACAGAAAGCATCATTACCTAGGATCAGGTAATCACAGACTGCATCTTGTAACACTACAAATTCAACAGATAACCTAAGAGATCCTTTAGAGTGAGGAAATATTAGAGGTATGGATACTACTCCAATAGGTTTCATGGCTGAGTTGCAACTACTGAACTTGGCTTTTGGCATGGGCATTAAGTTATCTCTCCATCTGGGGTAACATTCATCTAGAAAGGTACTACTGGCACAAGAACAGAAAGCTCCCACATCAAGGAGGACTCTTATTTATTTGTTGTCAAACAAGACAGTAGTGTAACTAGTTTTTCCCATGGTGTAACTCATACCAGCTTCAGGTTTATTGGTGAGTAGTTTTGCGTCAGATATATGGCCAATAGTCATGGAGGGATCCCATTTTTGTGGTAAATTAGAGTCACCATGTACAGCATTAATGGATAATTCATCCCCAATGTCAGCTTGGATGACTGAGATTCTCATCAAGTCTTCTTCAGCAGGTTCATTCATGACTATTTCAAACTGGGAATGGGTATCTTCTTCAGTTTCTGATGGGGTGTTCATTACTACCATATTTACTCTTTTACGTATATTGGTAAATTCATTTTTCCAATGACCCTTTTCTCCACACTTGAAACATTCAGGAGTAGCAGTTTTCTTGGGTATTTCAGTTGTGGGGTTAACCTTGGTGGATTCTTTTTGGAACTCTTTTCTCTCAGGGACTTTATTCCTGGTGTACTTCTTGTTCCATCCATTAAGGACCACCATTTCATTTAATACACTGCTGAATTCTGTCAGGTCTACATCTAGTGAGGGGAATCTACATCTCATTATACTCTCAAGATTTCCTTTACATTGACTCAGTAATCTGTTGTTGGCTTCTTCATCAGAGACTCTGTCATACACACATTCAATTCTTCTTCTTTGTTTCAGGCACCATTCAGAAGCAGTTTCTGTGGTTGGATCAAAGTAATCTTTTTCAAAGGCTTGGCGCTTTTCATTTTTCCAAATTCTGGTGCCAAACTGGGCTTTGATTAATTCTTTCCACACTGACCAAGATTGGTGTCCTACCGCTTTACTTTTGGTAATAAACCAAGTAGAAGCCATTCCTTCAAAGAGTACAGTAAGTCTTGAAGTGACGACTTCATCATCAGCTTGATAAGTTCTTACTATATGATCAATGTATTCTATGAAACTCATGTGGTCATATTCTCCTTTACCATCAAACTTGGGCCAATATTTTAAGGGGGGCATAAGTTTGTGTATAGAAGTCATATCAGAGTTTCTGTAAGGAGTGGACATTCTGGTATCTTTGGTCATAGGTCTATTCTGCATGAAAGGATTGTTATACCTAGGTTGGGCACTATTGGTATTGGGGGCGCTATGTTTTTCTTGAGGGACAATGTTGGGACTCAAGTATTGGAGATTCTTATATGGATTATTTTGTTTCTCCTCTTTGTTGTTATAATAATTAGAACTAATATTGATGTGAGGAGCTTCATCTCTGTCAAGATACGTGGTAGGTTTACTATCAGGTATCTTGTCACCATACTTATTCCAATTGTTTGTTGCTTGATTACCCATCTCTTCTTCACTGTATGAGCTGCTAGGTCTGTGAGGCTCATGGTATTGTGGATTTATTTTCTCCTCTTTCAAGGATTCTATACCTGAGATGATAGTTGTTAATTTTGAAATTACATTGTCTTTTAATTTCAATGATTCAATTTCAGAAGTAAGCACAGATAATTTGTTGTTTACTTGTTCCTCTAGTTTCTCAAATTTTGTATTAAAATTGTTATTAAGATTCATGATCAAATCTTCTAATTTATTGTTGCTTGTTTCATCCTTTTTGAGGGAATTAATAACATAATCTGCCATTGTTACTTGGGAAGTTTGCATTTCTTCAAGAACATCTAAAGTATCATTTGTATTTTTGTTAATTTCTTTTGTTATATCTTTAAGATGCTCACTATTTTTATTAAGTTCCATCAACATTTCACTATGATGTACTGGTAACTCAAGGGGCAATGGTTTGTCCAGTGTTTGCAAAACTCTCATGGTGCGCGCAGTAATGTTGTCTTTAATTTCTTCTAAGCTTGTATCTATTTTATTGTCAGCCTCTGTGATGCCAAGGAGTAATCCTTCTAGCTACACAAGGTGCAAAATAAAAGATAAAGAGCAATATAAAGCTCTGGGAGGATTTATAAGAGGTAATACCAATAAGGATATGAGGTATGAGCGGTAAAAAATGATTAATTATATTAAATAAATTTAATGTAATTAAAAATATGAGGGGCCTGATAAATCAGGGGTGGTTTAATCCCTCAAAGGTATCTTGCAAGCAGAGGATTTAAGTACCTGAACACACTGGGGCCTGTAAACAGGGGTGGGTTAAATCCCAGACAAAAGATGGGGGAGAATCTCAAGAGAAAGGTTTATCTACTTACTAGTAATAAATTACCTCACAGACTTGAGGTTCTTCCAGGGGGAAATTGGGCAGTTGGAAGCGCTTGGAAAGGTTGTTGGAAGAGCTGGGTGGACACTGGGCAATTTCAGGGGAGTAAGAAGGGGCTAAAGAACAGATACTAGGACCTTACCAGACAGAATAACAATTGTAAAAGCTATGTAAGTGGGTACAGGTGGTAGTATATATATTAAAGCATGATGAGGCAAAATACAGGGGGAACAAGGGCTCCTTAAATGCCTTTCTGGAGCCCTGATGGCGAAACACAGGATGTATTTTTGGCTATGGGAACATTTAAAAGGAAGGGGTTAAGATTTAATACAAATGTATGTAGTTGTTTAATCAAATTTCCATATGTACAGGCTGTCTACTATGGGTACAGCCTGTCTAAGCTCTTTTGCTGGCATCTTGAGGCGCTTCTGAACCTCTGACAAGGTTTGTTAGATGTGTTGATCAAAGGTTGTAATTACATGTCAAAATGTATTGATTACATATCACATGTACCTGTTGAACACATTTGTCAGAGTTTAATTTGTTTTGTATTGTGTACAATGTGAGATACATGTATTTGTTTGTTCTGTGGGCGCTTCAAGAGCTTCTTGTTTGATCCCTGTCATGCAGGCTCTTTGGGAATGCATGACCGCAGAGATCTGTCAATCAATAATTTCCCACTAAGGATGTAGTATATTTATTTTGAACAGTTGTTCAATTATTATTTTCAGAAGTTTCTCATGTTATTTCCTTCCTCTTGCTCGTGGTCTTTGTCCCTCTGAATCATCCTTAGTGTACCTAGTATGTAATAGAATAAATAAATATATACTATAGTACTATATTACTAGTATTATATACTTATATTATTAATGTTATATGTATTTATTTTATTATGTTTTTATTTAAATAAATTGTTATTTCGTGGTTTTGTATATGAATGTTATGGTTTTTATTCTGTATTTTAATGTATAATAATTATTTCAGCGCTTTAGTGGTAATATTCTTTCAAGTTGTTTTACTACTAGAAGTCTTAAGTTATCTGGGGTACTTTGGCTGAAGTACCCTAGGTTATTCTACACACTCTTTAAGATTATGAAATAATATTTCCACTTATCTTATTATTTATTAACATATTCATTGTTTTATACTTATTACTGTATTTATCTATTTATTATTAATTTACTATGTAATAATGTGTTTATTATTTACATGTTGCTTTTTTATGTTGCTGTATCTTATTATTATTCATTTATTACCTTTTATTAAATGAGTAATACTATATTTTTTATTTTATGTTTATTTTTGTTCTAGTCAGGTTGTCTCTGAGCTAGTAGCAAGCTGACATTTATTAACAATTATTTTTAAATTTGCTTCATTGTTAATGTCTAAAGCATTTAAATTCTTATTAAGAGCTTCAATAGAATCAAACAGAGAATGTATTACAGAAGAATCTAATCTATATTCTTGTACAGATTGGCAGCTATCAGAAGGAGGTCTGTAGCTTTCTTCCACTTCACTGGGTCGTCGAAGTTGATGGAGGAAGAGCTCCTGTTCTTTCCCTGTTCGTGTTTTTTGAACTTCAGGGTCTGTTTCTTTGGAGGCGCTGGGAAATGAATCTTCTTTTCCTCCCAGGGGTTCCAGCCCTTCACATATGCTTCTATCTCGTTGTTGGGAATGAGTTTTTGGAGAGCCTTCTGACTGTCTTGCGCCGTAGTCAGCAAGGCTCTCAGCTCTTCTGTAGGCCCCTGTCTTAAGGACACTTGGCACTTTTTCCAAATGGAAACGTGCTCTTTCACCCGGTGTCTGATCTGGTCTTCTTTCGAGAGGACCTGGATTTCCGGGATGGAAGGGGGTTTCTGGGTAGCTGCCGACGACTCTTGGGGTCTCTCGTCGACGTCCATGGGGGTTTCCGCTTCCGTTTGAGGAAGTGGGAGCTCTTGGGGCGTCGTCGAGAGCTCTTGGGGAGTTGGGGTGGCCTCCGGCGTGGCTGGGACAGGACCCTTGCGCGCTATGGTTGTCATGTTCAAGTTCTTGACGCGCTGGTGCAATTCCTTGGCCGCCGCGAGCTCTTGTTTGACTGGGTAGGAGACCTCGAAGCTCTGGCTTGGTCAACCTGGTGGATTTAGCCATGCTAGATTAATATTTGTTATGTATTTTTATATGTAAGAAATACTTACTAGGTGGGTTGTTGTTTCCCTCGTCGACGGTAGGAGCTGCTTCTTTTTGAGCTGTGCTTTTGAAGGATGCCACTAAAAAAAGGTATTTAGATAAGTAATTGTGGGATAGATTTTTAAAGAAAGGATAATACTTACTTCTTGCTTGATATCTCTCTTTAGCTATTCTTTCCTTTTTCAATTTTAATCCTCGTAAATAATTGTGGAGAGTTATTTCCGCTTTGAGGTTTCTTTCCTTTCTCAGGTGAGAGTGATAAGCAGCAAGAATGATTCTTTCTTTTTCAGTAAGAAGATCCCAGTCAGTGGGGACGTAATTTCGAATTTCTTCTTCTCTTTTAAGTCAAAGGATTCAAAGATAATGTTGAATTAATGTGGCGTTTTCTTGAAGATGAACTGTACGCGCCGCAGATGGAAAAAAAATGAGGAATTGTAAGTATTTTAATACTGTAATATTTTTTTAGAATTTTTATTAGTATGTATATTAATTGTATTAATTTTCTACATGAAAAAATAAAAAAAACTTACGATTTTTTGTTATTTTTTGTTGGGTTGGTTTTGTTAGTTTTTTGAATTTTTATAGGATGAGGATTTATAAAAAAGGTGATAATGTTTATTGGGTTTTTTTATATGTATATTTTTTTTAAAAAAAAAATAAAAAAATTACGGGTTTTTTATTTCAAAAATAAATTTGAAAATTTCCCGGCCAGACCCCCAATTGTCAGCCTCCCTGATGCCAGGGACAAGTCCTTCTAGCTACAGGTGGTGCAAGGATAGATGGAAAGAGTACAAAGACTCTGGGTAAGGTACAAAAGGTGCAATTCCCAAAAGATATGGGGGAATTGTGCCGTAAAAAAATTTAGAGAAAATAAGGTAATAATTATATTAAATAAATTTAATATAATTAAAACCAGAGGGTCCTGATAAATCAGGGGTGGTTTAGATCCCTCTAAGGTATCTTACAAATAAATGCAGAGGATTTAGGTACCTGGAACACTGGGGCCTGTTGGAACAGGGGTGGGTTAATCCCACGAATGGAAATGGGGGAATATCTTCAAGAAAAAGGGTTATTACTTACTAGTAATAAACCTTGAGGGATCTTGGGGATATTCTGGGTGAGACTGGACAGCTTGAAGCACTTGGATGGATGGATGGTAGAGCTGGATGGGCACTGTGAAGTTGTTGGGGAAGACAGGGCTAAAGAATAACCACTAAGAAGCTTACCAGACTGTGTTATAAAGATGTATATATCTAATAAGCAGTGGGTAAGGTTGTTAGTGGGTATTGGGAAGCATGAGGAGCCTTCTTTGGGCGGTTGAAGAGCTCCTTAAATAGTCTTGAGTTCCCTCTGGGGACCCTGTAGGTATTATTGGCCAACTTGTGGGATCTTTGGACCACATTTTGGCAATTTTTGCTTTCTTGGTGACGCTTCAGCAGCCCCTGCTTTGAATACACGTCACCAATTGATTTTATTAATGTATTTTAGTATTATTTATTTATTTACATTGACTTACAGTCTGTAGTACATTAGTACTGTTTGATATATGTTTAATACTAGTGGCTTATTTGTATTTATAATAAGCCACAGTATTGTTTGTACTGTTTGTTAAATCAATGTATTGTATAAATGAACAATACCATTCAATATGTTTAATTTTTTAGTCCCCAGTACTCTTCATTACATATGTAACATATGTGATGAGGTCACTGGAGCGTGTTTTTGTTGATTTGGGTGTACCTGAGTGACTGTGGAGTCCGCGTGCCAAGTTTGGGAGCCTGTGAGGGGCTTGATGCTTGCGCGGGGGCTTATATCCCAACTTTGACGTGGGCTTTCAGTCACGCGGTTTGAACTTGAAGTTCTGCGGACTGCGGTACGCGGGGTTTGAGTAAAACACGGTGTATTTACACTATCTCCCCTAATTTACACAAAACCTCATTTCCGTGACTGGAAATGGGGTTTAAGCATATGTATATATATATATAAGCATTTAATTAATGCAAGTTCCTTTTTGTTAAAGGTACTTGCTAATTATTCTTTGCTAATTTACATAGTGAAGGAGTGAGAATTAGGGGTACTTGTGAGTGAGGTACCCTAGGTTATTTTTAGTGTAGATTTAGAATATCAAATAATATTCTAACTATTATTTGATATTCTATATTTTTTATAATAATTTTTGTAGGAAACTTGTGACAGGTTGCTCTGTCATAGTAGCAAGCTGACAAGGATAATTTGAGAAAAGATTAATTGTATATAAAATGAAAACTAAATAAAAGGAAATTACTAACCAAATAAACAGCCACATTATTGTAAGTACTCCAACTGAGTGCCTCAGACATATAGGTGTCAGGATTAGAGATTGAGCTGGCAGTCATTGAGTTCTATGAAAGGGGTAACCAAGAAGAAGCTCAGACGTAAAGATCTCTTCAAAAAAAATTAGTAAAACTCACATCAAAAGGCCTATAAGCATCATTTTCTGCCAAAGTGTATTCATATGTCTTGGTCCTTTTAACGGATTCAAATTTCACATGTTTAAGTATTTTTCCAGACCTCTGATGTATCAAAAAATCATTTAACTTCAGTATAATGTACTCAAGATGGAAATAAAAACACTTACAGTCTTCAAATTTCCATGTTCTGAGCCCTGTTGAATGATATCATCCACCTCTGGAAGCTCTCCACTTGACTCAGACTCCTACTGACTTTCCTCTTCTGTTGACACAGCCTAGAAAGCACAAGGAGAAAGAATTACATGTGATATTTGAGTGAAGAATAAAGATGAATCATTACCTCTGATTCCTCAGATTCATCCATCTTCTTAGGCCTACCACGTCCTTTTGTCTTGGCCAAAGGTTCCTACAAGTTCACAAGAAATCAATAACCAAAGACAAACAGACAAGAGATAAATGAATGAATAAATACCTTGTGTTCTGTCACCTGCTTCCTTGGCCTTCCTCTTCCTTTCTTCTCCAATTCTGTGTATTCATAACCTGAAGGATCCCTTTTTGTTGAAGTAGTTGATTTGTGTTTCCTTTTGGCGCCCTTTGGTCTTCCTCGTCCTTGGTGATCCTTGCTAAAGAGAGGTTCCTGAATGGCCACTGTGGTGTAGTTCCCTTGAAAGAGCTTCTTGATTTGGCCAATGTAGAATTTTTGCTTGCCAGGTTGAACCGTTTGGAATTCCTTAAAGAGATCTGTTAAGAAAATTTCCTTGTTGTTTTCTTTGGTGGGAAGTAGACCGTCACTTGATCCATTGTTGTTGTCCTCTTCAATGAATGTCTGCTCATGAATGGAGGCAAAAAACAAATTAGAACTATAAAACTATGAAAGAGAAACAGAAACCAGGAAATTATATTAGCCAACTCACTTCAAGATCCTTTTTAACATGCCACTGAGAATGGAAATTGCAATGGGTGAATTTTCTGCCAAGTCCTTTTGCTTCGTGAACTTGATGGATGCAAGGGATTCCCATGTGAGAAGAGTAGTTTCCAGTGCAAGTGGAAGTTGGCGGTTTAGAAATGTGGTGAGAATGGATGATCTTGAGGGCATAGTGGGAGATGGTGCCATACAGATCACCAACACAAGGGGGGAGGCCAGTGAGGAGTTTGTAGGAGTGCTGAGATGATTTTATGTACCGTTCGTGAAGTTGATTGGTCAGAGCTTGGTGGATTTGTTTGACAACAGCAGCAAAGGAGGCAGTGGAAGAGTTGATGAATCGTTTGATGTACGCGTGAAGACCTTTGACTCTAGAGGTGATAGTGTTACCAAAGTGGGGTTTCTTGTTGACAAAACAGGCTACGATTTTTTCTTTGCAAGGGAGGATGTTGGAGATGATGTAGTCGGCGGTTGGTGGATTCCAAGTCATAGACAGCTGAGTGAAGTTCTTGTGATAGTCTGAAACAGTTTTGGAATGGAGTAACTGATTCCAATGGTTTCAAAAGGTGGACCATTCTTCTTCAGAGTTGAAATGTTTGTAGCAGTTGGACTGGATATTCTTCATAATGTGCCAGGAGCAGAGGAGATGTGAGGCATTTGGGAAGACATGTTCAATTGCTTTGACTAGGGCGGCCTCGTTGTTGGTGACTAGTCCAGATGGAGATTGATTGTCCATTGAGATGCAAAGCTGATCCAAGGCCCAAGAGTAGTTGGCTATCTTCTCAGCAGAAAGGAAACAGAAAGCCAAGGAAAAGGATTTGTTTGAGGAGTTAATACCAACAATGTGAAGAAGGGGCATTTTAAACTTGTTGGTTTTGTAGGTGCAGTCAAGGAGGAGAGTGGTGGGAAATTGGTTTGCCAAGTCAAGGGATTTCGGATGAGCAAAGAACAAAGAGGTCATGTGGCCTTCGGAGGTATCAATTGTGTGGTAGAATTAAAGATGGCGGATTTCATGAACGAGAGCTTCAATAGGGGTACGTCCTTCAAGTTGGGTGGATCTCAAGAGGTTACGGTGATTGTAGATGGTATTGAGGGTGACAGAAGAGGGGAGATTGGTGTCTTGCAATAACGCAGTCTTAATAGTTAATGGACGAACTCCAGAATGGGTTAATTGGGTGACAGTGGTTTTTTGATCATTGGTTAATCGGCGATGGACGGCATGGATGGAAGGATCTTCAGAAGCTGGGTGGTTGTGGCTAGGATCTTTGATCTTGATTTGGAAGTAGCCTTTCTTCTTATAGAAGTTTCCAGTAAGTTTGAAAGGACAGGAAATCTTCTTGGTCTTCCCCAATTGAGTACCATCTTTGGTCTGAAAAACCCCAGATCTGTCACATTGATAAGTGCATCTGTTCTCCCCATTTTCTGTGGAGGAATGGGTTATGCAGAGGGCATAGCCATGCTTCTTGGCCCCAGTTTGGACAAAGCTATGCATTTCCTCCTTTGTTTGATATGTTAACTCAGGAGGAGTAGCAAGGCTGGGTACTTCGGGAGTGGTGGCGGGAGTGGTGGCAGCATCTTTGGCGAGGAAGAGGGGGTTGATGTGAGACATGTTGGATTTTGGGGTTTTTTTGGATTGGGGGAAAGGTTGAAAAAATTGGTGGGGTATGGAAGATTTTGAGGTGGCGTGGAGAGGGGATAAAAAGAAGTTTTTTGGTGTTATTTTTAGTGGGTTTGGTTGGAAAATGGATGAGGAGTAGTGGTGGAACTGAAAATGGGTGGTGGGAGGAGTTGGGAAAATTTGGGAAAAAAATGTTGAGTTGCCTGTTAGTATGCTACCATGATGTATCACCAGCTGAACCATGAGCACTACCAACCAACACCCTGGCAGTCACAAGCGTCTGTAGCCTAGTTGGTAAAGGCAGCACTCTAGCATGTGTCTCAGCTCAGCTGAGGTCGTGAGTTCGAATCTCACCAGACACATCTCCATTTTACAGTCTCTACAGGTTATGAGCCCAGATTCTACCTAAGCGCTACTTGCTTACATAAGAGACTGAATGAAGATGGGAATGCTTCATGTCAGACCAAAAACCCCTCTAAGCCTACATCAAGGTCCCGGGTTCAATTCCCACAACGGCCACACCTCCATGGGTCCAAATCCCCATACTTCCTTGGGTCACATCCCCACACTTACTGGGTCACATCCCCACACTTAATGGGTCTAATCCCCATACCTCTTGGGTTCAATCCCCACTCTCCACATCATGTAGCAAGGGGGGGTGTTGAGTTGCCTGTTAGTCTGCTACCATGATGTATCACCAGCTGAACCATGAGCACTACCAACCAACACCCTGGCAGTCACAAGCGTCTGTAGCCTAGTTGGTAAAGGCAGCACTCTAGCATGTGTCTCAGCTCAGCTGAGGTCGTGAGTTCGAATCTCACCAGACACATCTCCATTTTACAGTCTCTACAAAAAAAGTGAAATTGGGGGGTTGGGTTGCGGAGAGGAGGAAAAATGGGGAATTTTGGTATTTTTTTTGTGTGGATTGGTTGAGTGGTTGATGAGTTACGGGGGGTTGATGATTTAGGGGGGGGTGGCGTTGGTTTTTGATTGTGGTGAGTGGATTTCGATGTGGTTGATGTTGGAAGTTGGATGAGCATAGCTGGGAAGCCTGTGCGCATCATATGCCACCCTCATTTTGCACATTGAATAAAAACTCGAAATTAAATAAAACCGGGTGTGCGCACGGAAAACCGGGTTTGCTGCGCAGCCGCATCTGCGCAGAAAACCGGGTGTAAACGCGGAAAAACCGGGTTTTTTTATTAATGCCCTTTTTTTTTTTGTGTTTTTTTTTTTTGTGATAAATTCTTTTGGCTGAATTTAGAGAAGTATTGATGGGGGAAAAATCTGCCTCTCTGAAATCAAAAGACTAACAACACCCCCAGCTAGGCTGTAAGAAGAAGACAGTGGTCTAGTGTAGTTGAATATTTATAGCACAATTTCATAGAGTGGGTTGGGTGTGAATGTTGTATGTGTATTGCAAAGTTTTAGTATTTGATAAGTGGCGCAGAGTTTCAATTTTAGTGATTATTTGTGATCAGATGGGGGGAACTGGTCTGATGATCTGATGTGATGAGATGAATGGGGAAAGAGGAAGGGAGAGCCCCTCCTTATATAGTAAAATTAAAATGTGAGGCATTTATGCTGGTGTTCTAGTTACATGAGGGTTTTTAGCTGGTGTGCTTTTACAAATGAGGCCTTTTAGCTGGAATGCTGGGTACAATACAGCTGCATACAGGGTGGCAGTGTAGTAATGAGCAATTTTATCTAGTGATCTAGTTACAAGTGTGGCTTACACAGCCTTCTGGTTGCTATGTATTTATATCAAATGGCCTGCACAGCTTTGTGTATTGCTATGTAGTCTGATTGAGTGGCTTGCACTGCCCCAATGCTTACTATGCAGCAGGCTGTATGTGGCAACGGTGGGCCGCTACACTACGCTACGCTATTTGACTGCTACGTGTTAGCGTAGCGGGTTTTTTTTTCCCAGAAAATTTGTAACGTTAGCTGAAATTTCACTCCGCTACACTAACAGTTAGCGTGGCGACAAATTTTTTAAGCCATTTTTTTGTAGCGTTAGCGGGGAAAATTCACCGCTACGCTAACAAGTAGCGTAATTTTTCTGGCGCTAACAGATTTTGAAGTTCTCAGTAGCGTAGCGGCATCATTGCTACGCTACGCTAAATGTTAGCTGTTAGCTGATATTTTTTCCGCTACATAGCTTTTTGGATTACACGCTAACACTGATTTTTGACAGCTAACAAGACAACTGTTAGCTGGGTAATTCAAATTGTATCTCTTGTGAGAATTGATCCCGTGCTCAAAAGGAAGAGGGAGGTTAGCCATGGCATAGTGGTCAATCTTGACCACTACACCACGGCTACCCTGAGAGTTGGAGGGATTGGTGGGAGTACATCCCATCCATGCAGCTCAGGTTCTATTTTTTTTTTTTTCAAACCTGGATGAGTTCTTATTTTATTATCAATTCCAGTCTCCTTTGAAAATTTGTCACCTGAATTTTTTTTTTCCAATTTTTTTTTGTCGGTGATAACTTCCTCAACTCTCAATATTTATTTATTTTTTGAGATTTTTTTTTTTTGAGATAAGTTCTTGATTCTCAACCGGCACTCTCACTCAGCTCCTCCAATAGCTTCAACCTCCCAAATCCCTCCCACCAGGCTCAACCTAGCTCTCAGGATCACCCCTTCCCTCTTGGTAAGTCCCCTCCCCTCTCCTCCACCCACCATTACTTACCACCTTGCTACCCTACCCTGCCACTATCTGCCCAGCTACCCACTAACTGCTACCCTGGGGCCACCTGCCTTGTAAGTCCCCCCCACCCTGCTACCCTTCCTGCTAACCTCATATCTGCTACCTAGCAACAGATACCAGCCACCACCCACGCTACCCTACCGTTTTTTTACCCTGGGGCACCCACACATGTAAGTCCCCTCTTTCTCTACCCCCCTCCCTCACGTTGATCGTTCAACGTTTGAACGTTTAAACGTTGATCGTTCAACGTTTGAACGTTTAAATGTTGATCGTTCAACGTTTGAACGATCAAACGTTGATCGCTCAACGTTTGATTGTTCAAACGTTGAACAATCAACGTTTGATCGTTGTGGAACTACTCTAAGGCCAGAATAGAGCTTGGAAGGGAAATGTATAACTACACTAGTACTAATGTAAGTTAAGACAAAGGTGCTGATATAAGAGCTGCCTTCCTGACTAATGCTGATGGGGAAGAGTGTAACACTAAGAATAAAATAAAAGGTGTGGCTTTTCTATTTTAATCTTAGACTGACTAGTACTTATAAGCTGACTACTATTACCTCTGAGGTATGGGGAGTTGAGGAGAAGTTGTGAGGGAAAATGGTTGTGTAAAAGGGTTTAAATGGCAAGGATATCTAAAATGTCTAGGTAAGAAGTGTCTTTGATGAAATTGAATCTAATATTTGGGGTAAAAGGTCATACAGGTTGTATGGGGTAGAAATTGCATGGTGGTAATACTACAACAGAGTGGAGTATATATGTGTAAAGGGCCCTTCAAGAGGGGAACAAATGATGAGCACAGTATTACAAGATATGATGATGAGCAATGTCCATAATAGTAATAGTGATGAGCAAAAGACTACAAGTGTAATAGTGAAGTGAATGTATGTAGTAATGATGAACAATGATGTGTAGATTATGTAAGATGTTGTATTTTACTGAATATTGATGACTTGGATGATGTAAGCCAAAAGGAAAAAGAAAAGAAAAGAATGTACCTATGAAAACTATGAATGTTAATAACTTCTGATCCAAAGGAAATCAAGGGTGGTTTGAGTGAGTGACTAGGGGTAAAATATGGTGTAGAATCTGAATCTGAAATAATAATGATGAATATATGGATGGTTTATATGATGTAGAAGATATGATGTGAGAAGGAACAGGATTACCACATCCTCCCCCAAGTAAATGTCTGTCCCCAGACATCAGGGAAAGAAAGAAAGAAGGAAGAAGTCCAAGTGCAAAAGAATCCAAGTCCTGGAGAATCCAAGTCCAAAAAGACCAAGTCCAGAAGGGGAAATCCAGATCCAAAAGAGTCCAAGGTCCAGAATCCAGAAAGAAATCCAAGGTACAGAAAGAAATCCAAAGTCCAGAAGAAATCCAATGTCCAGAAGGGAGGTCCAAGGCCTAAGTCCAGAAAGTTGATGAATTCTAACTAATATTTATGATTTTAAAAGATTTTAACACTATGAAATATCTAGAAAGACTACTATTATTTTTATTGATATTTGACTATTTCTAATAATTAAAACTGATGGATTTGTATAACATATCACCAGTAACACAACAGGTTACTGCAAATGATGGAGGTTAAATGAGAAGACCTTTGCTATACCCAAGATAGTATAGACATATGACAGGTGAATTGAACAGAAGACTACTATGAAAGAGTAGTTGAACTAGAAGTCTAGAGAGTATGCAACAACTCTACTAGGAAGATGGGATGGTGGGTTCAGTTTTAAGCTAGAAGGAAGTGAAGATATCTCTAAGAATGCCAGTGGAATTTGATGATGGTCCAGGATGTATGAAATGGTTTTAAGTCATAAGATAAGAGGAAGAAAATATCCAAGTGCTGTCCAGAAGTCCAGGAATCCAGTATGGCCATGTGATTTAATTTGAAGGAAATTGGTGACTGATCCAAAGAAGATTGACTGATCCAGGTTCAGGGAAAGAATGGTTGGATGAAGATGAACACGTTTTATGGAAGATGGATGGGGAATTCCAGAAACAAGGGAACAGTTGGTTTGGGTAATGAAAGAATTGTTGATGACTGATTCATGGAAGAAAGATGGCTCCAGGTCCAGGGAAAAGAAAGCTTGGTTTTGGAAGGATTAAAAGAAACTACTAGTTGAATTTATCCAAAAGAAGAGTGACTGATCCAAAGAAGAATGAATTGATCCAAAGAAGAAATGAATTGATCCAATGAAGAAAGAATTGATCCAAGGAAGAGTGGCTGATCCAAAGAAGAATGAATTGATCCAAAGAAGAATGAACTGGTCCAATGTAGAATGAATTGATCCAAAGAAGAATGAATTGATCCAAAGAAGAAATGAATTTATCCAAAGAAAAATGAATTTGAACCAAGGGAGAAATTGATGGATTTAAAGGGTGAAGAATGACTGATCCAGAGAAAGGTGAGGTGACTGGTCCAGAGGAAAATAATTGTATGCTTTAAGGGTGAAATACCAAGTTGTGGAGAGGTGGATAGATGAAGAAGGATGAAGAAAAGAATGGGAAAAGGAGAAGAAAAAAATTTAAAAATTCCTGGGTATGACAGATGAGGTGTTCCTCCCCCAACTTATTGTCTGTCCCCAGACAATGGAGAAGAACCCATGAATTTTGGAAGAGTGGTGTGGAAGAAATGAGTTGATAAGATTGGGATTTGAAAGAAAATAGATGGAGGAAGGTGGTTAATGATGGATGATGAGTGAATGGTTGAAGATGCATGGTGAGGATGGATGAATATACAAGGAAGATGGATGATGGTGATAATGAAAGAATTTCTAGTATATGGATGAAAGGTGGATGAAGATGATGATGAAAGAATATCTAGTATATGGATTAAAGATGGATGATGGTAAAAAAGTGGATAATGAGATGGATGAAGGAAAAAAAAAATCAGGATACTCAAAGATGGATGAAGGGGAAATTAAATTTATATGATGTATGGAGGAAGAAAAAATTTGGATTGATGGTTGATGATGAAGGAGTAAAATTAAATTGATATCCCCAAGAAAAAAAAATCAGGAACCTCCCCAGTGGATGAAAGGAAAATTATTTATTTTTGTTTTGTTCTTCCTTCATGATTAATTTTTTTTTTTTTTTTTTTTTTTTTTTTTTTTTTTTTTTTTTTTTTTTTTTTTTTTTTTTTTTTTTTAGTGTATTGACCTCTCAGCGGAGTGAGGAGAGTCGCCGGAGGGAAGTGGTGAATCCGCGCGGAGAGTAGACGCGGAGTCCCGGGTGCTACAATGTCCGCGGAGTCGCCGGCGTTTCCAAGGCGCAGGAACGGTCCTCCGGGTCGAAGGACGACCTCGGAGATGAAAGCAAACCGTTCTTCTTCGATGGAAAGAAGAACGGTTATGGGGAGAACATAAAAAAAAAAAGATCAAAGGCAAAATGAAAGATAAAGGAAAAAAAAGAAAGAAAAGAAAACCCGGGTCGTGCACCGGCATCGCCAAGCAGTTGTAGGTGTTGTAGGCCAAGGGAAAATGACCTGAGAACGTATATCCAGGTCGTTCACCGGCGTCGAAAAACGTTGATGTTTTTTTTTATAAAGGGCTTCGACGACCCTCGTTCCATTTGTTTTTTTATTATTTTTTTTTATTTCTTGATAATAATAAAAAGAACGTTCCATCTTTCTTCTTCCGCTTATTTAGCCTCTATCCATCGAATCGGCCGACTCATATCGTTTCTTTTTACCAATTGTTCGTTCCCCATTTCTATTCACAACCTCGTGTCTGAAACTAATTCGTTGACTGTTTATTACTTTTAATTCCCCAACCAGGCCGTTCTTTGAAACGCGGACGCGTAGTTGGGCCGACTTGATACTGTAGCCGCCTCGCCACATCGGAACGAGCCAATCGCCGAAAATGAGCCAATTGCCGCAAATGAGCCGTAGAATTCACAAAATAATGGGAATGAGAGGAAAAAAAAAAAAAAAAAAAAAAAAAAAAAAGGGGGGATTGCCTATTGATAAAGAGAATATAATTGGTTTTATTTAGTGAGTTTTTTTTTTTTTTTTTTTTTATTTATTTATTTATTTATTTATTTAAGTTGACTGATACTGATTTTTTTTTATTTTTTTTTTATATATTTTTTTTTTTTTTATTTATGGGATTATTAAGGGTAAGCCAGAGAGTTTGTTTTTATATCAATTGGCCTTGAATGATATTTTGTTAACATGACTTGCTGCATATCTTCTGTTTAATGCAGTGCCATCCAGTTCCTCCAGTGAATAAGAGCCTCCAGGGTTTTGAGTGGTAATTCTGTAAGGTCCATTCCATTTGTTTTCAAAGAGCTTTCCATATTGAGAGTCCAAAGATTTGTTGTATACTAATACCAAGTCCCCTGTTTGTAGTGGTTGTCTAGGTGTCTTCTTCCTGTTCCAATATTCCACAGATGTTTTCCTTGTATCCAGCAACTTTTGATGGGCCTTCTGAAGAATGTCATCCCTGTTTTCCAATTGGAGAGTCCTGGCCAGAAGGAGGTCTTGAGTGCTGTTCACTTTTGTCCAATCTATGCCAAAGAAGGTTTCCAGTTCCAGATCAATTGGTAAGATGGGGGGCTGTCCAAGAACCAGTTCATAAGGGGAGTATCCAGTTGATCTTTTGGTGGAAATCCTGTCTGCAAATAAAACCAAAGGTAAATAATTCCTCCATTTCTTGCCTTCTTGTCCACAGAGTTTAACCAAAGTGTCCTTGATGGCCTGATGTCCTCTTTCCACCATTCCATTAGCTTCAGGGTAGTAAGGTGTGGTAACTTTGATTTTTATTCCTGCTTCCAATAGTGATTTCTGGAACTGTTGACCAAATTCTGAACCTCCATCCACTGTAACTGACCAAGGTGCTCCATATCTGTAGATCCAGTTGTCCAAGAACCATTGGGAAATCTTCTTTGCTTGAATCTTTTCCAGACCAACTGCTTCAACCCATCCAGAAAGATCATCTCTAGCAATTACCAAGTATTTCCATTTACCAGCCTTGATATGAACTGTATCCAAGCTGACTCTTCCAAAGATTGTTGCTGCTCCAGTAGGCTTCTTGGGTTCCATTGGTAATACTTTTCTGGCAAGCTTCACAAGACTGGACCCACTTGGTTACACCTTTCTTGAGTCCTGGCCACCAAAACCTGAGTTTAGTCCTTCTGTAAGTTTCTGAAATACCTCTGTGGCCTAGTGTTTCATGAAGAGATTGGAGGATATTGTTTTGGGCTGAGGGAGTGGTGACAACTATCTGGGAAAAGGGTTTGTTAATTCTGTGCAAGACATTATTGGAGAGGAAGAAATTGGCTGATTTATGCAGAATTTGTTTGAAATCCAGGGGGCTGCATCCAAGAGGTTTGTTCATTGTTGAAAGATACTCCTGTAAGTGTTTCCAAATTCCTTGTTGCAGAGGCTTTTCCCCCTCCCCCAAATTAGCTGATGTCCCCAGAAGCAATCCAGGAAAAGAAAGAAGTCCAGAGGAAGAATGTTTGAGGCCAAATCCAGGGTGAGGTTTAATCCAAGGTTCATCTTCATCAAAACTAGGGCAATCTTCTTCACCAGGGTCAGGAGGTCTTCTGGATAGTGCATCTGGAAGGGTGAAGGTTTTGCCAGGGGTATGTTCCAAATCAAAAGAGAAGAGCTGAATGAAAGCAATCCATCTGTTCATAGGGGCATTTGGAAGTGAAGGGTTGTTGATCATTCCAATAAGGCACTTGGCATCCACTCTGAGCAAGAAATGTTGGCCCCATAGCCTATGCTGAAGTTTCTTGAGGATCTTGGTGACACCACAGAGTTCCAACTTGGATTGTGAGTATTCAGATTCTCTTTTGGAAAACACTACTGACTCATAAATCACAGGCCTGTCCAATCCAGAGGAATCCACTTGGGTGAGGACTGCTCCTGCTGCAATGAAGCTAGAGTCCACAGAGAGTTTGATCTGTCCAGCTCCAGGTCCATAATCCAGCTTCTTGAGGGTGATATCTGATCCAATGATTCTCTTGAGTTCCTCAAAGGCTTCCTGGCAATCTTCAGTCCAATCCCAGGTGGAATCCTTCCTAGTAAGGTGTCTGAGGGGAGCAGTGATAGTTGAGTAATTTTTAATGAACATCCTGATGTAGACACAGATACCTAGGAAACTCCTGACAGCAGATGGAGTGGTGGGAGTTGGCCAAGTTTCTATTTTGTTGAGCTTCTTTGCTGATATCTTCCTTCCTTCTTTGCAGACAACATGGCCCACTAGATCCAAGGCAGGGACACAGCAAGCAAACTTTTTACCAGAAATAGTGAGTCCAGCTTCTTCTATCCTAAAGAGAATCCTTTCCAAAGTGATGGCATATTCATAAATAAATTTTCTGATCTGGGGGTTGGCTTCCAGGGTTTCTCCACCATAGTCTGAGATTGGTCCTTTAATTCCTCCATCATCAATGAAGATTCCAAGGTGCTGAGGGAGTTCATCCTGAAGTATCCACATCATTTGGGCCTGGTATACTGCAACTGAATTGGTGGCTCCTTGGGGTAATCTGGTGAGCTGGAATCTTCCTAGAGGGGTTTCAAAAGTGGTTAAGGGCCTGGATTCTACTGATAATTCTCTTTCATCATACCCTCCCATAATATCACCTAGTCCATAGCATGCCCTTCCAGTGAAAGATTCAATGAGATCCTCTGGTGATGGTGGTAGGCCTGCATCCTTAATGGTTACTTTATTGAGTTTTTGGAGATCATGAACTATTCTTAACTTCCCATCTTGCTTTTTGACACAGAAAATAGGGCTGGAATAACTGGAGAAAGACTGTTCATAGAGGCCAGTGCTGAGTCTTTCTCTTACTAATTCTATGACTTGATTTCTGATGGGAGCTGGAATTGGAATTGGTTTCTGTTGCCAAGGTTCATGGGGAATAACTGGAATGATGTAGGGTTGTCCATAGGTATGTTTGAGGAGTCCCCTTTCTGTTTCTGTGAATGCCAAAGCTGCTTGCCTGAGAGTGATGACCCAAACTAATAGGAGATGTTCTTGTTCTGACAGCCATCCAGGAGGTCCAAAATTGATAAGGTCCAGCCTCTCTTGAGTGATTTTAGAAGTGGGAATGAATGGTGGAGGAAAAGGATTTAAAGGAGTGGAATATGGGTCCCTAGAAAGTGGAGGCCTTGAAAGAGGTGGGTTGAGAGCCAATGGCATAGGTTGGTTTACTGGTTTTACTTTTTTTAGAGTGGATTTATATTTTGCTGAATGAGTGACTAAAGTTGGTTCTTTTGGGTTATTTTCCAGGATTCCATCTGTAAAGGAGTGTAGTTGGAAGCCTGGCCTTAGACTAAAAAATCCAAAGATGCTGAGTTTGCTGGGAGAGAAGTTTCCCATTTCTGGTGACTGGGAAGGATGATTGGGACCAGGTAAGTTTGTCCAGAAGTGTTTTTGATTTCCAGTGATTCCCCTCCGTCTCCATGGTAGTTGATGGTTGCTGACACATCCATTAAGAAGGGTTTTCCAATGATTAGCTGCACAGACCCTCTAGCTACCCAGAAGTGGACAATCCTGGATACTTTCCCAATGGTGACAGTAACATCTTCAGCGATTCCAGGCATTTCTGTAAGGTGACCTCCAATTCCTTTGAGTTTCATGGGTTTAGATGTGATCTGAAGTCCAAGTTTGTGGGCCAGGGATTCAGGTATAATGTTGATCATTGATCCAGTATCCAGAAGGGCTTGATGCTGTTGTCCATTGATGCTGAGGTTTATATATCCAAGAGGGCAAGAATAGTGAGTGGCAGGTTCCTGGGGTTCTTCTTTTTCCTGGTCCAAGTCTCCAAAGTTTGCTGATTTAGTTTCTTCCACTGGGACTCTTCTGTTAGTGATTTTTCTCTTTACTGCCTCTGATAATGATGGGGAAAGAGCAAGAGTTTCTCCAATGGTGAGCTGGATGACTTGTTGGCCTAGGATCCTATTGGCAACTTCATCATCTATTCCAGGGTAGTCTTTGGCCAAAGCCTTCTCCAGGTAAGTCTTTCTAGCTGGTTTTTCCTTGGAAGGGTTGCTGGAGGATGGTTGTGCTGAAGGCTGTTGAAATCTGACTTTTGAAGCAGGGGCAGGGGATGTTGGAGAAAAGGGAGTCCTGGCCATGTTGAGCAAATCCTGGGAGTCCATATCCATGAGAGTGGTCTTTTCCTTCCTGGTCCTCTTCTCTGGCATAGCTGGTTCCTCTGAAGATCTGGTCCTTTTTCCCATGTCTGAATCATACACAGTAAGTTGAGGGTTGTCATATTCCTCCAGTTGTCCAAAAGAAGTTGAAAGTTTGACTGATTCCTTGGCAAATTGCTCCACCACACTTAAGATTGGCCTCCTGGTGTCCCATGGAATTAAGGTTTGATTTGGAAGTTTGTAGTCCTTTCCATCCTTGATTACCTGTCCTGAGCTGATGTCCTGGGATAATCTGATACATCTGTTGGTCCCATGGGTATCCTGGAAGCAGTAGAAACATTTGAGGGGCCTGTATGCTAGGGTGGTGTTGTCCATGTGGGGAGGAAGGGATTTGCCAGTTGTGAATGCTGCAAGTTGTTTGGTAAGATTATCCATAGTCTGTTCCAAGGGAGCTGATCCTGCAGGTTTGAAAGGTCTGGTAGGGATAAAGGTTTGGTGGGGATAACAGGTGAGTCCTTTGTATTTGGGGTTTCTGTCCTGTAAAGTCTCCTCCTGTTGATGACAGCTGCTGATTTGACCTTCTTGTGTATGTAGGTGAGAAGAATTTCAGTGTTTGGTAAAATATCACCTCCATCCTTGGTTGAAAGCATCTGGTTGTCCCTGAGAAGTTCATCTGTTACAGCAAGTTCCAGTTCCTGGCTGAGGGCTTCTAGCAACAAATCTCTGAATTCTTCCAGGTCAGTACTGTAATTCATCCTTACTAGATAGTGGGAAATGGTTTCAAATTTGGTTCTGAATGTCTTGAAGTCCTCCAGGGTATTGATTCCTCCATCATGGGCAGTAGTGCTGACTAGATTCCTTAGGTCCCGTCTGGTGTATCTGACCAAAGGCTGAGAGGATCCAAACCTGTTAAGCAACTGTTTCTTTAACTTTTCCCAATCCAGTTCTTCATGTCCTGACATCTCCTCTACTTCATCTTTTAGATCCATACCCTTAATAAATGAAGTAATTTGATCAGCCAGTTCTTTTGAGTTAGCACCATCATGCCTTCCTGCAGCCTCAAATCTCCTGATGAACTTTTCCACTGGCATATTACCACCATCAAAGAAGAGCTCTTTGTCCATTGGTTTGATCTTGATTCCCCTGGAGGTTGGGTCCTGGTACACTGGCATGGAAGCTTCCCTTTCAAAAAAATGTGAGTTGAATCTTGCTGAATCCTGGGGTGGTGGCCTGTGTAGGTTTCTCATGGGTAACTGGTTCTGGGGGACTGAAGTGGGATGCCTAAGTCTTCTGAATCTTCTGATGGTTGGGGATTGTTTCTGTAGGGACCAGGGTTGTGACCAGAAGCAGGAGCCATGCCTTGAGGAAGGGGATTGACTGGGTTGGTAGGTTGACTAGGAGCTGGGTAGAGACTGGGAGCAGAGAAGTTGATGTAATTTCCAGAATGAGACATCTTTAAAGGGGAAGTGAATTTAAAAGGTATGTAGGTGGGATTTAAATGAGGGTGCTGAAAGATAAGAAGGGGGACTGATGATTGATTGTGATTTGAAAACCTTTGTAGGGATGAAGAGAGGAGTAAGAGAAGTGAAGTGGAAGGGGAAGAAGGGTTTTAAGGAAGAGGGTGAGTGAAGAGAAGAGGTGTAAGAAGTAGTGTGTAGCTAAAGGTAAAGTTGTTACTAGGGCTGAAGATTTCTGAGGGATGGAAAAGGCCACTGTTGGGACACCACTTGTGGAACTACTCTAAGGCCAGAATAGAGCTTGGAAGGGATATGTATAACTACACTAGTACTAATGTAAGTTAAGACAAAGGTGCTGATATAAGAGCTGCCTTCCTGACTAATGCTGATGGGGAAGAGTGTAACACTAAGAATAAAATAAAAGGTGTGGCTTTTCTATTTTAATCTTAGACTGACTAGTACTTATAAGCTGACTACTATTACCTCTGAGGTATGGGGAGTTGAGGAGAAGTTGTGAGGGAAAATGGTTGTGTAAAAGGGTTTAAATGGCAAGGATATCTAAAATGTCTAGGTAAGAAGTGTCTTTGATGAAATTGAATCTAATATTTGGGGTAAAAGGTCATACAGGTTGTATGGGGTAGAAATTGCATGGTGGTAATACTACAACAGAGTGGAGTATATATGTGTAAAGGGCCCTTCAAGAGGGGAACAAATGATGAGCACAGTATTACAAGATATGATGATGAGCAATGTCCATAATAGTAATAGTGATGAGCAAAAGACTACAAGTGTAATAGTGAAGTGAATGTATGTAGTAATGATGAACAATGATTGTAGATTATGTAAGATGTTGTATTTTACTGAATATTGATGACTTGGATGATGTAAGCCAAAAGGAAAAAGAAAAGAAAAGAATGTACCTATGAAAACTATGAATGTTAATAACTTCTGATCCAAAAGGAAATCAAGGGTGGTTTGAGTGAGTGACTAGGGGTAAAATATGGTGTAGAATCTGAATCTGAAATAATAATGATGAATATATGGATGGTTTATATGATGTAGAAGATATGATGTGAGAAGGAACAGGATTACCACATCGTTCAAACGTTGAACAATCAACGTTTGAACGATCAAACGTTGATCGCTCAACGTTTGATTGTTCAAACGTTGAACAATCAACGTTTGATCGTTCAAACGTTGAACAATCAACGTTTGATTGTTCAAACGTTGAACGATCAACGTTTGATTGTTCAAACGTTGAACAATCAACGTTTGATTGTTCAAACGTTGAACAATCAACGTTTGATTGTTCAAACATTGAACGATCAACGTTTGATTGTTCAAACGTTCAACGATCAACGTTTGATTGTTCAAACGTTGAACGATCAACGTTGATTGTTCAATGTTTGAACGATCAAACAATCAATCAAACAGAGCACTGACCACTTGCTGCCTGCCCAGCCTGCCCAGCCTACCCTAGCCTACCCTGCCCAGCCTACCCTGCCCTGCCCAGCCCAGCCTACCCTGCCCTGCCCTGCCCTGCCCAGCCTACCCTGCCCTGCCAGCCTACCCTAGCCTACCCTACCCTGCCCAGCCTACCCTGCCCTACCCAGCCTACCCTGCCCTGCCCAGCCTACCCTGCCCTGCCCTGCCCAGCCTGCCCTGCCCTGCCCAGCCTGCCCTGCCCAGCCCTGCCCAGCCCAGCCTTGCCCAGCCCAGCCTACCCTGCCCAGCCCAGCCTACCCTACCACGTCTCATATCTGCCATGGGGAAAAGAGAACTGTATGTATTTCATTATATTAATTGTGATATAAATACTGATCATTGTTGTCTTTTCCCTTTTCCAATTCTTTTTGTTTTGATCCCTGAATGCCTTAACTACCCTTATTGGATTGGTTTTAATGTTAAATGATGGATCTCGGGACAATATTGGCCTGGAATCCTTATTGAATCATCAAAGCCATAACAATAAGAGTATTAAGGCAACCAAGCATCAAAAAAAGATGAAGCGTAAAAGGGAAAAGCGTTTGTTATGTAGAGAGGCTCTAGGAATCAAGGATGCACCCATATCATGGCACACCGTCAAATACACTCCTCACAATCTCTATCCAACCATCCCTATGAAGAATAACAAACCAACTCGCCACCCAACTCCATCAGAAATCAGCTTAGCATATGATGAAATCAACACATATCACTTTATGAAGTCTGGGATGAATATTATGGTTGATCCTCTTGACAAGACTGAGGTTATTGCTATTGTAGAATTCACTCCTTATAAAGACCTCACCCCTTCTCAATTGGACAATCTCAACTATATTTCCACTTTCCTCCACCAGTCTAAACGTTTCCTGAACTCTGTCTCATCCTGTGCTCGAATTTGGAGTGGGCTCATGTGGGCCATTGGTTGGAGAAAGTCTTATGATGAGCATCAAATAGTTGGCCGGTATATCAAGGCATTTGATGAAACTGAGATGAAAGCATACGATGATCACTATATTAAATCTTCTCGAGTTGGAAATATTATTGGTAATCTCTTCAAAGATCTTGCTCATACTCCCTTTCAACAGAATCAAGATCTTATGAAGAAATATAATATCCCTTCCTTTCCCAATCTTTCTTATGGTGAACTTCCTGAAGACAGCACCTGCACTCCTCACATTACTTTTACTACAAATGGTTTCTTCAATCCCCCACACACCAATACTGAAGATATATCCCAATTTGCCTTTGTTTTATTTCTCCCCACTTGCACTTCTGATTATACCCTGGTAGACTCTTCTAACTATGATATCACATCTGGTCCATTCATTTTTCCCAATCACCGTATTGGTATTGATTTTGATCATCAGCATGGTATTTTTAAAATGATTTGGCAAGCTAATATGTCAGCTTGCTACTATGACAGAGCAACCTGTCACAAGTTTACCACAAAATTATTATAAAAAATATAGAATATCAAATAATATTTAGAATATTATTTGATATTCTGAATCTAAACTAAATTTAACCTAGGGTACCTCACTCACAGGTACCCCTAATTCCCACTCCTTCACTATGTAAATTAGCAAAGAAGAATTAGCAAGTACCTTTTAAATAAAAAGTACTTGCCGTAATTAAATGCTTATATATATATATACATATGCTTAAACCCCATTTCCAGTCACGGAAATGAGGTGTTTTGTAAATTAGGAGAGATAGTGTAAATACACCGTGTTTTACTCAAACCCCGCGTACCGCAGTCCGCAGAACTTGAAGTTCAACCCGCGTGTCTGAAAGCCCGCGCCAAAGTTGGGATACAAGCCCCCGCGCAAGCATTAAGCCCCTTACAGACTCTCAGCTTGGCACGCGGACTCCACAGTCACTCAGGTACACCCAAATCAGTAAAAACACGCCCCAGTGACCTCATTACATATGTTATATATGTAATAAAGGTTACTGGGGATTAAATAATTAATTATACTAGATTGTATTATTATTTATACATATAATTAAAATATACTGACTGAACAAACAGTACAAACAATACTGTGGCTTATTATAAAATACAAATAAGCCACTAGTATTAAATCTATAACCAGTACTGATGTACTACAGACTGTAAGACAATATAAATATAAAAATACATTAATAAAAACAATTGGTGACGTGTATTCAAAGCAAGGGCTGCTGAAGCGTCACCAAGAAAACAAAAATGGCCAAAATGTGGTCCAAAGATCCCACAAGTTGGCCAATAACACCTACAGGGTCCCCAGAGGGAACTCAAGACTATTTGAGGAGCTCTTCAACCGCCCAAAGAAGGCTCCTCATGCTTCCCAATACCCACTAACAACCTTACCCACTTATTATTAGATACACATCTTTATAACACAGTCTGGTAAGCTTCTTAGTAGTTATTCTTTAGCCCTGTCTTCCCCAACAACTTCACAGTGCCCATCCAGCTCTACCATCCATCCATCCAAGCGCTTCAAACTGTCCAGTTCCACCCAGAATATCCCAAGATCCCTCAAGGTTTATTACTAGTAAGTAATAACCCTTTTTCTTGAAGATATTCCCCCATTTCCATTCCTGGGATTAAACCACCCCTATTCCAACAGGCCCCAGTGTTCCAGGTACCTAAATCCTCTGCATTTATTTGTAAGATACCTTAGAGGGATCTAAACCACCCCTGATTTATCAGGCCCCTCTGGTTTTTAATTATATTAAATTTATTTAATATAATTATTAACCTATTTTCTCTCAATTTTTTACGTCACAATTCCCCCATACCTTTTGGGAATTGTAACTTTTTACCTTACCCAGAGTTTATATAACTCTTTCCATCTATCCTTGCACCACCTGTAGCTAGAAGGACTTGTCCTTGGCATCAGGGAGGCTGACATAATAAGTATACTCATTGTACTATGCCTCATTCCACAAGCTCTTCTTTCACTCATCTTGGTTTATCTATTCAAATCAATTTTAGTCTTGCTAATACTTGTAGTAAATATTTGAAGGGTTTTTATCAAGATTCTGCTCATTACTTTGCTGATCATTTTTATTATATGTTTCGTAGTATGGCTAGAAGCACATTAACAGCTAGTTCACTTACAATCTTGTTTTTATTTACTATTTTTTCCTCTTTTTGTTTCTGACTTCTAAACTCTTAATTTCCAAGGCTTTTACCATTAAATATTGAATGTGTTATTTTGTGGTTTATTCTTTTATATCTAACCAGTTAATCATAATAAAAATCAATTCAAGAAGGGGAACAGAGCCATGGTATTAGTAATAGTAAGCTTGGGAATTGATTTTAAGAATTAAAACAGGTAATAAAAAGTTACCAAATGGAATGTGCCTCAAATAAATATTCAAGCAGGGAAAAAGAGTCCTGGAATTAATAAGCTTGGGAATTGATTTTAAGAATTAAAACTGGTAACCAAAAATTACCAAATGGAATGGGCCTTGAATAAATAATTGCAGTGTGTAGATTATTTTTCTGTCAACAGGGGGAATTGAAGATGATACACTGTTTCTATTTGCAATAAACATCTGACGTGGAGCTCAACTTCAACAGGAGACTTTTTTCAAATCCGAACTTCAGAGTCAACTCTCCAATTAATTTCTTGTTGTTAAACCAAACGTATCTCAATCTAGTCAACCAGCACCAATGCCCAATCAAGATGGAAATATGTCTGATTCATCAGGTGGCCATACCCGCAGATCTTCACGAGTAACCACACCAATAAGGCAATCTGGAATGATTCATCCCTTTCCAGATTCACGCCGGTCAATTGTGCCATCATTTTTATCACAAAGAAGTCACATTTCATCAGCATCATTGGTATCAAATTCCCAATCAAACAAACGACAAGGCCCCGCATCAGAATCTGTATCAAATTCCCAATCAAACAAACAAAAAGGCCCTACATCAGAATCTTCAATTGAAGAACGAAGCACTCCACTCCCTGGAAAGAAACAGATCAATAATATAAGTCAGCCCTTATCAACCTCCGAAGTTCCAAGCTCACAGGTGATTGATCTTGCTCAAGACTCCGATGACAAAAACACAAAGGCAAAACCCAAGCGTAGAAAGAAAAACCCTGAATTTGATGATGCAAAGGATTTTTTTTCCAAACCAACTAGACGTCCAGGTGATGTGTGTAATTCTTGATAGCTAAGTGTTTGAAATGAATGTATACTAATATAACTTTTTAAAAAAGCCTTTAAATAAAGTGCCATCAACATATGCCTGCTTGTGGTGCAAGAAGGATGTCAGGGTTTCTTTAAGCAGCTTTTCAAATCTTCGAACTCATCATGATGGTTCCCGTCAAAAAGGAAGGATTTCTGTTGGATGCTTCAATTTTCATCAAGCAATCTCTTCTGGCGCCAAGCTTCCACCAACAGCACTTGAAGAGGAAAGAATCAAACAGACTACCCAATCTGGATCACTCACCAAAAATTTTGCCCCTGTTGAAAAGTTTGACAATCAGGTTCTCAATCAAATAATAACTCTATGGCTGTTACGGCAATCATTACCTTGGAACCGTGTTGAAGACCCCTATCTCCAAGCTGCCTTCTCCTATTGTCAAGCAGGAGCAAATTTGTTTAAACAAAAGTGGGCTGCAACTTCTGGACGAGTGGTATACTTGGATTTACAAGAGGCTATGATATGCCTGTTGAAGGTGAGTGATACCATTGCGTTCAATTACATGTAAAAAAATATACTTATTTCCCTTTAAACAACATTTCAACAGGATTCTGAGAGCAAGTTTAACTTGATACACGATGTTTGGACAACAAAAGGAAATTGCTTTGGATTTATTGGAGCTTCTGTCTCTTTTATTGATAAGGATTGGAACTATCTAGTGCTGCATCTGACTCTCAAGCTAGTTGCCTGGCACCATAAGGGAAGCATGCTGGCTGAACCTGTTGTGAACGTATTGAACAAACATGATTTACATAATAAGATAAGCACCCTTTGATTCATCACTGGTAATCTGCCAAAAACTTATTTATTTTTTGTCCTATAAATACATGCTTTGCCAGACAACTGATTCAGGATCAAATAAAAACACAATGGCCGAAACAATGCACTCCAAACTCGTTGCCCTGCCCCAAACCACGGATTTGGATTGGAACTACAAGACAATGCATATCAAGTGCTTTTGTCATAAAATGGCGCTCGTTGTCAATGCTGGATTGAAAGAATTGGGCCTTGAAGCTCCTCCTCCACCAAAGCTCAAAAAGTCATTCCTTGGAATTTTCCCTTTTTTCAACACAATGGACCCAATAATTGAAGAGGACGAAGAAGAGCAATCTGTAGAATTATTGGTTGAAGACAGGGTGGAAGATGAGACGGATGTTGATGAGGATGAGCCAGATCTTGAAACTGACGATGACAACAATGATGAGGGGACTGAATCTGGATACAAAGACTATGATCAAATCACCTCAAAGAATAAAAATAATCAGAAATTATTCTAATCATTTGAATGAGTTAACCAAAGCAGTCAGTTGGATATTTAATATTTTTTTTATTTTACTAGCAATCAATTACTGAATCTTTCCTTCTTAATTTTTTGATATATAGCTGGATTTTGTAGTACAAAAGATTACCTCATCAAGTGCATGGAGAGCTGAATTTGACTGCCGTGCGGAGGATTACCAGAAGCAAAAAGGGGGAACAAAAGTGAATGGTCTGATTGCTGGTTATGGAGGGCGTTGATAAACGCACGCCAACGGCGCACGCCAATTTTTTTTCCTGTGCGGGTCCCACACGCCAATTGTTTGGCGTTGGGGATCCCGCTCACATAATCAAATGGGATGTCCCATTCAATTACGTGAGCGAGCCCCCTCCCGGCTGACGAGGTTATACAACCTCGTCAGCCGGGAGGAAGTCCTCCCGGCCGACGAGGCTATACAACCTCGTCGGCCAGGAGGACTTCCTCCTGGCTGACGAGGTTGTATAACCTTGTCAACCGGGAGGAAGTCCTCCCGGCTGACAAGGCTATACAACCTTGTCAGCCAGGAGGACTTCCTCCCGGCCGGCGAGGCTATACAACCTTGTCAGCCAGGAGGAAGTCCTCCTGGCCGACAAGGTTGTATAGCCTTGTCGGCTGGGAGGACTTCCTCCCGGCTGACAAGGTTATACAACCTTGTCAGCCAGGAGGAAGTCCTCCTGGCCGACAAGGTTGTATAGCCTCGTCAGCCGGGAGGACTTCCTCCCGGCTGACGAGGTTATACAACCTCGTCAGCCAGGAGGAAGTCCTCCTGGCCAGCCTTGCTGGCTGGGAGGACTTCCTCCCGGCTGACGAGGCTATACAAGCTTGTCGGCCAGGAGGACTTCCTCCTGGCTGACGAGGTTGTATAACCTTGTCAGCCGGGAGGAAGTCCTCCCGGCTGACGAGGCTATACAACCTCGTCAGCCGGGAGGAAGTCCTCCCATCGTCAGCCAGGAGGAAGTCCTCCTGGCCAACAAGGTTGTATAGCCTTGTCGGCTGGGAGAACTTCCTCCCGGTTGACGAGGTTGTATAACCTTGTCAGCCGGGAGGAAGTCCTCCTGGCTGACGAGGTTATACACCCTCGTCAGCTGGGAGGACTTCCTCCCGGCTGACAAGGTTATACAACCTCGTCAGCCAGGAGGAAGTCCTCCTGGCCGACGAGGTTGTAAAGCCTCGTCGGCCGGGAGGACTTCCTCCCGGCTGACGAGGTTATACAACCTTGTCAGCCAGGAAGAAGTCCTCCTGGCCAACATGGCTGTATAGCCTGGTCAGCCGGGAGGACTTCCTCCCAGCTGAAGAGGTTGTATAACCTTGTCAGCCGGGAGGGGGCTTGCTCACGTAATCAAATGGGATGTCCCATTCGATTATGTGAGCGGGATCCCCACAGCCGGGAAGGGGCTTGCTCACGTAATCGAATGGGCCCTCCCATTCGATTATGTGAGCGGGATCCCCACACGCCAAACAATTGGCGTGCGGGCCCTACACACCAATTTTATTTGGCGTGCAGGCCCACACGCCAAGAAAATATGGCGTGTGGGAACCACACGCCATTTTTGGTGTGCGGGTCTCACACACCCTTTTGTTTTGGCGTGTAGACCCTACACGCCAAAAAAAAATGGCGTGTAGGCCCCGCACGCCAAAAAAAATTGGCGTGCGGGTTGGCGTTGGCGTACGCTGTTGGCATGCGTCTATCAACGCCCGGTTATGGAATCCGCTGGAACATCAAATATCAAAGCCGAGAGCGGGCCTACAGGGCAAGAGAGGTATTTCATTAAGCTTCACCTCCAAATAATGTGATGGTACTGATAGACATATTGTTAAACTCAGGTTATTGATGCAATGCTCCGTGATGAGTATAGTAAATTCCAAGATCAAATTGTTTGGTCCAGCCGCAAAGAAAATTGCAAGAAGTTTGGCTACTTCAAAGAAATTCAGTTTACCAGCAAGGAATGGATAATGATCAATGAATTGAATCAGGAGTTAGAAGTAAGATATATTCATTCCACAGATCCACTTATATATTTCATACATAATGCTCATTTTTTTTGATAGCCGTTTAACCGTTTGACCAAGGAGATGGAGGGAAATGGTCCTACAGGTGCTTTTTTATTGCCAAACTACTATCAAACCATCTCTGATTTAAAGAAGAAAGAGGCAGGATGCACTTGAGGGCATCCATTACATCCAATTTATGTGAAAATGATACAAAAGCTTGAGGTCTACCAAGAAGAGGCACTTGAATGTGAAACACTCGTAATGGCCACCGTTCTTCACCCAATGTTTTGCATCAAAATCTTCTCTCATTGCTGGCCTGAAAAAGCAGAGGAAGCCAAAGCAACTTTGGACCGCCTTTTTTCTAAACAAAGGGATTTGTTGAACAAAAAGAAAAAATCAAACATTAACATCTTGGACGAGAATACTTCAAATGTTGAAAAGGATAATATATTTGATTTGTTCAACACTCCTGAAACATTGGATGAAAGCAAAGAGCTAGAAGTATATTTCAAGAACATGGATCGCTTAACCGGTCCAGATGGAAAGGATCCCAATAGTATTTTGAGGTGGTGGAAGGTATAGCTTCTATTTGTTCTCAGCTTTGTCCACTTGTGTTTGTTAGCTCATATTGATTTTAACAATGCTACTTAAACTTTTCAGGTTCATTCATCAACATATCCAGTTCTTTCATCATTAGCCAGGGACTACTTGGCCAGCTCAGCATCATCTTGTGCTGCAGAGCGTACATTTTCTTCTGCTGCCAATGTTTGCTCAAGTGGCCAAGGAAGCTTGAACCCACGGACAATTGAGAGGTGTGTTAGTAGTCACATGTGGTTGAAAGACGGTATACAGGTGGCTGGAAAGTTTGCACAAGCTCAAGGCATTGTTAACAACTATACAAATTTTTCCCAAACAAATAATGAAAATAAATAAATAAATAAAATTCTTATTGCTCTTGTTCATTGGTCTCAATATTTCTTCCTTGTTTCATGGATTCAAGAAAAAAAAAAAAAAAAAAATGTATATACAAATAGTTTGCACAATACTTGCTATCTGACCGCCTTCATATTATTATTATTCTTATTCCCTAGTTTTTTTTTTTACTCCTTAATATTGATTTATGAGAGCCTCTTCTGGTTCACTATGGGTGAGTGGTATAGCTGAGCAGGGCGCTACGCTAACATGTAGCGTAGCTGAAAAGAGCGCTACGCTAACAGTTAGCGTAGCTGACAAGAGCGCTACGCTAACAGTTAGCGTAGCGTTTGTTCCAGCTAACACCGCTACAAGTCAGCTAACAGGTAATTCCTGTAGCGTTAACTTTTTTTTTTTTGAAGTCGCTAACGCTACGCTACAGCTAATTTTTTTTTTGAAAAAAGTTTTGTAGCGTTAGCTGAAAAAAAACCCGCTAACAGTAACTTTGTGTTAGCGTAGCGACAAAAGCTAACATTACGCTACGCTACAGCTATTGTTAGCGTAGCGGGCCCACCGTTGTATGTGGCTTGTGATTGCTACACAGCCTCATTTATACAGAAATACAGGTGTAATTTAGATATACACCCTTTATACAGGACACATGTGTTGAATGTGTATATAAAATGGAATGACTGTGGTGAAAAAGATAGTGGGGTGTTGTAAAATATATATGTAAACAAAAAACTTTAAATTTTTCCCTCCAGAACAGAAATGTCTACCACATCCTCCCCCAACTTATTCTCTGTCCCCAGAAAATTTACCAGAGGTTTTTGCTTGAGATCCTTGTGTTCTGTTTAGCTGTCAAAGCTGTAAAAATGTGTACATGATGATTTGAAGAATTGTTGAGTTTCCCCGTCTTCCCTTGGTCCAATTTGCTGGTGTATATCCAAACAGAAATTTTCATTTGATGATGCCTTCTCTAACTTGCCAGTTTCTTCATAAATATATATAAGATTTGAAATCACTAGTTCACACAATTATTTTACCCCTTGAATATGTTATTGCTCTCTGAATTTCAATAGTCAGGGCTAGATTAGGGTAAACATTTTGCAACTACTGCCATAAAACTTTTGCACCATACGCACCATACAAAATCAGGTTTTTTTATGGTAAGTAAACCTAAGAAAAACTTGGGTGATAACTAATTATCAGTTTAGCGTTTATCTTGGACTTTAACACCTGATATCCTCATGTGGAATATTTTAATTCAGGTTTCACAACCCTCACAACACGTCATTGAATGAAGCAGTAAGTATATTCTGAAGATAAAAATTATGTGAGAAAGAAACCTCAAATTTGATGTATATTTAATCCAAAATCTGGCTAGTTGTCCTTAGTATCTTCAAAAAGAATTTCAGTTCAGATGTTTTCCAACAATCCTTCCCTAGGAATGTTGGCTGAAATCATTCAAAAACTCCAATCACCCCTTTTGGTTTCACTTTTCCTGTGGGGAATCCAAAAAAGATTGTGTAATTTTTTCTTTCTTTTTCTTTTTACTTTATCTGGTTTTGTATGTTATTGACATGGCTTTATTTTGTGGTGAGGTTGCACCATGCACAGTGGTGAGGGTGTTGTGTTGGCGCTCTTTCTGCTGATTTGAGTCGCACAGGGGCCTAGCTGCTTCCAAAGTTGAGGCCTAGCCTCCTGGTTTTGGGTTTGGCCTTCAGTCTGTTGAGTATGATACTCAGGTTTTAGTCTTGTGTCTTTTATTCTGCTTCTCCCATGTCCCGCATCTCTCACACACATGTCACAAGATGTATGTAGTCTATCTGAGGCAGCAGGCGTGGAAGGATCCTTTCACTATCCTTCCACGACTATCGAACACCGCCCCGTACCGTGCCTGCTGTCCTCAGGTTAGTCTCTCTTTTCTTTTGTCTTTTGTCTCTTTCCTTTTTCCTCTCTTCTTCTTCTTTGTTTTCCATTCCACTTCATTCTGATCTGCAATTCACTATATTCCTTCCACGACTATTGAACACCGCCCCGTACCGTGCCTGCTGTCCTCAGCTCGTCTCTCTCTCATCAGGTTATGAGCCCAGTTAGCCTCCGGCTAATTCAGCTTCGCTAGACACGTTAAATATCGGCGATTACGGCGTTACGAATTGTGCTCATCTCAAGGATCAACTTACCATTTCACTTCCCTTCCAACCCTCATGTCTAACAACACAAAGGGAGAACCCTCTTCTACTCATGCCGAGTTCGGCAACAACTCTCAAGTCTCGTCTGTAGCCTCAAAGATCTCCATCACAAGGCTTCCCATTCTCAAATCCCCCGGAAACGACTCGAACTATCTTAACTGGAAGAAAGTTGTTCTTCGTGTTTTCAAGTCCGCCAAAGTGAGTCATGTGCTCACACCGGTGGATCGTGCCCGCCGACCAGCGACGTGGGAAGAGGACAACGATCTTGTTTGCGCTATTCTGGTGCAGATAGTCGACAAATCCAACCTTCGCCATCTTGCCGACGAAGATAACGCCGCAAAGATCTGGGAAGAATTATCGCGGGCCCACCAGGATTCCTCGTCTGGCGGCCGTGTTTACTGGATTCGTAAGCTCCTCAACACTCGGTTGGAAGGTGATGACATCCATGCGCATATCGAGTCTCTAGCAAAATCTTACGAACGTCTGGATTCTCTTGTCACTCCCGAGAAACCACTCACACCCGAGGACGTACACAATGCTGCTCTCCTCAGCTCCATCCCACCCGATTGGCTCCATTGCGTCTCGGGCCTCATGAACCAGGAGGGAGTCAAGACTGAAACGATCGTTTCCGCCTTGAAAAACGAAGCCATTCGCCGTGAATCCCAAGGCGAGATCATATCCGTCTCCTCTACAAAAGCCACCGCTTCTAAGCCAAAGAGTTCTCCTAACCCATCAAAGAGCACCCACAACAATCCCTCTAAGAAAACACGCCGCTGCCCTCTGTGTAACAGTGATTCCCACGATCTGAACTCCTGCAATAACACGCGCAAGCTCATCGCAGAGCACAAGGCGGCGCAAAAGGCTCGTTGGGAGGCTAGCCAACAGGACAAACCACCCTCCTCCAACAAGCCCGCGGCTCGGGCCGGCAGAACCTCCGCCGCAACTCTCGGCCAGTCCTCATACAACTACGACGAGGATGAACACTCTGACTACTCAGGATCTGAACTCGAGGTGACGGCAGGGAACGCGGTGGCAGCGCTTTCTATCCCAGCCGATACCCCGCAAGGGGGGGATGCGAACATCGATTCAGGATGCTCCATGTCGATGACGCCGGACGGATCCGCTCTCGCCGATCTTCAAGTGGATAATACTCCTGTTCGTCTGGCCGACCACTCAGTCGTCGAAGCCACTCACCGTGGCCGTGCTCAAATCCCAATCGAAGGAGGCATAACAGTCAAAACACTGGTCGTACCCGCCCTCCATGAACCTCTTCTCTCGGTAGCCGGACTCTGCGATGCAGGTGTCACGGTAGTCTTCTCCAAAAACGCCTGCGACTTCTACCACTCGGCCACCATCTCCATCAAAGGAGAAAACGCCGGACGCGGGTACAGGAGGGGAAACCTGTACTATCTTCCCTTGGAGCCTGTAAGCTCCTCCTCCTCTCTCACTCTCACTCCCCCTGTATTTGATCGCTCGCTGCTTGGTTTCCACAACCGATTCTCGCATATCGGTTTGAAACCTTTGAAACTCCTACTGAAATCGAACGGCATCATCCCTACAGCAATGAACGAAACGGCCGTCCAACAGTGCCCGATTTGTGTTCAGGCGAAAATGCCACGCAAGGCCTTCAAATCTCGTTCTCCTCACCGCGCGACGTTTCCCGGACAACTTATCCACTCAGACGTAGGCTCATACGAGGTAAAATCACGCGAGGGATATTCATATTTCATCACCTTTGTAGATGACTACTCTAAATTCCTCGTTGTATTTCCCATGAAATACAAAAGTGATTCATTTTCCTGCTTCAAACTTTTCCGGGCTTCGTTTGAGAGAAGTGGTGCCCACAAAATCCTGGCTCTACGCTCAGACAACGGTGGGGAATACGTTTCAAACGAGTTCTCCTCTTATCTTTCGACGGCGGGTATCCAACATGAGCCCGGCCCTCCTCACTCCCCTGAGTTAAATGGCGTAGCGGAAAGGACTAACCGGACAATCAGCAATCTGATACAATTGGCTCTCATCAGTGCACACACACCTAAATCCTTTTGGGCGGATGCGCTTTGTCACGCTCTATTCGCATACAACTCGTTTCCATGCAACACACCGGCGGGGTTCCAGTCTCCCAACTCAATACTCAATCTGGCCTCCGTCGATCTGTCATACCTTCACCCATTCGGGTGTCTTGTATGGTATAAAGTCCCCGAAGCTAATTGCAAGAAACTCGACCATAAGGGTCGTGCGGCCCTTCTCCTTTCCTATCTCTCGGACGGGGACGGCTACAGGGTGTGGGACCTTGAGAACCAGTCCGTAGTTAAGACGCGAGATGTTATCTTTCAAGACGACACGTTTCCTTACGGCTCTAAGCTCACGTCTTCTCCTCCTCCCTTATCAGCTGAGATTTCCTGGCCCATCACCCCTCCCTCCGGTCGCAGCACTGATAACTCGAATCCGGTGGAACCTGCCGGTACCGCCCCTTCTCCACCTGTCCAATCAACTATCTCCCCGACTCCATCTCCCCCCCCATCTTCGTTGCCAACCACTCCAGCACCCGCTGTCGCCATCCCGTCTCAAGCACAACCGCCTATGACTCACAGACAGTCAATGTCAGAGGCTCCCCTCAACATTCCGCTGAAGCCTAGATTTGACAGACGACTCACAGCCTCTATCCATGCACCTGGGAATGCTCCTCGACAGCCGGATGTCATCACGTCTGATTCGGACAAATCCTCGTCCGAATCCTCGTCAAGTGACTCGCCCATCCCCTCACCCGATATCTCGGTGATCTCTCTGCCGCCACTTCGTCTTTCCCCCTCCCCACCCCGACAAACCTCTCCCCCTCCTCCCATCTCTTTGCCCCCATCTCCACAACCAACGCCTCCTTCCCCAATCCCTCACGTTGCCCCGCCTCCTCCGACCAGACCAGCGTCTCCTCCTCGCCGCCGCTCCGCCCTTGACCGTAAAGCACCCGAACGCTACGGTAATTGGGCTAAGAATGCTACTACTGACTCTGATATCGACACTCCAAAGACTTGGAAGCAGCTCCTGAAGTCCCCAAACAAACATCGTTGGATTAAAGCGGCTGAGGAGGAATTTGCGTCTCTGCTCGGTATGCAAACTTGGAAACTTGTTCCCCGTCCCGCGAAAAGGAAGATTATAAAATCGAAATGGGTCTTTAAAGTTAAACGCCGGACTGACCAGAGCATCCAGAAACTCAAAGCACGACTAGTAGCCATGGGGTACTCTCAAGTTCAAGGCCTGGATTACGACCAAGTCTTCTCCCCTACGCTCCGTCTAGAAACCCTTTGTCTGATCCTTAGTCTACTGGCCAGCCGCAGTTGGAAGGGCCGCCAGGTTGACTTCAAAACAGCTTTCCTCAACGGCCATTTGGATGAGCCGGTCTACATGGAGCAACCACCGGGTTTCGAGGACCCCCACCACCCAGACTGGGTATGTGAAGTAAGTCGATCCTTATACTGCTTGAAGCAATCTCCGCGCCAATGGAATATTGAACTTCACAAGGCCCTACTCGAGATTGGCTGGTCGAATTCCACCTATGACCCAACTCTTTACTTCAAACTCTCCTCAAACAAACTCGTTGGTGCGCTAACCACACATGTGGATGATCTTGCGATTGTGGGCGAACCAGACGTTGTTGATTCCATTATCGACTCGATAGGCCGCCGATTCAAGATTGGGGCCAATGAAGAACTCAACCATTTCCTCTCCCTCAAAATCACACGGGATCTAAAGAACAAACATGTTTTTCTGAACCAGGCTCACTACATCTCGGAGCTATGTACTCGATTTCTGAATAACAAACCCGTCTCAGTTCCTACTCCCACAGACTTTTCCTTCAAGAACCTCGGGCGCCGGCTCGCGTCAGATCCGTCGTCTCCAGGCCCCTATCCCCAACTCATAGGCTCGCTTCTGTGGGTCTCTCAATGTACAAGGCCGGACGTTTTGTTTGCGGTTCACCGCCTCTCTCAACATCTCCGGAATCCGTCCGAAGCGCACTGGATGGCTGGGCTCAGGATTCTCAATTACCTGGTCTCAACAAAGGACCTCAAACTGCGTCTCGGCGGGGGTCTTACATGCTCAGGATTCTCGGATTCTGACTGGGCGGAAGATTGCGATGATAGGAGATCCACATCAGCATATACCTATCGCATCGGCGACGGCGCCATCTCCTGGAAATCCCGGAAACAGGCCACCGTGTCCCTCTCAAGCACGGAGGCCGAATATAAAGCTCTCTCAGACTCGTGCAAAGAAGGGATGTGGCTCCGTCATTTGCTAACAGAACTTCGTCTCCGCCCGGATTCCGCTATTCCGCTCCATGTCGACAACGAGGGTGCGGAGGCCCTCGCCCTGAACCCCGAACACCATGCAAGAACGAAGCACATTCACGCTAGGTATCATTTTATACGAGAATGCGTCCAGGACTCCGAAATCTCACTTCTTCATGTCTCGACCAAGGACATGCTGGCGGATATGCTCACCAAGCCGCTGCCCCGAGTTCTGCTGGAAAAACATCGCCAAATGTTCGGTATCATCGAGTGACCCTTCCCCGTCTTTTGTTCTCTTTCCCCTTTTCCTGCCTGCCCTATCTTTTTCTAACCTCCAGTCTCTTCATCCCTATTTCTTCTTTCCCAATCTCTTTCCTTTCCCACCCTTCTTCTCCTACTTTCTTTTCTTTTTTTTCTTTCTTCTTCCTCTTTCTCTTTTTCCTCCTTTTTTCTCTCCATGGTTTCAGCAAGGGGGGGTGTTGAGTATGATACTCAGGTTTTAGTCTTGTGTCTTTTATTCTGCTTCTCCCATGTCCCGCATCTCTCACACACATGTCACAAGATGTATGTAGTCTATCTGAGGCAGCAGGCGTGGAAGGATCCTTTCACTATCCTTCCACGACTATCGAACACCGCCCCGTACCGTGCCTGCTGTCCTCAGGTTAGTCTCTCTTTTCTTTTGTCTTTTGTCTCTTTCCTTTTTCCTCTCTTCTTCTTCTTTGTTTTCCATTCCACTTCATTCTGATCTGCAATTCACTATCCTTCCACGACTATCGAACACCGCCCCGTACCGTGCCTGCTGTCCTCAGCTCGTCTCTCTCTCATCACAGTCCAGGCCTTGGCTTGGAGTTGGGCCTAGTTTGTTCCGCCCAGGTGGATCTCAGCCAGCACTCAGATGTGGTATAGTACTTGGCCTCCCTTCTGCGGATCCAAACCGTCCCTACATCTTGATACAACACTGCCAATTGAGGTTATACAACCTTGTCAGCCAGGAGGAAATTCTCCTGGCTGATGTGAGAACTCCTTTTGGGATTGGGGTAGTTCTGTGAGGGGGAAATAGCAGTTAAAGTATTTCAGGTATGTATGAATTTATTACAACTGTTAAGGGTGGTTTGAAAGACCTGCCCCTCTATCTACTACAAGAGTTAAAACAACAATTTTATTTATTTTTGTGGCTGATAACTTTCTTTTTTTTTTGTTTTCTTTAAGAGAACTATTTATGTAGTAATCTCTTATCAGAAAAAGATCTAATTTCAACGTACAAATAATCAGCAATGAGCTTGATGAAGGGATCAGGTAAATAGATAGTGGATTGATTGTGACAGAAGTTGTGGTAAATGGAATACAGGCTTTTGGAATTGATGAGGAACAGTATTTATATGCTTTATGATTTATGATTTATTTATGTCTTTTGAGATGTAGTCTGAGGAAATGAGTGGAGGGATGTGTTGGTATAATTTGAAATATTCAAAGTGTTGTACCCTCTTCCTTAACCTTTATATTAACAGAGCACAATGTTTCCTCCTTTATTGCTTTTGTGTATTTTAAACTGATACGAAAGATTTTGTTGTGGGTCACCTGATTAAGATCACACTACTATATGGATGGGTAATTTTATTTAGTTTGCTAGCTGGATGGTGGGGAGTGGGATCCCTCCAATTTCTCTCTATCCCTGCCTCCTTATATAGTAAAATATGAAGGATTTTTGCTGGTGGAACTTCTGATTGAGGTATTTATGCTGTTGGGGTTTCTTGTTCTACACTGCCTTTATGCATGGAGTGCATAAAGTGAGCTAGTTCTGCTAGTGATGTTATCTACTCTTGCACTGCTTCATGCAGGGAGTGCATAAAGTGAGCTATTTCTGCTGGTGATGTTATGTACTTAGGCTGTGCCACAGAGCATGTGCTGCTTCTTGTGACCAGACACTAAACTACATACTACTTCTATATATATACTATGTACTTATTATTCACTATAATTCTTTTTAACTATATATCTCTTGATTTAGCCATGCAAACCCTAACATAAATGGGTGACTTATAGATTGAAATTTACCCTAGATTTCAATTATACACTTATCACTGCAAGAAAAACTCGATCAACTGCCAGCAGTTGACATGTGGCATGCTCCAACAAAGCTGCCATGGTATCTCCACCCATTTACATATGCAGCTGTTTGGGCACAGTCACTGTGCAACATGCACAGTGACTGTGCATTGAAGCTTGGTTGATTCACCCTTTGAGAAAGGTTGGAGTAACACCGCCAGCTTCCTTAGAGTTTCCACATGTCAACTGCAGGCAGTTGAGCCAGTTTTTTTTGCAGTGTATATTGCTACTATTTTAGCTTCTGAAAGATAATGAAAGAATCTAATCCTGCATGATACTTGAAACAGGGTTTGGCATACCACACCAACAAGGTTGTATAGCCTCATTGGCCAGGACGATTTCCTGCTAGCCGACAAGGTTGTATAATCTTGTTGGCCAGGAGGATTTCCTCCTGGCTTACAAGGTTATACAACCTCGTCAGCCAGGAGGAAATCCTCCTGGCCAATGAGGCTATACAAACTTGTCAGCCAGGAGGATTTCCTCCTGGCTGACAAGGTTGTATAACCTTGTCAGCCGGGAGGAGTTCCTCTTGGCCGACAAGGTTATACAACCTTGTTGGCTGGGAGGAACTCCTCCCGGCTGACAAGGTTATCCAACCTTGTTGGCTGGGAGGAACTCCTCCCGGCTGACAAGGTTATCCAACCTTGTTGGCTGGGAGGAACTCCTGGCTGACGGGGTTATACAACCTTGTTGGCCAGGAGAATTTCCTCCTGGCTGACAAGGTTATACAACCTTGTCAGCCGGGAGTAGTTCCTCTTGGCCAACAAGGTTATACAACCTTGTTGGCTGGGAGGAACTCCTCCCGGCTGACAATTAAGGGTTGCATGGCTCAATCAAAAGATATGTAGGTAAAAGAGAATTATAGTGAATAATAAGTACATAGTATATATATAGAAGTAGTATATAGTTTAGTGTCTGGTCAAAAGACAAAGCACATGATCTGCAGCTCAGCCTAATTACATAACTTCACCAGCAGAAATAGCTCACTTTATGCACTCCCTGCATGAAGCAGTGCAAGATTAAATAACATCACCAGCGTAAATAGCTCAATGTATGCACTCCATGAATAAAGGCAGTGTAGAACAAGAAACCCCACCAGCATAAATACCTCAATCAGATGTTACACCAGCAAAAATCCCTCATATTTTACTATATAAGGAGGCAGGAATAGAGAGAAATTGGAGGGATCCCACTCCCCACCATCTAGCTAGCAAACTAAATCAAAGTACCCATCCATATAGTAGTGTGATCTTAATCAGGTGACCCACAACAAAATCTTTCATATCAGTTTAAAATACAAAAAAGAAATAAAGGAGGAAAAAATGTGCTCTTTTAACTAAAGTTTTAGGAAGAGGGTACAACACTTTGAATATTTCACATTATACCAAAACATCCTTCTACTCATTTTGTTAGACTGCATCTAAACAGAAAACAACAAATCTTACACATATAAATACTGTTCCTCATCAATTCCAAAAGCCTGTATTCCATTTACCACAACTTCTGTAGCAATGAGTCCACCATCTACTTCCCTGATCCCTTCATCAAGCTCATTGCTGATTATTTGTAGTTCAAATTAGATTTTTGTCTGATAAGAGGTTACCACATAAATAGTTCTCTTAAAGGAGAAAAAAAGAAATTTATCAGCCACAGCAATAAATAAAATTGTTGTGTTAACTCTTGTAGTAAATTGAGGGGCAGGTCTCTCAAACCACCCTTAGCAGTTGTAATAGATTCATACATACCTGAAATACTATAACTGCTATTTCCCCCTCACAGAACTGCCACCCATCCCAAAGGAGTTCTCACAGCGCTTGTTGTCAATACTGGATTGAAAGAATTGGGCCTTGAAGCTCCTCCTCCACCAAAGCCCAATTTTACCATTTTCCAACACAATGGACCCAATAATTGAAGAGGAAAAAGAAGAGCAAACCGTAGAGTTCTTGGTTGAAGACAGGGTGGAAGATGAGACAGATTTTGATAGCAATCTTGAAACTGACAATGACAACAATAATGAGGGGACCGGATCTGGATAGGAAAGCTATGATCAAATAAACTCAAAGGATAAAAATGATAAGAAATCATGTTCAAGCCGAAATTATTCTAATGAGTTGAATGAGTTAACCAAAGCGGTCAGTTGATTATCTTTTATTTATTTATTTTACTAGAAAAAATTACTAAATCTTTTGTTCATCTTTTTTTGACATATAGCTGGAATTTGTAGTGCAAAAGATTACCTCATCAAGTGCATGGAGAGCTCAATTTGACCGCCGTGCAGAGGATTACCAGAAGAAAAAAAAGGGGGAAAAAAGTGAATGGTCTGATTTCTGGTTATGGAATCTACTGGAACATCAAATATCAAAGCCAAGAGTGTGCCTACAGGGAAAGAGAGGTCTTTCATTAATCTTCACCTCCAAATAATGTGATGGTACACTACTGATAGACACATTGTTACCCTCAGGTTATTGATACAATGCTCCGTGATGAGTATAGTAAATTCCAAGATCAAATTGTTTGGTCCAGCTGCAAAGAAAATTGCATTTTTGGCTACTTCAAACAAATCCAGTTTACCATAAAGGAATGTATAATAATTAATGAACTGAATCAAGAGTTAGAAGTAAGATATATTCATTCCACAGAATTTCCTTACTTATTCCATACGTAATTCTTATTTTGCTTTGAGTTTGACCAAGGAGATGGAGGAGAATGGTCCTACAGGTGCTTTTGTATTGCCAAACTAATATCAAACCATCTCTGATTTAAAGAAGAGAGAGGCAGGATGCACTTGAGGGCATCCATTACATCCAATTTATGTGAAAATGATACAAAAGCTTGAGTTCTACCAAGAAGAGGCACTTGAATGTGAAACACTTGTAATGGCCACCATTTTTCACATCAAAATCTTTGTTCATTTCTGGCCTGAAAAAGCAGAGGAAGCCAAAGAAACTTTGGAGCACCTTTTTGTCAAACAAAGGGATCTGTTGAACAAGAAGAAAAAATCAAACATTAACATCTTGGACAAGGATACTTCAAGCATTGAAAAGGATAACATAGTTGATTTTTTCAAGACTCCTGAAACATTGGGCAAAACCAAAGAGCTAGAAGTATATGTCAAGAACATGGATTGCTTAACTGGTTCAGATGGAAAGGATCCCAATAGCATTTTGAGGTGGTGGAAGGTATAGCTTCTATTTGTTCTCAAGTTTTTCCACTTGTGTTTTTTAGCTCATATTGACTTTAACAATACTACTTTTCAGGTTCATTCATCAACATATCCAGTTCTTTCATCATTACCAAGGGACTACTTGGCCAGCTCAGCATCATCTTGTGCTGTAGAGCGTACATTTTCTTCTGCCGCCAATGTTTGCCCAAGTGGCCAAGGAAGCTTGAACCCATGGACAATTGAGAGATGTTTTAGTAGTGATATGTGGTTGAAAGACGGTGTGGAAATAATGGCAAACCTGATGACAGAAAAGGTATGTTCCGCAGTGGATGCCCTGCTTCCTGGTTGGTTCCGGTGATTCTTTGATTTCCTCTGCGGGATAAACAACTGTTAGTGGATGTCAGCCACTGAGTACATATCACAGTACCTGACATGTACCACGTAGCTGCAAGTATTATTAATTATTATTATCTTTACTAATAATTACTATTCTTTATTTATTCTTAATTATTCTTGTTTATAATTATTCCTTTTAAAAGAAAATATCTACAATTATAATTATTAATTATTATTATCTTTAATAATAATTACTATTCTTTAGTTATTATTATTATTCTTAATTACTATTATTAATTTAAGAAGTAATCACTGACAATCATTAAAGTACATTCATTAAAATAATCAATATATATACTTTAATATACCTTCATTAATAATACATGAATAATTCAGGTTACTCTATGAACTCTTGTTATACAAGACACATAAAGTTTAGGCCCTTTGCCCACCTTTCACGTGAAATTTCCAGAGTAACAGATGTCACTCTTTTCCCTCTGATTACACCCACATTCCTTATCCTTGGAATATTTCACGTACAAGATATGTACTTGAATATCTTATAAATAAAACAACTTATTAATATTATAATGATTAATACTTATAAGATGTGTCACTAACAAATGACAAAATTATAAGATAATATCTTTATAAATATTAATAACAGATCTTGTAATATAATTACTAGGATGTGATCAATTACCACTAAGGAGTACAGATCAAAGATGTGTCCCATAACACTGCCTTAGTAGAAATCAGCTCATCACCTTAACAGATCCTCCCAAAAGGATCTGTCTTCCCCCTGGAGCTCCCCAGTACCTCCCTGGTCCTGGAAGCGCTCTCAGTTCCCCCCTGAGGAGATCTTAAAATATGTAAACAGACTGTAAACAGTTGTTTATCCCCAAGAGAAATATTAGAACACCTTAGCACAGTACATACCTTAGAGTTATTTACCTTGATTAGTTCCCATTCTCCAACAATACCCCAATTCTGGATACTCTATAGTTTAATACTTTTATATCCTCACAAATTGGCCACAACCTACCTTCAATAAGGTAGAAACCACAAACCCAATTGAGTACTCCTTGTATGTCTATTAATAATCTCTATTGATTTGGATGCACCCTTTTTAGAGCAAGCCTCTCAGACAATACTTACTGATTGAGGATTAATACTTTTACAGGATATTTCACCAATAAACTACTTTAAAACCATCAATCTGATTCAGTTACAACCATTAACCATGGTTATTTCCACACCCAGGCTGACAGAAGATTTCTAACTGGATTCCCTGCGACACCTTCTACTCGGCAAGTGGACCGTTCCGCTTGTGTTTGTCTTCCTGGTGATGCCCTTCTCAGCTCTGCTTGTCTGCACACCCTGAAAGTTGCTCAGAGTTCTTTTTTTTAAAGTAAATTGATGTCTATGTACACTGATATTGATTTCCATCTACTTCAATGATAAGATAAGATAGTCCCCGCAAACTCTAACACAACCCTCTATTTATCCAACATCCCCCGGTCATGTCCCTCAATCCCCAATACCGTCCTGGTACCCTACTTGCCTGTCTCCCTGATTCCGCATTGCACCGCAGCATACCCCTGACCTCTATACCCCGTTGACCCCTGTGTTCGCCCCACTCCTTCTGCCCCCGCTCCGTTTGCGGGCCGGGTGCCCCAAGCCCTGTGGCTCCACCCGGTCCCCCCTACGTCGCGCATACTGAAGCAGCCCTTGTCTGCTCAACTGATTGCCCACGCCAACTACAGAATGTCACATGCTGCGCCCTTGTTCTTTTCCCCGCGAAATGTCCCGTGACATTTCATACATACCCCCTTCCTCAGTCTGCCGCTGACCCCCCGGTTGCGGGCTCAGCTTCAGTGCTGCACCGCCTGTATATAAGTTCTCCAACAACGGTATACAGGTGGCTGGAAAGTTTTCAAAAGCTCAAGGCATGGTGAATAGCTATACAAACTTTTCCCAAAAAAAAAATGAAAATAAATGATAATTCATTTTTTCTTATTGCTCTTATTCATTGGTCTCAAAATTTTGCCCTTGTTTCATGAAAAAAAAATCTATATACAAACAGTTTGCATAATAATTGCTATCTGACTGTCAGCTTGCTACTATGACAGAGCAACCTGTCACAAGTTTACCACAAAATTATTATAAAAAATATAGAATATCAAATAATATTTAGAATATTATTTGATATTCTGAATCTACACTAAATTTAACCTAGGGTACCTCACTCACAGGTACCCCTAATTCCCACTCCTTCACTATGTAAATTAGCAAAGAAGAATTAGCAAGTACCTTTTAAATAAAAAGTACTTGCCGTGATTAAATCCTTATATATATATATACATATGCTTAAACCCCATTTCCAGTCACGCAAATGAGGTGTTGTGTAAACTAGGAGAGATAGTGTAAATACACCGTGTTTTACTCAAACCCCGCGTACGGCAGTCCGCAGAACTTGAAGTTCAACCCGCGTGTCTGAAAGCCCGCGCCAAAGTTGGGATACAAGCCCCCGCGCAAGCATTAAGCCCCTTACAGACTCTCAGCTTGGCACGCGGACTCCACAGTCACTCAGGTACACCCAAATCAGTAAAAACACACCCCAGTGACCTCATTACATATGTTATATATGTAATAAAGGTTACTGGGGATTAAATAATTAATTATACTAGATTTTATTATTAGTTATACATATAATTAAAATATACTGACTGAACAAACAGTACAAACAATACTGTGGCTTATTATAAAATACAAATAAGCCACTAGTATTAAATCTATAACAACCAGTACTGATGTACTACAGACTGTAAGACAATATAAATATAAAAATACATTAATAAAAACAATTGGTGACGTGTATTCAAAGCAAGGGCTGCTGAAGCGTCACCAAGAAAGCAAAAATGGCCAAAATGTGGTCCAAAGATCCCACAAGTTGGCCAATAACACCTACAGGGTCCCCAGAGGGAACTCAAGACTATTTAAGGAGCTCTTCAACCGCCCAAAGAAGGCTCCTCATGCTTCCCAATACCCACTAACAACCTTACCCACTTATTATTAGATACACATCTTTATAACACAGTCTGGTAAGCTTCTTAGTAGTTATTCTTTAGCCCTGTCTTCCCCAACAACTTCACAGTGCCCATCCAGCTCTACCATCCATCCATCCAAGCGCTTCAAACTGTCCAGTTCCACCCAGAATATCCCCAAGATCCCTCAAGGTTTATTACTAGTAAGTAATAACCCTTTTTCTTGAAGATATTCCCCCATTTCCATTCCTGGGATTAAACCACCCCTATTCCAACAGGCCCCAGTGTTCCAGGTACCTAAATCCTCTGCATTTATTTGTAAGATACCTTAGAGGGATCTAAACCACCCCTGATTTATCAGGCCCCTCTGGTTTTTAATTATATTAAATTTATTTAATATAATTATTAACCTATTTTTCTCTCAATTTTTACGTCACAATTCCCCCATATCTTTTGGGAATTGTAACATTGTACCTTACCCAGAGTTTATACACTCTTTCCATATATCCTTGCACCACCTGTAGCTAGAAGGACTTATCCTTGGCATCAGGGAGGCTGACACTGACCGCCTTCATATTATCCTTATTCCCTGATTTTTTTTAACTCTTTAATATTGATTTATGAGAGCCTTGTCTACATTTTTTTACCTCTGCGGCGCGTACAGTGAATCTACAAGACAACGCCACTCTAATTCAACACTACCTTCGAGTTCTTCGCCTAAAAAAGGAGGAAGAAATTAAGAACTACCGTCCTACAGACTGGGATCTCCTCTCCCAAGAAGACCGCCTCATTCTCGCCGCCTACCACTCCCATTTGAGAGAAGAAAGGAATCTCGAGGCCGAAATAACTCTCCATAATTACTTAAGAGAGTTAAAATTAAAAAGGGCGAAAATATCCAAGGAGAGATACCAAGAAAGAAGTGAGTCTCAATTCTTTCTCAAAAATTCAAATCACGTATCTAACAACCCACTTTATTTAGTGGCTTCCTTTGAAAACCCCGCCCAAAAAGAGACTGTTCCCACCGTCGACGCGGAAAACAATAACCAGCCCAGTAAGTTTTTATTACATATAAAAATACATAATAAAAACTAACCTATAATGGCTAAATCTACCAGGTCGACCAAACCAGAACTTCGAGGTCTCTTACCCTGTCCAACAAGAGCTCGTGGCGGCCAAGGAATTACACCAGCGCGTCAAGAATCTGAACATGACGAACATAGCGTGCAAAGGTCCTGTCCCAGCCACGCCGGAAGCTACCCCAACTCCCCAAGAACTCTCGACGACGCCCCAAGAGCTCCCAATTCCTCAGACGGAGGCAGAAACCCCCATGGACGTCGACGAGAGACCCCAAGAGTCGTTGGCAGCTACCCAGAAACGCCCTTCCACCCCGGAAATCCAAGTCCTCTCGAAGGAGGAACAAATCAGACACCGGGTGAAAGAGCACGTTTCCATTTGGAAACAGTGCCAAGTCTCCTTAAGACAGGGGCCTACAGAAGAGCTGAGAGCCTTGCTGACTACGGCGCAAGACAGCCAGAAGGCTCTCCAAAAACTCATCCCCAACGACGAGATAGAATTGTATGTGAAAGGCTGGAACCCCTGGGAGGAAAAGAAGATCCATTTCCCAGCGCCTCCAAAGAAACACACCCTGAAGTTCAAAAAACTCGAGAAGGGAAAGAACAGGAGCTCTTCCTCCACCAACTTCGACGACCCAGTGAAGTGGAAGAAAGCTACAGACCTCCTTCTGATAGCTGCCAATCTATACAAGAACATAGATTGAATCCTTCTGTAATACATTCCTTATTTGACTCTATAGAAGCGCTTAATAATAATCTAAATACTTTAGATATTAACAATGAGGCCAATTTAAAAATAATTGTTAATAAAATAGAAAGCAGCTTAGAAGAAATCAAAGATAACATTACTGCGCGCACCATGAGAATCCTGCAAACACTGGATAAACCTTTACCCCTTGAGTTACCAGTGCATCATAGTGACACCTTGTTGGAAATCAACAAAAATAATGAGAACATTAAAGAAATAACAAAAGAAATTAACAAAAATACTAATGATACTTTAGATGTTCTTGAAGAAATGCAAACTTCCCAAGTAACAATGGCAGAATATGTTATTAATTCCCTCAAAAAGGATGAAACAAATAAATTAGAAGATTTGATCATAAATCTGAATAACAATTTTAATACAAAATTTGAGAAACTAGAGGAACAAGTAAACAACAAATTATCTGTCCTTACTTCTGAAATTGAATCATTGAAATTAAAAGACAATGTAATTTCAAAATTAACAACTATCATCTCAGGTATAGAATCCTTGAAAGAGGAGAAAATGAATCCACAATACCATGAGCCTCAAGGACCCCGCAGCTCATACAGTGAAGAAGAGATGGTTAACCAAGCTACAAACAATTGGAATAAGTATGGTGACAAGGTACCTGACATTAAACCCACCACGTATCTTGACAGAGATGAAGCTCCTCACATCAATATTAATTCTAATTATTATAACAACAAAGGGGAGAAACAAAATAATCCATATAAAAATCCCCAATACTTGAGTCCCAACATTGCCCCTCAAGAAAAACACAGCGCCCCCAATACCAATAGTGCCCAACCTAGGTATAACAATCATTTTATGCAGAATAGACCTATGACCAAAGATTCCAGAATGTCCACTCCTTACAGAAACTCTGATATGACTGCTATACACAAACTTATGCCCCCCTTAAAAGATTGGCCCAAGTTTGATGGTAAAGGAGAATATGACCACATGAGTTTCATAGAATACATTGATCACATAGTAAGGACTTACCAAGCTGATGACGAAGTCATCACTTCAAGACTTACTGTACTCTTTGAAGGAATGGCTTCTACTTGGTTTATTACCAAAAGTAAAGCGGTAGGACACCAATCTTGGTCAGTGTGGAAAGAATTAATCAAAGCCCAGTTTGGCACCAGAATTTGGAAAAATGAAAAGCGCCAAGCCTTTGAAAAAGATTACTTTGATCCAACCACAGAAACAGCTTCTGAATGGTGTTTGAAACAAAGAAGAAGGATTGAATGTGTGTATGACAGAGTCTCAGATGAAGAAGCCAACACCAGATTACTGAGTCAATGTAAAGGAAATCTTGAGAGTATAATGAGATGTAGGTTCCCCTCACTAGATGTAGACCTGACAGAATTCAGCAGTGTATTAAATGAAATGGTGGTCCTTAATGGATGGAACAAGAAGTACACCAGGAACAACATCCCTGAGAGAAAAGAGTTCCAAAAAGAATCCACCAAGGTTAACCCCACAACTGAAATACCCAAGAAAACTGCTACTCCTGAATGTTTCAAGTGTGGAGAAAAGGGTCATTGGAAAAATGAATGTACCAATATACGTAAAAGAGTAAATATGGTAGTAATGAACACCCCATCAGAAACTGAAGAAGATACCCATTCCCAGTTTGAAATAGTCATGAATGAACCTGCTGAAGAAGACTTGATGAGAATCTCAGTCATCCAAGCTGACATTGGGGATGAATTATCCATTAATGCTGTACATGGTGACTCTAATTTACCACAAAAATGGGATCCCTCCATGACTATTGGCCATATATCTGACGCAAAATTACTCACCAATAAACCTGAAGCTGGTATGAGTTACACCATGGGAAAAACTAGTTATACTACTGTCTTGTTTGACAACAAAGAAATAAGAGTCCTCCTTGACGTGGGAGCTTTCTGTTCTTGTGCCAGTAGTACCTTTCTAGATGAATGTTACCCCAGATGGAGAGATAACTTAATGCCCATGCCAAAAGCCAAGTTCAGTAGTTGCAACTCAGCCATGAAACCTATTGGAGTAGTATCCATACCTCTAATATTTCCTCACTCTAAAGGATCTCTTAGGTTATCTGTTGAATTTGTAGTGTTACAAGATGCAGTCTGTGATTACCTGATCCTAGGTAATGATGCTTTCTGTATGTATGGTATAGATATTTTCCAGAGTAAAGATAGATTCTACACTATTGGTGGTGATTGGAAAAGAAAATTCCAAATCTGCAACATTAACATCAAGATACCAGATGCCATTAACAATGTTGAAATCCAAGAAGATCTACTATCTTTCCAGAAAGAATACTTATCACAAGCTGCTTTCAGTGACATATTAAATGAGAAACAGAAGTTGGATGTGGTGAAAACTTGTTTTGAACATAAAGAAGCTTTCTGCACTACAGAAGAACCAATTGGTAACATCAAGGGCCATGACATGAAATTGGAACTTAATATTGACAAACCTTATCCCCCACAGTTGAGGAGACCACCCTACCCCTCCAGCCCCAAATCAAGAGAAGCTCTAGAAACACACATCAAAGAGCTACAAGAACTCAAAGTCCTGAGAAAAGTTGGACATAATGAACAGGTAGAAGTCACCACACCTGTAATAATTGCCTGGCATAATGAAAAGTCAAGAATGGTGGGAGATTTCCGTGCTCTGAATAACTACACCAGACCTGACTATTATCCTATCCCCAGGATAGACCACTCATTACACAACTTGTCTAAAGCCAAGTATATCACTACTATGGATGTACTGAAAGGATTCCACCAGATCCCCATAGCGCCTGAGAGTAGGAAATTCCTGAGGATTATATGTCACCTAGGGATTTTTGAATACCTCAGAATGCCTTTTGGCATAAAGAATGCACCATCACACTTTCAAAGAATGATGGACTCCATTTTTGGCTCTTTCATTAGACAAAACTGGATGATGGTATACATAGATGAAATTATCATTTACTCTGTTGACTGGGAAACTCACCTAGAAAAGACCAATATAGTACTCCAACCTGCCATAAAAGCAGGATTAAAAATGTCCATCAAAAAGTGTAACTTTGGATACGGAGAACTTAAAGCACTAGGAAGAGTAGTCTCAGGTCTTTCCCTAGCTATAGACCAAAATAAAGTAGCAGCAGTCTTAATGAAATCCATGCCTCAGAATAGAACAGAAATTATGTCCTTTCTAGGTTTCTGTAGTTATTACCGCCAACATGTCCCCAACTTTGCAAATGTAAGTAAAAGCCTTTATGCACTCTGTAATCATGATACAATATTTGAAATGACCTATGATAGAGTACAAAATTATGAAGAATTAAAGAGACTCCTTACCACTGCACCAGTACTGGCTCAACCTGACTATACTAAACCATTTATATTGTATATTGATGCATGCTTAGATGGTTTAGGAGCAGCCCTCCACCAGGAATTTGTAATAGAAGATAAACCAGTGGAGAAACCCATTTTATTCATCTCAAGACAAATTAAGAGCACTGAGAAGAAATATGGAGCAAGTCAAATGGAATGTTTAGCACTTGTATGGGCTCTGGAAAAGTTACATTACTATCTTGAAGGATCTAACTTCCTAGTGGTAACTGACTGCACAGCTGTAAGAACCTTGATGAATATGAAGACCCCTAATAGACATATGCTCAGATGGCAAATTGCAATTCAACAGTATAGAGGACATATGACTATTATTCATAAGTCAGGAGCCAAGCACAAAAATGCAGATGGACTGAGTAGATGGGCCTTGCCTAATAACCCAGATAATCCTGCTTATGACCCAGAAGATGAGGACATATTTCCCATCCTGGGAATTCATGTGTGTGACCTAGATGATGCATTTTATGAATTAGTCCAGAATAGCTATGACAAGAACCCTGAGTTGTTAAAACTAGTAGACATACTTAGGAATGACAACAGCTCACCAGAACTAATAGCCAGTCTACCAGAAGAATTAGCCAAACATTATAAACTTGGAAAGTTCAGCCTCCTAGATGGCCTTCTATATTTTAGGAATAGGCATTCAAGTGTACTAGTACTAAGTGACCCTTCCCAAATTGATAACATTCTGAAAGAATGCCATGATAATGTTAATTCTGGACACTTTTCTGAAGAAAGAACAGTGGAGAGGATTAAGTATACAGCATGGTGGATCAATTGGAAAGAACAAGTACACAACTATATCAAATCTTGTGATGCGTGTCAGAAAGGCAATAAGCAAACTGGAAAAAGATTTGGCCTACTGCAGAAAATATCTGAACCAACTGACAAGTGGGAAATCATAAACATGGACTTTGTAACAGGCTTACCCCCAGGAGGATCCTTCTCATATAACTCAGTACTAGTAGTCGTAGACAGATTCTCCAAGAGAGCCAGGTTCATACCTAACCATAAAGATGATACTGCCATGGAGGTTCCCCTGTTGTTTTGGAATAGGATCATGGCTGATGTAGGTATACCCAAAATTATAATTATTGATAGAGACCCCAAATTTACATCAGAATTTTGGAGGAACCTACATGACATGCTTGGTACTAAACTAGCTTTCTCCACAGCTTATCACCCTCAGACTGATGGGTTAGCAGAAAGAATGATACAAACTCTAGAAGACATGTTACGTAGATTCTGCTCCTTTGGATTTGAATTTAAGAATCATGATGGATACACTCATGATTGGGTTAGTCTACTACCAGCATTGGAAATTGCCTATAATAGTAGTAAACATTCCTCCACCAAAGAAGCTCCATATGTCTTGGAAATAGGATGGATACCACGCATGCCCAAAGATACTTTGAATGATAAATTACCCCACCTGCATCCAACAGCACTAGATTTCAAGAAAATGTTAGATCTGACCCAACAACATGCTAAGAAATGCGTGGAAGAAGCAGTAGAATACAACAAAGGGAGATGGGATAAAAGCCACAAAGAACCTGAGTTTAAAATAGGAGATAAGGTCCTTTTATCCACTATTAACCCCAACAACTTGGGAGGTAGCAGGAAGCTAAAGCCCCCTTTTATAGGTCCCTTTACCATTAAACAACTTCATGGAAAAAATGCTGTGGAAGTCATACTGACAGAGGAACTATCAAGAAAACACCCAGTATTCCCAGTCAGTCTGGTAAAACAGTACCAATCTAGAACTGAAGATGAACCAGTCACTCAACAACCAGTTCCCCTGATGGAGGTCCCACCTTCTGGACAATTGAAAGTACATAAAATCCTGAAAGATAAAAAAGAGAGGATACAGGGAAAAGATACAAGACTTTATCTTGTCAGATATAAGAACCAATCAGCAGACAAAGATGAGTGGTTACCTGAAAATAATATCCCAGATGGAGCAATTCATCTGAGAAATTACAGGGCATCCAAGAGGTCCTCTTGAAATTTTTTTCCTTAAATAACCTTATCTTTAGTTAGAAACTTACCTTTTTCCGGGAGACTTATCTTGGTGGTAGGGAATGTCAGCTTGCTACTATGACAGAGCAACCTGTCACAAGTTTACCACAAAATTATTATAAAAAATATAGAATATCAAATAATATTTAGAATATTATTTGATATTCTGAATCTACACTAAATTTAACCTAGGGTACCTCACTCACAGGTACCCCTAATTCCCACTCCTTCACTATGTAAATTAGCAAAGAAGAATTAGCAAGTACCTTTTAAATAAAAAGTACTTGCCGTAATTGAATGCTTATATATATATATACATATGCTTACACCCCATTTCCAGTCACGGAAATGAGGTGTTGTGTAAACTAGGAGAGATAGTGTAAATACACCGTGTTTTACTCAAACCCCGCGTACCGCAGTCCGCAGAACTTGAAGTTCAACCCGCGTGTCTGAAAGCCCGCGCCAAAGTTGGGATACAAGCCCCCGCGCAAGCATTAAGCCCCTTACAGACTCTCAGCTTGGCACGCGGACTCCACAGTCACTCAGGTACACCCAAATCAGTAAAAACACGCCCCAGTGACCTCATTACATATGTTATATATGTAATAAAGGTTACTGGGGATTAAATAATTAATTATACTAGATTTTATTATTAGTTATACATATAATTAAAATATACTGACTGAACAAACAGTACAAACAATACTGTGGCTTATTATAAAATACAAATAAGCCACTAGTATTAAATCTATAACAACCAGTACTGATGTACTACAGACTGTAAGACAATATAAATATAAAAATACATTAATAAAAACAATTGGTGACGTGTATTCAAAGCAAGGGCTGCTGAAGCGTCACCAAGAAAGCAAAAATGGCCAAAATGTGGTCCAAAGATCCCACAAGTTGGCCAATAACACCTACAGGGTCCCCAGAGGGAACTCAAGACTATTTAAGGAGCTCTTCAACCGCCCAAAGAAGGCTCCTCATGCTTCCCAATACCCACTAACAACCTTACCCACTTATTATTAGATACACATCTTTATAACACAGTCTGGTAAGCTTCTTAGTAGTTATTCTTTAGCCCTGTCTTCCCCAACAACTTCACAGTGCCCATCCAGCTCTACCATCCATCCATCCAAGCGCTTCAAACTGTCCAGTTCCACCCAGAATATCCCCAAGATCCCTCAAGGTTTATTACTAGTAAGTAATAACCCTTTTTCTTGAAGATATTCCCCCATTTCCATTCCTGGGATTAAACCACCCCTATTCCAACAGGCCCCAGTGTTCCAGGTACCTAAATCCTCTGCATTTATTTGTAAGATACCTTAGAGGGATCTAAACCACCCCTGATTTATCAGGCCCCTCTGGTTTTTAATTATATTAAATTTATTTAATATAATTATTAACCTATTTTTCTCTCAATTTTTACGTCACAATTCCCCCATATCTTTTGGGAATTGTAACATTGTACCTTACCCAGAGTTTATACACTCTTTCCATATATCCTTGCACCACCTGTAGCTAGAAGGACTTATCCTTGGCATCAGGGAGGCTGACACTGACCGCCTTCATATTATCCTTATTCCCTGATTTTTTTTTAACTCTTTAATATTGATTTATGAGAGCCTTGTCTGGTCCACTATGGTTGAGTCGGATAGCTGAGCAGGGTGCTACGCTAACATTTAGTGTAGCTGAAAAGAGTGCTACGCTAACAGTTAGTGTAGCTTACAAGAGCGCTACGCTAACAGTTAGTGTAGCGTTTGTTCCAGCTAACAGGCAATTTCTGTGTAGAGTCAACTTTTTTGTTTTGATGTTGCTAATGCTACGCTACCCCCTATTTTCTTTTGTGCCATTTTTCTTTTAGTTTTAGCTGAAACAATCTTCACCTAACAGTAACTTTGTGTTAGCATAGCAACAAAAGTTAACATTACACTATGCTACAGCTATTTTTAGGGTAGCAGGCCTACCATTGCTGCTGGGGATCCTCAGTTTCAGAAATTTCTCTTATCCATTGGAAATGGTCAGTGGCTCACTCACAATTCCAACAGAATCAATTTACCTCACTCAATGGTGGTCCTTGGTGGCTCAAATGACCAAAATTTTGATTTGCTGATAGAAAAAATCTTTCTGAATGTCAGCACTGCATTCTCCCATCCCAATTACCTTATGGACCGGGCAACCCTCTGCTGCAAGAAAAAATCTGTCAATCAACTCAATTCAAAGGTCTTGAGTTACATCCCATCTAAACTTATTTCTTACACCAGTCATGATTCAGTAGAGGACAATCCTCAAGGTCTTTACTTGCCTGAGAATATCAATATCATAAATGTCAGATTTCCAATCTCTTCTGCTCACATTCCCTCATCTTAAAATTCTCCTGTATCAATATCAATTTACCTCCCCCCCCCCCTTTATATTATAATCAATCATAATTCACTCTACATTATAAGTAGTTTTATATTAAATTCACTCAACATCATGTTGTTTTAGATCACTCTGCTGATTGGTAGTTTGATTATCAATCTGGAGTTTTCCCAATCTTAATCTTCACTCTAGTATCTTGCTAGTTTTATTAACCCATCACTGTGTATGCTACTAGTCTGAGTAGTGTTCACTTTTATTGTTTTGTTGTATTTAGTCACCTAGGCCCCCTTTGGATCTTGCCAGGGGGCTCTCTAGTTGTGGTAATCTCTTTCTGTTTGAAATAAAATCATCAAGTCAGGGCATTTTATCTTTTATCCCTTGCTCCTTGATCCAATCAAGTTCCTCAAGATTGTCTCCCATATCTCGAGCATGAATTTCTGAAGGTTAAATATCACCAATAAACCTATCCAAATTTCCCCCTCACCTCCTTCAAATAAAGTGGGGTGTGCAAATTATCATGCTAAGGAACCTGGATCAAACAATTGGAATTTGCAATGGAAACAGATTGATTGTGGAAAAATTCAGTCCTTCAGTAATTTTTTCAAAAGTGGCTTCAGGAAACAGAATTGGTGAATTGGTTGCCATACCTTGCATCCCATTTATATCTGACCCTGAAGGGACTGGACTCCCCTTCAAGCTAATATGCACCCAGTTTCCTGTGAATCTTGTTGAGATCTGAACTTGATCCCTCTAGAGCTTCTGCAGTAAATACTTGATTACTCAAATATCCCCGATTGAATCTAGTCCTTTTGGCAATGACATCACTCATTTTATGGTCCCCAGTTGATTAGATAATCAGCTTCTCTCTACTTGGTCAAACCCTTCAAGATACAATATTTAAGAATCCTTTTCTTTCCTCAACAATCCTTTCTGGTGTATCAATCATTACTTCTTGTTGCCTTTTAGAATCTATCACTAAAAATTCAGATTCATCACTTCTTCATTCAAAACAAATCTCTCAAGACTCTCTTTGATTCACTTCTCTTTTATCTTTCCTCTATAAAAAACTTATTCCCTTCTACTCAACTCTCCGCTTATTCCCTTCTACTCAGCTCTCCACCAATTGCTTTCTTTGTTTACTCAGCACTTGTCAAAGTCTTCTGATTCTCTATCAACATAGGTCATCACTTGGTGTCTTTCCTTTGACAACATTGATCTCAGTATTGACCTATCTTTTCTTAGTTGCTTTAGGTGTTTCCTCTTCTCATCATTGTTGTTGTGTTCTATCTCTACTACTTGTTCCTACCTTAAGGTACTTTTTTCATTCATTATCTATTTCTTATTCATTTCACTTGTAATTCTTTATTCTCATACACTAACATGAAATCCATCTTAAGTTTGACCATCAACAAATCTTGCTTTTTGTCTCACAATCAACATTAAGACTTAGGGTCAGACCATTAGAAATGTTGGTATTGTGCTTCTTGAACCTGATTTTAGTCATGGGCAACTGTATGATGCACTTTCTCAAAGCAAGTCCAGTCACACAACAAAGGTTATAATCCCTCAGCCCAAATCTGCCCCTCCTTCATAGACTACACCATAATTCATTTTAATGGTAATATTCATTGCCCCCCTCCCAAACAAAAACATCCACTCTAAAATAAAGTTCAGCTGATTGGGGGTATTGATTGATGCCCTTGTTTGTTTATATATTTGATTGACTTGCTAATTGCCTCTTGATTAAACTAGTATATCTCTGATATGGAAATCTATTGATCCTCCTCCAGTCTTGAAGTTCGAGCTGTCTCAGTTTACTTCAATAAGGGAACTCTCATTTGAACATGACTCCGTGTTGTTCCAGCTTTGGGCAGATTCACTCTATCATCCATACATAAATATGTAAATACTTAACACTCTCATCTGAAATAAAGTTCTTGATCATTCATCCAGATCGTCGAAAGTGTTGACTGTCGTTATCGATATCACTCTCCATTCACACAAAATCTTATCATTCTCTCTTCCAAAATTCTCCTGTGATCGTCTCAAGAACTTTGTGATGAGAGGTTTGTAAAAATTCTTTCAGATTAAGTTTACAGTTTGATTGGATATACATATGTACAACAAATGATTAACTCTCGACGATCATAAACAACTATTAGCTGATACAAATTCATTCCTCTGCTACTCGGGACAGTACAGCAGCTGCTAGAATAGATTATAAAAACAGCTCAACCTCCAACCACACAACAACAACTCTCCAACCACACAACCAACTATTTAACTCAATCACTTAAAAAAAACAAAATATGGCACCCTGGTCGGTTCTGTGAGTTATCAACCAATATTGCTTCGATCTATAGACACATATTCTCATGATTGACTCACTTGGTTCAAAAAATAATTCAGTCAAACACCCATGGCCAAGTTGAGTAGATTTCTCCCTTCTCCCTCACTTTAATCTATTCAAGATCGATCTTTGAACAAATTATCTGTCTGACATCCTCCGCTTCTCCTACTTAAATATTTAACAGGATCCATCAACACCTCTGTGCATTTCATGTGGTGGCCGATGAACATGGAAGACAGATCGAATCACACCATTACTGTACCTGCGTATCCCCCGAATTCCATCAATGTATTATCTATGACTCCGATAAACCTAACGCACGTTTAATAGGTACAAGATTTAATTTATATCTAGCTAAATCAATCAATCATTAAATTATTTACATACTTATCACCCTCACATCTCTCTATTATGTACCAAAAAAACAAAAACAAAAAAGGTGAATGTAATTATAACTAATCCCGAAATCGAATATGATATATTTCAGGTATCGAATACTTGATCTCTGAAAATAAGTTCAACCAATTACCAACTGAAGAAAAACAGTACTGGCATAGTCATAAGTATGAGGTCGAGAGTGGGGTATTGATTCAAATGGTAAGCTAATCTTTCACTCGGTGTTTATAACAGACGAATCAAAAAATAACCCTGGTTACTCTTTATGAATTTCTCTTTATTTTCATGTCTTGGTATGATCAAGCATGCGAATGGTATCGAAGGTCAAGTACCTGAGAACAAAGAGCGCGAGATGATGTCTGCGATTCATAAGACCTTTGGCAAAGTGATACATACCTGGTCAGTTCTCTTCAACCTCAACTTCTTCTTCTTCTTCGTCTTCCTTTGTGTTGTAGATATCGTACATGCTCAAGGCTTTCGTTTCTGATCTAGGAATATCGATCAACATCCAGATTTGCCACTCGGTCCACCAAGCTTGATGATGTCTTTCACCAAACCGTGAGCTAGAATCACTCCGGTCCTTGGTCCCTAGAAATCTAACCTAAACTCTGATCGATTCTTATGATTATGATCATACAGAGAGATGGTCGATTGGGAACAAGTTAAGAGAAGAGATCAGGAGCAGAACGTAAACACTCAAGAACGTAGCAAGATTGTTTGTAGCTCTCTTCCTTCTAACTACTTCAGCCTCTTCTTACAGTATCCACGCGCCGTGATCTTCACCTGATGTATCGTTTTTTTTTTTTTTTTGGACTCGCAGAGGTCGACCTACTTGGACATGAACTACCCCAAGAACAAGGAAGCAGATCAATGGATGCGTAGTGGAAAGCCCATCCAATTCCAACCAATCGAATCCAGTCGGAGCAAAATCAGCAATGGTAAAAACGGGTCGGATGCTCGTCACAGTGATAACTAAGGATCTGGCTCTGTCAGGATACGATCATATGATTATGATTTTTTGATACCTGTAGTTTTATACCAGCTTGGATCATGTTGGGTTTGAGTTAACTTAATTAACCTATTGTTATAACGATAAGAAGTTACTAATCATGTTAACGAGTTTGTACCGGTCTTCAACAATCGCTTGTATCTTACTATCTAAGCTTGGTCGATATGATTCTTCCAGTTGATGATGTTAAATTGATTTATAAGTTTTCTTGTTGTCTTTAGACAAAAGTGAGCATAGACAACAGTATGAAAATCTGGATTGACTAGATTACATGGGCTTGGAAGGTAGCTGGGTAGGTAAGACTCCGAATCGTTTTTTGATGGTTACTCGATGTCGAGAGAATCTATTTGTGTTTGTTTGTTTGGACGAGTTATTTAATTATTTTTAAATTTTTCGAGGGGAGAAGAATGGTTTGTTAGGATTTTTTTTTTTTTTTTTTGGATATAGAGATAAGGAAGTAAGTCACTTACTTGTCGTCAGGTGAGAATCGAGCTGATTGGGATGAGAGAGAGTGTGAAAGTGAGAACAAGTTTGATTTTGTGCTACTAGAAGGTGATCCTATTCGATTTATTCACTTACCTGGATGAGCTGATTTGGTGACTTTCCCATCGGCATTAACTTTCCTTAGGGTATAGATTCTAGAAAGGGAATCAGTCAGTCTTCTTTCTACTTTCTTTCTGAATAGATCAGTATTTTTTTTACAAAAGTGATCACTTACCGATTTCCATCTGGGTCAAAGGTGTATTGGAGGTGCATATTGGTCGTGGCTGTCTAATCTGTTGGGTGAGTGGGTGGTTTACTCTTGAAGGGGTTTTTTTAATTTTTTTTTAATTTTTTTGGGTTGGATGCATAAATATGCTCGAGTGCTTATGTAATCCAACCCAACCCAGACCCTGATTTATATCAACCCTTTGGTTTTCCTCTTGGAAAAACTTTTTTAACTTAACCATCAACTTCGATCGACGACGATGGAGGTCTCGAGTGGATCCAATGAAAGTACTACTGGTTCGAATATCAAACAGAAGAATCAGAATTTAATTCCAATCAATCAGAATAATTTACTCGATTGGATCATCTCCAATCGCTCCACCTCTTCTCAACATCTCATCGAAGTCTTAACTAATACGCCTCAAGATATCCTATCTTGTTTACCACTCCAAGATGGACCAGACCCATTGGACGAACTCATTCAACCACAATCCTATCCTCTCGCTTACTTTCATATCCTACTCTGTCGATTCGAAACCTGTCAAAATCAAATCGATACCCATCAAACCCTATCTCATGCCCATCGATTTTGTTCAGCTGTCGATCGAAAACAACTTCATCTGATCTCTCCAACCAACTCAGAGCGTCAGTCACCCTCTTCATTTGATCTTGACCAACCAATCATCATCTTCCTATCTCTCCCCTCCCAACCTTGGGTGTTTGGAGAACATAATCATCGCTAATTTGGGGATCGATTGTCTTCTCTCTATACATAGTTTGCTTATTTGTTCAACATCTTATCCATTGGTCATCTCACGCTGGTCAACTCCAAAGCTCTATCGAACCTCTCCTACAGCTCATCCAAACTTATGCTCCACTCCACATCCTCACCCCTCTTCACCATGAGTTACTCAGGGTAAGCCCATCTCTTTGAAACTCTCTCCCCCCCCCCCCCCCCCCTTCCTTTTACTTATCTATTTAATACCTGTCTGTAGATATCTTTAAAGACGCGTTCGATCGATCATGTACTGGAGCTTACCAATTTGGAAATCGATATAGACCAGCAGGTACTGAGCTCATCTCATCCTTCCCTTCTCAAGTATCCTAAACAACTCATATGGTTCATCAGAGGTATCCGATTCGATATCAAGATAATTTGATTTACCATTACCTCGCAGGAACCGTTCAAGCCTTGGCCAAAAATTATCAAAGAGCAATACATCTTCTAACTATTGTGAGTTCATTTTCTTGATGTACTGCTGATCGAAAATCAACTTTCTAAAATATTTCGTGACATATGGTTCGTCTATAGGCAGTCTCTGCTCCAGGATCGGCCATTTCTCAAATTCAAGTTGACGCTTATAAAAAACTCATCCTCATCTCACTACTATCAAACTCTTCACCACCCACACTACCTCCTTACACTCATCCTCAATTGAAATCGGTTTTCAAAAGCTCTAGCAACACCAAATCGTATCTGGAGTTTATGAGCTTATATGAGAAGGCCGAGACTAGTAGTGAGACATACATCCAACTGACCACCACGGCCGAGAAGAATCTCACGGACTTTCAAAAGGTTTGATCACTCGCAATTATTGCCTACTACAAAGTCTTCTTCCTATGGCTTCCACAGTTTTCTCGTATTCATTTTTCGGTTGCTCACCAAATCTGACCCTTGCATCAGGACAACAACGTGGGATTGATCAAACTCTGCCTCGACAGTCTACCTCAAAAGGCGATCAAGAAACTAATTCCGATTTACACATCCATTCCGATTGCTGGTATCGAGTCGATTTTGGGACACTTGACTGGAGGCAATGCCAGTCTCTTGGTCCAATCAATGATTGAATCCGGAGAGCTAAACGCTCAAATCGATCCAACGACCAATGTAGTCACTTTTTACGATGACGATCCGGCTCTCGAAGACCCAGAGCGTACCCATGAGACGCTTAAAAAGATCGTCGAACAAGTCCAATTGACCGAGCAATCGATCAAGGAGAAATCAACGGCGATCGAACAAGATAAGGAACTACTCAAAAAGCTCATCCAAGAACTCAAAAGCGCTTCGGCCGAGAAACAGCAACATCAGCCCCCGAATGAGTTCTTACCATCCGGCTCAATCGCACCAGTCGATCGCACTTTCCCTGGAATCATTGAGGAAGAACTCGTCGATGTTGGTATGGCTTGGGACGACTGAAGGACTCATCATCATCTACTTGCTTCGATCTAATCGTACGTTTGCCATCCTCCGAGCCCTGAGACATATGGTTGTTTTTCGAGCGTTTCCTTCCTCCTTGTCCAGTCGTAATATCCCAATGCCATCCTTATTACTACGTTTTTGGGGCGTTTCTTTTCCCAGTGACAAGTTGAAAAATAGGAAGAAAAACACCCCCGCCGAAGAATGAAATTAAATAATCAAACACCAGCGTTTGTTGATGACATTTACGTAGAACTTTAACATCGAGATTGATTGAACCTCTTTTGTAGACGAGATATATTTCATGTCTGTGTGCTTGCCAAGTCTAATCAGCTCTTGATTGACCCAATACAGTTATGTACAAATAACCAATCTATGAATGATAGACTGACAGCTTTTATGGGTCATGTTATATGTATATATATATATATAAAAGACATACTTTTTGTATCAACTAAACAACTTGGGGGACGCTAATTTGGAGAATTTCATAAGCTGACATTCAAAGTCGTAACCAAAAAAGAATTGGGCTTTCAACAGCTCTCAAGTCCCAATTTCCCATGAAATACTCACGTTTTGCCGAGTGTCTTTTCTTCTGTTTTTCACCCTTGGGTAAGGCCCTGGTTTCCAGTTATGTCAGTTGCATTCCCAATAAGATCTATAGGTCCTGCAGAGCCAGGCCTGCAGCCTCTTTCCCCTGAAAACAAGATATTCTGATTCTCGAAATCAAGATCAGCAGGGGCTGCAGATCTGCCAGTGAAAAATGCAAATTATAATTCCAACGATCCTTTATGGTTATTGACGGATACGAGCGGTTCAGGTTTAGGGGTGGAATTATTTCAAGGCAAAGAGTGGAAGGGCGCCTCACCAATTGCTTACAAATCCCATCTCATGATGCCCGCAGAACAGAACTATCCAGTTCACAAACAAGAGCTCCTAGCCGTTATCCATACACTCCAAAAACGGAAGATGTTTCTCCCAGTAATCGACAGGGTTCTAGAATCAGAAAGCGGGAGCAGACCTCAAGCAAACATGGTGGTGATCATCACCTTCTAATGTGAATCATCCTATCCCAAACTTTCTGCTTATGGAAATCTGCACTCTGCCTATACAGAAAGGTTTTTATGGTAGACTGCCATGATGTGATAGGTTTTTGTGTTCTGATTTGTGGTGCCAAACATGACCTGAAAGTTTCATTTGCGGATTATCAATGAGATTCGTGTTACTATTTACTACACGTCTGGCCTGTCTACCACAGATGCATATTTTTGAAAATATTCGGAGCTTTCTTCCTGACTAAATTTCTGTTTGTTGACTCATCGGGGAACAAGATAAAGTGATTTGTCTGATAAGAAGACGACTTCCTATCGCTGCTGCTTATCGCAGTTGCTTGACAGAAAAAAAAAACAGTTGATAAGAAATTTAGGAAGCTTGTTTGAGGATCGGTTTCAGTTTTCCAGGTCTCATTCATCATCCAACTTCCAAACTCTAACCGATTTCGCATACTTTTGGAGTTGTAACACACTACGAACAAGCAGGGTTCACTATTCTTAGGAACACATGAATCGATACCCGTTGTTTGGGTTTCCTATCTATCTCAGTGGGTTCTATTTTTCTCTTGTCTTACCGAGAGAAATGTCGCAACGAGTCGCGGTTATAGGAGCTGAGCTGATTGATTGGTGTATGTACAATCACCGATTATCTCGCAAATCCCTGTGTAGATGGAACATACTTTTTTAAGGGAGTGATAGTGATGGCACGTCTTCTACCGTGGTCTATACTTGACAGTTTTTCGTACCGTTCTAGGGCTGCCCGTCAGTGCTGGAGCCGTGTTCGGGTCTTCACGAACTGGTTTGAGAGTTTCGTGGCAGGTATATTTAAATGGTATAACTGTTGTTCAGCTAAATGTTGTTTCCTAAGAAAATATATATATATCTTGTCCGACCATCAGCATCATTGAGCAGCTCACCCATCCCCAAACCGACCAATGATGTGGATTCAAGTTCATCTCTTGCTATTCGTAAGCTCTTGGGCTTGGTTGTTTACTGTTACGCCTGCATTCATAGCCCACTCGCGGATGGGAAGCTCCTTGTCGGTATATACCCGGCGACCATCTTCCCAACTCACCAACTCCCTCTCCGTCAGGGCTGGGGTTGCTTCGGGCATTGTGACCGAAATAGAAAAAGGTATTGAAAGTTTTTCACACTGGAGCTTCTTGTAATTTATCCTACTGAGAGCTCACTATAATCAATCTTGGGGATAAACCTGCCCTTTTCACCTTCCGCAAGTCGAGGGAGAATTCCATGACCTCGTCAGCGGTAAGTCACCCAAAATTATCCATGTCGTTTTTCCCCCTCTTATTGAGCTTGAAGTGTGGCTGTTGGTTGTTTGTTATAAACTGTCGGCGCAGTCGGTCATCAAACCTCGAAGAAGGAAATTGGAAATTCGGACAAGCTCAGCACGTCCAAGGTGAAGTGTGAAAGTAAAGATAGACTGGAAGTTGTTGAAAGAACGAAGGCGCAGTTTGAAAGCTATGATAGACTGGGCCTTGTTGGACAAATGGAAATTCTATCGGATTTACAAAAACGTCCAGAGGCTTCGAATATCAAGTTTGCGGTTGCAGCTTTGTTCCTGCTGGCATTAAGATCAGATAAGGGTAAACGGAAAGATATTTTACATTTTTTCCTTGAAGTTTCTGGATCGATGTTCAAACCCTTCCCTGAGTCGACTCAAGCGGGAAACTTAGGGAAAATTGGTACGCACGCTCTCATCTCTTACTTACTTGACTTAAGTTTATCAAGTAAGTTCCGACTCGAATTCTGAGGACATGAGTTTTGGATGGCAGAGAATCAGATAGTGGCCAGAGAGGCTGCAAGAGAAATGGCCTATCGTTTTGAAGATATGATGACTATTTACAAGGTGCACTGTGGGTGATTAACTGTCGCGCAAAAATGTTTTAGGTGGATGAATGAGTGGTATCTGATGATTAATCGTAGTACAAACCCAGGTCGATGAGATATGGAATGACGATCTCAAGAACAATCCACTGAAAAGTTTGATTGAGCCGTTCATTGCTAAGAGTTCATTACCAGAACTCTGGACAGGTTGGAGTTCGGAGCTCAAGGAAACGGCAACAGGTGATTGGATATGGAAAGACTCTTACATCGTCCAACTGAGGATACTTTTCTCCTTTGGAGTGATGTGTGCCAGGAACCCTCAGGAGCTTAGAAAAATCCTCAAGTTCTTCACTGACTTGTCACTCAGCCCAAGCTTATCAGTTGAGAAACGAATCGCTACCGAACGAGCTCTCCAAGCGCTCACCCAATTGACGAGAAACCATGAGCGCCCTCCCATGCTGTCTAGTGATTGTTTGCTCCCATCAAGATCATAGATGTCTTGTCCTTTCCGCTCATCATCATCTCTAGTTCAACATCATGTTTTCCAATTTTTCTTAAGCCCAAGCAAGTTTTTTATTAATTGATATGATGGAATCCAGTACTACATGTGGGCTGGTTTCCATCTTGTGCGGCAGATTTTGACACATGCCCAAGTCTTGCGTTGCCCAATCTCTAGTGGGCCGATCAAGACACTCACAACATCACAGTGGGGTTGTCTTCTTCTTTTTCTTTAGTATACATTTAGGGAAATTATTTGGATGGAAGATGGGTTGGGAAAAGTATACGAGCTGTGCCTATTTGGTATTAGAGCATCCACAATTGTCTCCCACAATTGTCTCGATAAGATAACTTTATCAAGACAATGCCCCACTTGTGCGCTCAATAGGGCTCGACAACTATTGACTCTCTAGGATTCTCAATAGAGGTCCATGAATTTATGGACCTCTACAAGCTCGATAAGGGAATTTGTGATTAGAGCATCTCCAATTGTTTGAGGGAATTTCTCATTAGGTAAGCCCTAGTTAGCCAGCTTCCCCAGCTACCGAGGTGAGATAAAGACAAATTCCACAATCAGAGTAGTTAACAACACTCTGTAACTAGCTAGTGAGTGTGTTCTCACAATCGTTGATTCATCACATTTCTGTTAACCTTCGGCTTTTTTTTTTGCTCTTCTCAACGCTCAGGATGAAATCCCACAACAAGCTCTTGCGATACTTCCCCCTCACCCAGAAATCCCGAATGAGATTGTTTTTTTCTTTGATGAGTCAGGTGGGGATTGATCCATGTTGGAGAGTTTCTGGGGGGGGGGATACTGAGTCGATTAAAGTTGGCGAGTTGGGACCTTAGCGAGCCTCGGCAAGGTCTTGTAAAGCTAGCCAGGGGAGGACTGACTTGACTGCTCTTCAGCTGCCGAGTGCTTAATTTCACACGACTGTGAAATCTGCTCGTTAAAGTTAGCTACCGAGGGGTCTTAACCCAACAATTAGAGATGCTCTTATGTATCTTTCACAAGTCGCCTTTGTTGTGGTGAAGAGTGCATAAAGTATGTATTTCCCTTCTCCCATCCGACTCTGCAGTCTTATGGGAGAGATTGGAGGCTGCGGCGAGTGACAAAGTATGTAACCCCTTACTGGGTTACAACACCCCCCCTCTTGCCGTAGACCCCACCATATCAAAATACGTACAAATTGTGATAGAGAAAAAGAAATAATGAATGTATGTAGACTATATCAAAATATAAACAAAAGAAAGAAAAAGAAATTCAATTTAAATCCTTAACAATACGCCCCCTTTGCCTCTTGAACTCTTCAGCCGACAAATTTTTTGTCAGTATGTCCGCTAGTTGATCACTTGTTCCCACCCATGACAGGGAAGTCTTCTTTTGAAACAATGCTTCATTAGTGATATAGAAGTCACGGTCAGTATGTCTTGTCCGCTTATTTGAAGAGTTGTCCGTGGCCACCTTGACAGCAGATTGGTTATCACAAAACAGATGGCCCACATAAAACTCCCTTGTTACATCACGTAACAGGTGTCTTACCCATAATGCCTGTCTGGTAGCAACACCAAGCGTCATATACTCGGCATGACACGTTGAAGATGCCACTGTCTGCTGTCTGCGGGATATCCAGAGAATTGGACAATTAAGAAATGTGATCAATACTCCATAGGTCGATCTAGCAAATTCCCCACCCCAGGATGCGTCAGTGAATACTTTAAGTGGGTTAGTATCATGTTTTGGAAATATAGAGAGTTTTAGATCTTTGCTGCATGCTATGTAGTTAATGAGATGCTTTAAACCTTTCCAGTGCAACGGCCCCGGCTTCGCTGCAAAACGCGCGAGGTAGTTCACCGCAAAACAAATATCCGGTCGTGTACCTACTGCAAGGTAACTCAAAGTTCCAATAATTGAAAGAAACTTCCCCAATTGTGTTGCATTGCCTTCATCCCCTGTAACCACATTAAAATTTGGTGGTAGCGGCGTAGCCGCTGTCGCTACTCCATCCCAGTGATCAGCCAAAAGGCTCTCTATCAGCGGCTTTTGATAAAGTTCAAAACCTTTATTGCATCTTTTGAAATTCAGACCTACTATGGTGTTGAGAGAGAGTGACCATTTGATCTTCAGTATTTCCTTCAGGTCTGACTCCAGTTTCCTTAACAAGCGCTCATCTGAAGCGGTAATTACACTGTCGTCAACATGAAGCCATATAACTCCTTGATGCTTGTTGTGTCTGAGAATATACAGGCTGTTATCATACTGAGATGGGGAGTAACCAAGCTTATCTAGTACTGCCTTCAGATGTAACCACCAGCACCGTGCAGCTTGCCGCGTCCCATACAAAGCCTTTTGTAGCAACATCGCATGGCCTGGCGGCGCGTCTAATCCTTCAGGCGGTTTCACCCAGACCTCTTCTTCAATTGGGGAGTTAAGATAAGCAGCCACGAAATCAAAGCTGTGCACGGGCCAATTCTTTGAAGCAGCTATGGTCAGTAATAAGCGAAGTGATACAAAAGTCGCCGTCGGGGCAAAAGTTTTGTTGAAGTCCACCCCTGCAACTTGGGTAAAACCCTTAGCCACAAAACTTGCCTTGAAACAAATGCCATTCACTCCGTCGTTCTTAGTTGCAAAAACCCATTGTCCACTCAACGCCTTCTTGTATTCCGGCATGAGTCGCATTGTCCAAACACGCATCTGTTTGAGGTTGTTCAACTCTACAGCAATTGCTTTCAACCACGCCTCTTTGTCCGGTGAGTTCATTGCTTTTTTGAATGATTGAGGCACCCCTATGGCATAGAACTGACACAAATCAATTATCTTGTTGACGATTAGCTCCTGATCACTGAATTCCAATTCTTTGGTAAAATCACCGAGACACATAAGACTCATGATATAACTAATGGACAATTTGTTTCTTTCCAACTGTATATTACCCTTCATCAAATCTTTTTGATCAGTACATTTGAGTTTGTTGTCCGGGAATTGCACCATTGCCAAGGATATGAAATGATTCTCCTCCGGCACCCAAAACAGCCAGCCTTTGCTTACCTCCAGGTGTGCAAATCACTTGAGCTCTTACCGCTCGTACATCCAATTTTTTTCGCAATTCCACCAGTATATGGACATACCCAACAGCTCCAAAACGCTTGAAAGTGTCGTAAGTGGGCTTCAAGCCTAGGAAAGCCTTGTATGGGGTGATATTCTTTCTGGATGCGTTTGGGATTCTGTTTAGGATGTGGGCTGCCCATACAAAGGCGTAGCTCCAGAATTTGTTGGGGAGTCCGCTGTCAAACAAAACAGTCCGACCCATGTCTTGAATCGTCCTATTAAATCGCTTGATCATTCCGTTCTGGTAATGATGATAGGGTAGCAATTTCTCTGCAATGATACCGTTAGCCAACAGAAAACTTGCAAGTTTCTTATTACTGAATTCGCCCCCATTATTGCTTCAAACGATTCCTATCCACCTGCCCGTCACTTGTTTTAAACGCATCAGGGTACTGATGATGTGATCAGTAGCTTCATCTTTTTTTCTTAACGGCTTTGCAAAAGCATATCCTGTTGCTGCGTCTTGCATAGTCAGGAGAAACCTCATCTTATCAATAGACTTCACCTGAAAAGGCCCAATCAAATCGACAGCCAGGATATCCATTTTGACCAAGGGTCGTTGGGTTGACAATGAAGGATTATTCCGAGTGCTTTTGTTGATCACACATACAGGGCAGTGAATCTTTCCTTCTGGCAAACTGGTTGGCAGGCCGGTACCAAGACCATGTTGAATTAATCATTGTATTTTTCGCAAACTACTATGTCCGAAGCATCTGTGATAATATAGAAGTTCAGCTTCATTTTTTGTAAGTGATTCAGTACTCCACTTGTATCCCGACGATTGCCTGATTCCTTCTTTGAAAAACTCATCATGATTAGTCTCAAACATTGATGCTTGCTTAATGGTCAGTTCAGAAGAAGAAGGTTGAATTGCATGTGGAAGAGAATGGTGTATGGACATAGGAAAATGACATGATAAGTTGTTGGGGGAATGAGAAAAATTGGAAGAAATTGGAACAGGAGAAGGAACAGTTGTCGGTTGCGGGGTTGTTATCTGTAGCATTGAAACAAATTGCTCTTGAGATGGATTGTAACCATCAGCTGATATCAACACGGCATTGAGGCACCACCTATTGCATGCTTGATCAAAAGGACAATCAAAAAGGAAATTTTCTTGACAATCCTTAATCAGAAAACAATCTGTGGAATTATTGTAAGTCACCAGAGCATTAGCTTTCCTCAGCGCGGCCATCGACAAAAGGGTTGCCTTGGCTTGCTCACAATACAACATATGTCTGATGATAATGACATGCCCGTCTCGTCGATGGACTCTCAGTGAGCCAATTCCTGTGATGGCGGCTGCAGCTCCACTGGTAGCTACCGACACCGGAATTGGAATTTTTAGAAGGCAAAAATCATGCAGGAAGTTCTTAGATCCTGTGAACCCGTGGGAGGCACCGGTATCAAAAATCACTGTTGGACTTACAAGATCTTCACCCAGACTTATAGAGTTGAAAGCCAAGTTGTCGAGGTCATCCGGCAGTCCATCCACCTCTACAGCCTGAATCAACACCCTGCTGCCTGACCCCAATGGTCCTGATGGTTTGTTGTCCTCCTTGTCCAAACGGGGTTGCACCGAGGAGGGTCGGGGTTGGTAGTAATCCGCAAGCTGTCAAGTGTGATCCTGATTGCTGTTGTGATTCTTGAAATTCTTCCTATTTGACAAATTTGGGAATCACCCCGATGAAACTTGCATCCCACTAGGCAGGTGTCCGTAAATCGTTCCTACAAGTGTACCACTGCTTGATTTCCACTCCGGTTGTAATGTTGTAATGACCCGGAAGATTTTCTCGTGCAGTCCCTTGCATAATGGCTGTCACCTCCACAGTTCTAGAATCTGCCTGCCGTCAAAGCATAAAAGTCCAGCGCGTCTGTCCACTCATCTTGATCTACAGTTGCAAGGTAGGCGTTGAAGTCAAAATTGTTGTCCTGCGGTAAAGATGTTGCCAAAGCCGTAGGGGGTTCTGTCGAAGAGAAAGAAGGACTTGAGTTGGATGTGCGCAAAGATAGGTCGCTTTGTCTTTTGCAAACGTCGTACAAATGGATTAGGGAGTCAAAAGTTGGACATGCTGACTGTGGGTCTTGTTGTACAGCCAGCCCAACACGTTGTTCAAAAACCGCCTTGAAAGGGGCCGAGGAGTTCATGACCGCCAATTGGGAAAGGAAACCAAGGAAAGCATCCAAATGCATTCTAGTGTTCAGCGACTTCAGTTCCGTGTAGAGATCTCTCAGCAACAACGCAATGCCCCCTGTTGGAGCATCCGCATTAACTTTGAAATCCATAAAGCATTGCCACACGTTCAATTGTGCCGCCCTCGAAACCGTCTGGAACTTTGCCTTGACCGATTCAAACATTCCATGTGCTGAGCGCATCTCTTGAAAGTCACTTAGGCGAAATTCCAAAATTCCAATAAATCCAACGGACCAGCATACTCGGGTGGAATGTACAGTCTGGGATGGCGAAAAGGTTACGAGGCACAATCCCAAATTGGTATAACAGGCATTTCTTCCAAAGTTGCTACAGATCGACATGGTTATGAAGCGCTTCAAAAGGATGTTCCAAAAATTGATAAGTTTCTTGGCCGGTGCTTCCAATCTGTATCCAAACCCCTATTCTGTGAGGTCCAGAAACAACACATTCGACTCAAAGCCCCTGGACTAGCTCCCCAATATTCAGCCCACCACAAAGGATTCACCTCACACCTGTTGTTTACCCTTGGCCAGTTTGAAAACACACCACACCAAGACACAGATGCTTCACCCTTCAGCTTTTTCCTATGGATTCCCATTGAGAAACACACTGGGAAGCTAGTTGAGAATAATCTTCAAGTCACTGGAGGTGAATTTGTCTTTCCAGACGATTCTTGTGGCATCAAATTTGCAGGATTTGATGGTATAGTTGAGTGTGCATGGAAAGCCACTGCTTATTCTCACCTGACTCTTCCCTCAAAAACTGCTCCCAACTCTTCACATACACAAATGGGGTTATCTTGCCAACTGCCCAAGAAAACCCAAAAAGCCATTCAGCTTATCAGAGATGGTCACTATATTAATCATCCAAATAGAAGCAACTGGACTATTAGAGATATGGATGCTATTTTAGATAGCTCTTTAAAATATAATCGATAGTTTGCTTTTTTTATTTTCTTTCTAATGTGTAACATGCAATGTTTCAAATGATTTTTTGGGTGCAAACAAAGCCAAAAAAGGTGGACTATTTGAATAAATTTGCCAAGCGTTCAATCTCTTCTGTACTCTTCCCATGAGCCACACACTGAGTCACCAGGTCATACTTCTTACCGATGTGCTCCTGACAAGCCAAACGTTCCATCTTGGCCATCTCAAACCTTTGGTCCTTATCCTTCTCCTCCCTTTCCCAGTCTAATTTCCTCTCGTCTAATTTTATTCCATGTTCCCACTTCTTTTCCTCTAATTTAATTCCATGATCCCACTTCTTCTCCTCAAGTTCAATTGAGTGGTTGAATTTCTATTCCTCCAACTCGACCCCCTTAGTATCGTTGTTGACCTGTCGTTCAAACTTCAACATCTCAAAACTGAGGGTGTCTCAAGCGACTTGTGACTTTCCTAATAAAGAATAAGTTGAAGAATCATGTCAGTTAAATAAAATTGGAACAAGGATTACATCTCCAACTGGCCTTCATCCCTCTTCAATGCATACTCTTCATATTGAGAAAAAGGATTGGGGGTGTTGGGCCCTGAGGTTGATCGGCTCTTAGGATTGAGATTGGCACTGTTGGATGCCCTTCGCTTTTCCTTGGGTGTTTGAGTTGGCAACGGTTTATTTGAATTTGCAGGAGAATCCAATGCAGCCTTGTTAGGTGTCAATGTGGTGCATGATTTGGTTTTCTTCTTCTTGCAGGGTGACTGAGTATCTTCTCGAGCATCAGATGGACAGTAATCCTCTGAATCACTTGTGTCAAGGGCCCTTTCTTTGGCAGTGAGGGAATCCACAGCCCTTTGATAGCGCTTAGATGATTTAACCTTTC
>RDRW01000001.1:0-125000 GCA_007896445.1 Puccinia hordei | reverse complement strand
CTAGACAAACCATTTATTTGAGGCTAGCTATTCTTTTTGAATCCCAGTTTGGATTGAAGAATAAGTTAGGTTTTGATATTTTAAGGATAAATCAAAGTTTGCCCTGGTTATAGAGAACCAGAGAACATAAATTTATTAGTTTTTTGACCATTAGGGTCTTCATCATTTGTCTAGACATACATATCAGCCTATAGTATAACAAAAAATATTAGTTCATTACCTTTATAAGAATTCCTTAACATATTCAATGTCTTTTACTATACCTGGAGATTTGGAAGGAAGCACGGGACATCCTGGAGATAGCAGTATGACGTTTGAGCCACCAGGCTTCTCTCAAGCAAAGTCAAGTAATACCATAAGAAACTCCTCAGCAACAAGGATTAATACAGCAGGAAACATACAATCAAAGGGAACCGCTGTAGCTTCTGGATCTGGAGCACCTTCCACTTCTGCTGCTGATATGGCCGAGAAACTATTCAAAACAATAACCCCCACCAAGCATAGGAATCTTTCAACTCAGCTAGGTGCTTCAAATCCACCAGATATTGGTCAACCTACGTCTATGCATGAAAGAAGACAGAAAGTTGTCAAAATCAAGAATGATACTTTGAAATTTGAAGGAGAAAGGTTGAAAACCTTTTTAGCCCGCTATGAAAGGACTGCAGAAGCATGTGGCGCCAGCAACTGGGACATGGTGGTGATGGGACTGACTTAAGGAGGGGAAAACTCTTACTGAAGCTGAGGGATTTTTACATTTAATATATGACTAGCTTGGTGACTCACCCGTTTACCTTCCATTTTATCAAGTGGATGTTTCTAAAAATTTTCCCAAACTATTTATCTTTTTCCCTTTCTTTGTCTTTTCTTTGCCTCTCAAGTCTCTCTACTTACTCAAAATAATAATAAAAATTAAATATTGCCATTCATTTGGGATAAGGTGTATATTGAATAATCTACATATTATCATAACCAAAAATATAAAGGAGAAAAATAAGGGATATTACATTACATAATATTTAACTGGGAAGCACACCTTTCTGGATGTTAAATTCAACACAATTTCTAGTTAAAGATTGCCAGAAAGCTGTAAGAGTTCTATTTAACTCTTCACTCAAATCCACGTCCTTGTCTAGAATCAGAGCCTTTTGCTCTGGAGACCAATTCTAGAACAAATAAAATATAAATTGCAATACTAGCTCAGTAGAGGTGAAAGTCAGTTGGGTCTCTCTATTACAAGGTTTGAGAATCAAGAAGGAAATATGGAAAGAAAGAAAGGAAGAGAGAAGTAAGGAAGAAGAGAGGATTTGAGAAATGGTTTGCTTACCTAGCTCAGTAGAGGTGAAAGTCAGTTGGGTCTCTACTGAGCTAGGTGGGGAGCGGGTAACTAGAGATTAAATAGACTCTTGAGATTATGTAATGAATGTGTGAAAACTGATGATAGGGGTTTCACAAAGGCTTCCACATCCTGGGCTGGAGTTGTGTGATTGGTGGTTTCTGAATCCAAGAAGGGTTGGTCTTCAGCACAAATTTCTGCCCATTGGTCACCCAGCCCTGCAAGCAAGTTTTGAAGAATGATGCAGCTTTATAGCCACACAGCAAATTGTTTCATGTCACTGCAACAATTCACTGCAAAAATACAAGTGCAATTGCATCTCTTGCAACAAACTCCATTGTGACTTGAGGATGCCGATTGTATGTTCATTTTGGACCCGTGATTTTGAAAGGCAGTAATTGAATTGAGAGTTGATTGGTATGTTCGCGGCTGGACCGTTGTATGCTGGAATGCAAGTCATGCTGAGTCCATAAGCTGAGTCAGCTAACAAGTATTGGCCTGCAAAAAAACCAACATGAGTATTGCTACCAAAACCAGATACACCATTAGCTGCTTACCTTTGTTGAAGTAACCAGAGGGGATTTCATGTAGCTGCATTTGCTTATAAACTTGGCTGTCATCACATGATCCCTCCCAGCCTGTGATGAAGGAGGTGATGTCTTTGTCACAATCACAGATAATCTGTGCATTGATTGAGTAACTTCTTTTTCTGTCATAGAAAACCTCAGGCTCACCATTGTATCCGGGGCGCTGAAATAAAGGCATTTTTGTTCCATCTATAAATCCCACACATCCAACAAAGCCCTCCCGTTCCATTAAATCAGAAATCTCAGCTCGGCAAGTGGCATTGGGCCAGGCAACATATTGGCGTCTCATTGATGTTGGAGCCTGGATAACTCGTTGACTTGCTTTGACAACGGTCCCCCGGCCCACATTCAAGTTCCTTGAGAATTGGCCTATTGAGGCTGCATTTCCATTCAATCCAAATCGCTCAAGTGAAAGGGCAAGTTGGTGAGCAATTGGAAGCTGAGGACGGATACCCCCTCAATGAAACACTGGATTCATACATATTACATCAAGTAACTTGATGAAAACAGACTTTGTTGTCCTTGCTGCCTGTTTGAAGTCAGTGTTGGGCATGTTGAACAGTCCCTCAAGGCCAAATCTGTCCCGAGTTTTAGGAATTGGACGCTGGTGGAGATATTTGTTTGTCAGGACAATTTGAAGTTTCAATTCAAATAATGCCCAATCACTCAGGAGAATATTGTACGTAATCTGGAGGGAATTGTTCCTAGGGAACATCATATCACTGTTTTTTGGCAAAATTTGAGAATAGAAGAGTGCCGTGTCAACCATGTTGTCCAATTCCTGATGTTCAATCCATACAATAATCAAAAACAGGTTGCGTATCACACTCTGCCTTTTGGTGTAGCCTCTCATTGCACTATAAAATAGAAGGTAAGTGGAGAGAGTTTAAAATAAACTGTCAGCTGGCAAGTAAAACACCCCTAGATTGGCCAACATATTATTTTACTACACCATCTGCAATTTCCTCAAGTTTCACATTTATTTCACTCATTTCATTATTAACATACTTTACATATTCTTGTATTTAGTCAACCTCAGCAAGCCTCATATAAAGTTGTACCCTCTGAACTCTCTTGATCCACAGACTTTCAGAAGAGAAGATAATAATATACTTTTATTTTCCCATTCCTCTTGAGCTTGAAGATACACCAACAAATCACTACTTCATAGCTTTCTTGACCCATTTAAATCTAAATATCACTTTCTGGATCCTCAAGCCTGAATTTCTCAACAATTATCACTGGCTGGGCGTAAACTCTGTGGATCAAGTTCAACCATTGACAACTTGGAGCCACTGGTCAATTCCAGTAAACTTCCATTGAGTGGATTTTCAACCTCCCTGGAGTAACCCACCACTGAAATAAACAATCAAATTATGTATGGGGAAGGTTAAAGAGGGAGGACAGGAAAAAATCAAAAATTGGAACTTACATTTACTGTCAGGTGTAATTTGGAGGATGACAGAGAGAGAGGAACTGGTGGAGTGTCCGGGAGGAGGTTGAGGCTGGGGAGTGATGATTTTGGGTAGGGGGTAGGGGTTATGGGGGACAGTTGTTGTGGAGCAGTTGATGTGGATTTGTTTCCATATGCTTGTTGCAGGATGGTGGGTTGCTTGTTATGATAAAACCCCGGATGGGTTTTATGCTAAAAACTTGGAGGGGGTCCAATGAGCATTGCTCATTGGAATTATTTCATCTGCCAATGAGCAGCTACGTGAACTGGGCTAATTACTCAACACAAAAATTTTCAATAAATCCATTGGATCTTTTGATTTTGACAAAAATGCAACTTGATTGACCTTCTTGTTCAAGATGTTCTTCTTGATCTAAGTACATCTTTTTCTTCCTTAGCTTGAGTTACTGGGCTAACCATCTGCACTTCCAAGATTGCCTTCACTACAAACATGATTGTATCAGATTTGCAAATCTGGCATTATGTCAGTTGAAAAAAAATCTGATGTTATATCAGAAAAAACTGGTATTGTGTCCACCACAACTGATAGTACATCTACCTGTAATGATATTATGTCTATCATGAGTGATATTGCATCAGCTCAAAATATTTTATATCAACATGACTGACTTTATATCAGATTTTTACATCTGATATAATGCTCATGGGTCAAAATGTTATGTCAGATAAAAAAATCTGATATAAACTCAGTGTTTTTGATATTGAATAGGTTGAACTGATTCAATATCTGTGATGATAGAAACAATATCATTTCTGGTAGACTTAATATCAGTTGTGGTAGACACAATACCAGTCTTGTCTGATGTAATACCAGTTTTTTTTAACTGATGTAATGCCAGATGTGGGAACCTGATACAATCATTCTGGAAGTGCTTTGTATTATCTTTTCTATGACTAAAAATTCTAATGTTCCAATGAGTAAACAAAGCTGTACATTCGGACCGAGACGTTCTGATCTGGGTCGCCACTTTGACAAAGGAGACTATGGTCGGCTTTGAATGATTGAATGGATTGTTTGATCTGGGCTGATAATCTACGGATATCATCGCTGAGTTGGGCTAGTTTGTCTTGGAATATTGAGACCAAAATGAACCTTTTATATTTTTTCCAAACAATTGATTGTTTGGTGGTTAACTTTGACAGGCCCCCAACGAAATAACCTAGTTTTTTTGCCAGAATAATGGCGGATTTGAAATGGCAAATTGGGCTGAAACCCGCCATTTTTTTGGCGGGTTTTATTTTAACTTTGATACCCCCTAATATAGTTTGGATATGGAATGGTAACCGCGGTGGATGTTCTCTTGCCACCAACTCACGACCAAATTGAGACATCTTTGGGGCTATAGAATTGGATAGACTCAAAAAGTGTATTCTGAAGGGTGGATTGTTGGCATCTTGCTGCAGGCTACTATCACAGCTGAAGTGGAAATCATAATGTCTCTTCATTTCACAAGATAAGGCAAAAAAAAGGTAAAAACAAAGCGTGGAAATCCATGAGTTCTGAACAGCAAAGCCATAAATGTGCCCAAGCTATCTTCGAGTAAAAATAAGTAGGTCAAGGGAACACCTAAATCCAAATCAGACCAGATCACAATGTATGGCTTGAGATGAGTTTACATGTTTCACTAATTTGTCTCTATCCACCTACATATTTTTTATATGTTGCCCTTCCCCCTGCCATCCCTTGCTGAGACTCAGAGCCCTAGCAACACTGCAGCAGAATCTCTTGAGATGACACCTGAACGCTATTATAATATTATGGTTGTAATTTCGCGTCGCCTCAATGTTTTGATTGAGACGGAGGTTACACAACTTATTTGCTGTTGAAACTCGCTCTCATTCAATCTTCACCCACAAGTAGGCTGTAGCCCTTGTTTCTAGATTGATGATTTTCAACGGCAGGAAGCTCCCTAATATGTTAAGATGGGAATTAGTAACTTGATGTTTGTGATTCCTCGTCACCTATACCTCGTCACCTATACTTGTGATGGCCCAAAACCTTGTCAATGTTGTGTGCGCTGCAGTACCATGTATATTATAATTGTCTATCATTGCACAAGGCAACGGTTTCTCCTCTTCACCAATTTGGAAAACCGGAACCAGACGCGACGGTAGCTAACCGCCCTTGCATGCAGGGTACAGCCTTGGTGACCGTTTGTTTTCTCAGACAATTATAAACTCTCAAATGTACTCGGTTTAAGATGCTGCCTCGGGCATCTACGGCGCTGTCTCCACTTCATCGAGGGGAATATAGCACAGGCTAAGGCATTAATTCAGAGTGCTGATTGATACGTTGATCTCCACTCAAGTTGATCAGAAGGTGATACCTTCATAAGTTAATTGCTTCAGCCAATGTTGATGTAGTTAAAACTACATTCTCAAACTAAAGCACCTAATCAAAGATGCGAAAGTCTGAGAATCTTCCCTCTTGGACCAAACCTCGACTTGAATTTCCTCGATTCTTCTGGTCACGAGGGTATGTAGGAAAAATCACGCAACCACTCAGAAGAGCATCATGACAAGAGATAAAAGTGGTCTGTGTTGGCAAGTACTTGTCTGGAGGCCTCCAGTAAACTACCCCAATGAGCTTGATTGCTTGAAAGCTACCCCAGAGCCATTCAGGTTTTGGTACTTCTCATTTCCCAAGCCCGGTTTGTGTGTTCAGCCTCAGCCTTGACTCTAGTAAAACAGTTCTTTCAAAAGATGTGGAATCGAGTCTTGATTAAGGGAAAGAGCTATTGGCCGACACTTGAGAAATTCAGGCGTTGCATGTTTTTTTTTTTTTTACCGGCAGGTAGTCACAACGAAGCCAGTCATTTCAAAATTATCCATATGTCCTGGTTCGCTCTCGGTGATTGATGTCATTGATCATAGTAATGGTATGGATCAAACTAAACAACGACATGCTCCTCCCTGGAGCTGCGGTATTCCCAAAATAGTTGCGTTCTCCACCCAGAGAAACTGGTCAGGGGCGTTTTGCAAAGAGTGGTTACTACCTCAACAAAAGGAGCGAGTAAAAGAGCCAAAGGGGGAAATTGACATCGTTTCTAGGCGTGGCTTCAGTCCTCACTACATACCCCTCTGATCCGTCCGTCTTTCTTCTTTCCTAGAGGCAGGCAGCCAGGCTTAACCCACAAGCCTCCCAGCTCAGCTAGGTGAATACCGCCCTCATCCCCTCCCAGCTTTGGCTTGCTCCTGAGCTCGCATAGAACCATACCACCCGGTGATTCCGCTAATAGCCATACATATTCAGCATCACCCAAATAAAGTAACCTTAAGGGTCAATCTATATCAATCACTGAAAATCCAACTTGCGCGTTTTTCAGATCCTAAACGGGTGTTCGGCTTACAATTACCCCGGGTAGATACACATATCAAAAATATTCTTCCTATCTAGCACTTGCTGTACCATAAACCTCTTTAGTTTTTCTCAGCCCCATTCAGCTCAATACTTAGCGAAGCAACCATTTGGTCACTGTTTTCTACCGGTAAGTCTATCCTTATACTCTTTCTCAATCCATCTGGTCATCCACCCGCACCCCCAAGAAAGAACAATACTATGTTCGAATCTCTCAATCTCTTTTGGGAGAATCCCTCACTGGTCTCCTTGCTGAACGCTCATGCTTTGCTAGAGAACGCACATAGACCTTATTTGAAAAGGTCCCCCAAAGTATGTTGATTGTCAACTTCTCATCTTTTCTGCCTGGCCCTGAAAGCTGCATCGAAGTACACATATTACTTCTTGGGTACTGATTCGCGGGAAAGGCTAATATCAACACCAAAACCTCTCCATCCACTCCATTATCCGTCAGCTTCTACTGCTCCCTTCACATTTCTTGTGTATCTTGGGCCAAAATTTAATTTGAACTATCACCCCAAAAGTCATCGCCCCAAAGTCCTAAAACTAATCCGTACCAGCAGTTCGCCTTATTATACCAACATCCTCACGTCATCTTGGGTCATCTTTTCATCAACGTCGTCTTATCCTTTTACTCAGAAGATAACTTTGAATGATGAGCTGATCGCATCAATTTGCTTTGAACCAGTTCGATCGGCAAGGAGTAGCAGTAATAACAGCGTTTTATCGATACGGCCTATCTCCATTCTTCCGTAGGTCATCAAAATACCTTATCATGCATTTCTCCTTGCAAGAAAAAACAGCTTCCCATCAAACTAACGAAATTCCCTTCCAGTTCCTCCACGTCTCGCAGGACTTGTGTAACCTTCGAACTAGAGTGGATACTCATTAGCAGCCCCTGTTTTGGGTTTTCCTTTCGTCATCAAGCTGAAAACATAATTCATCAGCCTTTAACTTGACGTAATCTTATTCCGAGCCCTTCAACATTCCTCGCAATGGTTTCTCGGTTGAAAAATCTGTTCATGAAGTCGAAATCAAATGAGGCCAAATTATCTCGGAAGCTCAATGCTTTACTCTGCCGCGGCCATCGAACCTCATCATCCCAATCCATAACACCGAAGAAGACGAAAGAGATTGAACGCAAAAGCAGCCGAGGACACTTAGATAACAAAATTAACATCAACAGTCGACGCGTTCAAATTCGGCTTTCCGTGGGCCAGCAAACTCGATACTCTTCTGTACTTTGCTCTCCGTGCGAACCCCCTGAGGGAGGATCTCATCTCGATCAAACTCTTCCTTTGTTATCGAACGACGTTGACAAAGACCCCGAAATTCGCCGAGCGTCCGATTCACCACGGTCTCCATCTCCACTGGCAGTCTCCCAGGACTCAAGCAGTTTGGAATCACATTCCTCTGACTGTCACTATTTCGAGAACTTTAAGTCCCAACACTCGCATGGATCTTCAGAAATCACGGAGGGACTAGAAGAAGCTGTAAAAATCAATTTCCGTGATGCTTACTTACCAGCACCCAGTACTGCTCCAGCTAAAAATGGTGATGCAAAGCTTTCGAGATCTCTTATGAATGCGCTGTCCAGCCATCAAATTGAGTGGGCAGCGATGATCGAACTTCAAAAGGCGGACCATTCTGGAGTGCTTCGGGGACTCACTTCAAGACAGATTCGATGGCTGGTGAGAGAAGGAAGATGTAAAACTTGGTTGGTCGGAACTTCAGGGCCACTGATTGAAGAGGCAAAATGCGATATTCGAGACTTTCACAGCGGAGGCAGTGTCATTTTGACATGACGACCCTCCGAAAAGGGCCGGAGATAGCGGGAGAATCGCTATCTATTGCATCGATCAGTTATGGATGTGCGATGGCGTCAACAGCACTGGTATCAATGCGAGAATATTATCCAAGCTACAACGGGACTTCAAATTCTGCTGAATCATACCCTTCATTGAACGACCAGAAGCAAACCTCAATGCTGTTTTCCCGATGTTCCACCTGCAGTGATCCTATTCTTTATCTCCAACCCATCAGCATCTTCTCGAGGTTGCTAGTCCACTTTCTTGTATCAACTCATGTTCTATAACTATGTAATTAACTGTGTGACATCTTTCTTTGCTTCTTACATCTCCTTGCTTTGTTCATTCATTGGGTTGAGGTTTTTTACTTGTATGGTCCAGTTGTCTAATTCCTTTGATAATCACCAATTTGAATGCAGCATACCAATTTCTTCATTTCTTGGTCTGATCATTATTGCGGTTTAGTATTTCCAATTTTGAAATACCACAGCTACAATTTCTCAATTTACATACTTGATGATTACTGCAAGAGAAAATTGCATAACTTCTGCCAGTTGATATGCAAGATGCTCCAGAAGAGCTGATTTTAAGCCCACTCAATTACACTATTGGTTTTTTCTGACAGTCATTGAAACGTGCACAGTGAATGTGCATTGTATGGGAATAATGAGAATAAGGGTTAATTACACGTTGTGACATCTCTACCTGTGAAACCTACTGTATCTAGTTATCTCACTCTTTCCGTTGTAATCTCTTTTCTCTCTCTATCCTGTTTTCTTCTCCTTATCTTAGGTCTGCTTGTCCCTGCGCCACGTCCCTGGTTACTCTACTGACAGCAGCATCATTGGCTGTCTTATTAAGGTCTGCTCCTCCCTGCCCCACGTCCCTGGTTACTCTACTGACAGCAGCATCATTGGCTGTGTTATTAATATTTCTTCTCCCATACATTTCTGAATGAAAATTTGAAACTGGTGCAAGTAGCACCCGGGCCCAACTTGCTCAAATTTTGTGCATGTCAACTGGGGGCATTTGTTTGCCTTTTTATTTCAGTGTACATTGTATTTTTAATAACTCAAAAATTTTCATTGAATAATGAACTCAGACTTCACAAAGCCATTTATCAGTGCCCCAATTAGCTATTCTGCCCAATGAATTGACCCAGAAATATATTCTCTTGCTCACTGAGCCACAAACCCATTTATTCAAAACATAAATGGATTGGGCTAGGTTTCTACCGTCATATTAGATTAATCCGCACTAAGAGCTGGAGAAAATACATAATCTGCTTTCAACACAAAGAAATTGATGGGAGTAGCAATCAGATCATGTGAAGAAACTGAATTGATTGTTGCTTCATGTTTCCTGGAGTGCATCAAATCCATGTAAAAGGAAATATACTCGCATGGGTTGGTGTCTTCATGACTTGAATGTCACATAAAATCATGGTTTCTGGGGTATAATCATTGGCATGGGCCTTTTCACAAGATTTCAATTTGTTTGTTTTCTGGAGTTTGACTCCCTCAGAAACCTCAATTTTTTCCAAGAGATAAGATTTTTCACCTTGTCAGCAAGAATTTGGATGAATTCATCAATCCTCTGGTGCTCTTTTGTTTCTATAAAATGGGTCTTGAGAGCCCAATGCCATGCTTCTAAATATTTGGTTGTATGTATACCCTGATGGGGGGTCTACAGGTTGGCCTTTTCAGTTTTATGAAAGAGTCAATATGAGCCAGTTGAAGGAAAAGTTTCTGACAGATTGATAATAAATAACCCATTTTAGTATGTTTCAGTGCTACTGGGACTTACCATAGTCAAAAAACAAGACATGGACTGCAACCCACTTAGTGTAGCATCATATGAGCTGGATATCTGGGTTGCACTTATCATACACAATCTTTCTGAATTCCACCATTGCGTCTTTGGACAGGGTACCCAGAAACAATACTGCTTGATTCTTGAATTGATGAGCTAGAGTGGGGCTGAAAGCTGAGAACTGAGAACAGCAGGCACGGTACGGGATGGTGTTCGATGGTCGTGGAAGGATGGTGAAAGGGTCCTTCCACGCCTGCTGCCTCAGGTAGTCTACATATAAAGTGTGACATAGATGTGAAACATAGGTGACATGGATGAAGCATAACAGAAAAAGGAAAAGAAAAGGAAAAGAGAGAAAACCTGAGTTACATAACTCAACACCCCCCCTTGCTGAAACCATGGAGAAAGAAATAAAAGGGAAAAAAAAGAGAGAGAAGGAAAAAAATTGGAGGGAGGAAGGGTTATAAGGTCGAGAGTGGAGGGAAGGGAAAGAATTATTTGACAATTCCAAACATTGCTCAATGATGTTCCAGTGCGACCCGGGGCAGTGGTTTGGTGAGCATGTCCGCTAGCATTTCTTTAGTGGATACGTGAAGCAGAGAGACGTCCGAGTTTTGTACACATTCCCGGATGAAATGGTACCTGGCGTGGATGTGTTTGGTGCGGGAATGATGCTCTGGATTCTTTGCAAGAGCCTCTGCACCTTCGTTGTCGACGTGGAGTGGAATAGCTGTGTCTGGTTGGAGACAAAGCTTGGTTAGAAGATGTCGGAGCCACATGGCCTCTTTGCATGAGTCGGAGAGAGCCTTGTATTCGGCTTCAGTGCTCGACAGAGATACAGTCGCTTGTTTTCGGGATTTCCAGGAAATAGCACCGGCACCTATGCAATAGGTGTAAGCAGAGGTGGAGCGTCTGTTGTCGCGGTCCTCGGCCCAATCAGAATCCGAGTATCCCAAGCACGTTAGACTTCCTCCAAGGCGTAGTTTAAGATCTTTTGTTGATACTAAGTAGTTCAGTACGCGTAGTCCAGCTTGCCAGTGTGCCGAGGATGGGTCGCGCAGGTGTTGTGAGAGTCTGTTCACAGCAAACGAAATGTCAGGCCTGGTGCACTGTGACACCCAGAGGAGAGACCCTATGAGCTGAGGGTAGGGTCCCGGAGACGGTGGATCTGACTGTAGACGACGACCCAAATTTTTGAAAGAGGAGTCTGTAGGGGTGGCGACCGGGACTGGCTTGTTTTCAAGGAAACGGTCACATAGTTCGGAAATATAGTGTGATTGATTTAAAAAAACAAACTTCTTCGGGATGTCGCGGGTTATTTTTAGGGAGAGGAAATGGTGGAGGTCCTCATCGGCACCAATTTGGAAGCGCCTACCGACTTCACTGATGATTGAGTCAACAACTTCCGGGTTCACCGACAATTGCCAGTCATTGACGTGAGTGGTCAAAGCGCCGACTAGCTTTCCTGCGGATAGTTTGAAGTACAGAGTTGGATCGTAGGTGGAGTTGGACCAGCCTATTTGAAGAAGAGCTTTGTGTAGTTCTAGATTCCACTGGCGTGGTGATTGCTTCAGGCCGTACAGAGAACGACTTACTTCGCACACCCAGTCAGGATGAAGCGGATCTTCAAAACCCCTGTTCCATGTATACCGGGGTGTCTAGATGTCCATTTAGAAAAGCGGTTTTGAAGTCCACTTGCCAACCTTTCCAGCTACGATTGGCTAGAAGACTTAAGATGAGGCGGAGAGTTTCGAGGTGAAGGGTAGGTGAGAAAACTTTGTCGTAGTCCAGACCTTGCACCTGGGAATAGCCCATGGCAACAAGTTGGGCCTTGAGTTTTTGTATGCTGCGATTGGGCCGGCGTTTGACCTTGAACACCCATTTTGACTTGATTATTTTTTGTTTGGCTGGGCGCGGAACAAGCTTCCAGGTCTGCATCCCCAGGAGGGATGCAAACTCTTCGTCGGCCGCCTTCAGCCATTGATTTTTATTGGGAGATTTGAGGAGTTGTTTCCAGGTCTTTGGCGTGTCAACATCGGAATTGGTTGAGACATTTTTGGCCCAGTTACCGTATCTTTGGGGAACTTTACAATCACGTGTGGGCCGACGGCAGAGCGGCGGCAAGACAGGAGGAGGGTTCAGAGATGGAGTAGATTGAGGCGGAGGAGTGTTGGAAGGGGGAGTAGGAGAAGGGACAGGGGGAAGAGGTGGAAGGGCAATGATGGAGAATTCAGACGATGTGGTGGAGGGAGATGGGGGTGGTGTATCCGAATCAGACAATATTGAATCTGGTTTGCAAGCAGCGTTTCCGGGAGCGTGAATAGAGGCTGTGAGTCTTCTGTCAAAACGGGGCTGAAGTTCAATATCCAAGGGATCATCCGGCGGGGGAGAACGGGGTACTGGTTGAGGTTCCTGTTCTGGTGTGCAGATAGAAGGAGGGGGGGGAATCAAGGAAGTTGGAGGCACTTGGGGGGGGATAGGGAGATCGTTTTCAGACGAGGGCATGGCTGACGGTGATGGCCAAGAAACTTCAACTGGAATAGACGAAGGTGAAGGGTTTAGCTTGGCTCCATATGGAAATATTGTGTCATGGAAAATTACATCTCTCAATTTAACCACTGAGCGCTTTTCCAAGTCCCATAGCCGATAGCTATTTCTGTCTGACAAGTAGGAGAGGAGAAATGAGGCTCGGCCTTTCTTATCCAGCTTTTGTCGGTTGGCTTCGGGGACCTTTTACGATACAAGGCATCCAAACAGGTGTATGTATGATAAATCGACTGAAGGTATGTTGAGAATATCAGTGGGGGATTTGAAACCTGCGGGTGTATTGCACGGAAATGAATTTTAGGCAAACATTGCGTGTCAGAGGGCGTCAGTCCAGAAAGATTTTGGCAAATGTGCGCTGATTATTGATGATCTTATTAGGTTGCTGATGGTCCGATTTGTCCTTTCGGCGACTCCATTGAGTTCTAGGGAGTGCGGGGGTCCTGGTTCGTGTCGGATACCCGCAGAGGAGAGATAAGAAGAAAATTCATTTGACACATACTCTCCTCCATTATCAGACCTGAGGGCCAGGATCTTATGGGCTCCACTCTTTTCAAAGGACGCACGGAACAGCTTGAAGCAGGAGAACAATTCACTCTTATATTTCATGGGGAAAACGGAAAGAAACTTTGAAAAATCATCTACAAAAGTGATGAAATAGGAATAACCTTCGCGAGATTTTACCTTGTATGAGCCAACATCGGAGTGGATGAGCTGACCCGGGATGGTGGACCAGTGCAAGGAGCGTGATTTGAAAGATTTTTGTGGCATCTTGGCTTGTACGCACGTGGGGCACCTCTGAACGTCGATTTCGTTCATCACTGAGGGGGAAATTTTGTGTGTTTTCAGGAGGAGTTTCAAAGGTTTTAGACCGATGTGTGAGAATTGGTTGTGGAATCCGAGGAGGGATCAATCAAAGACTGGGGGAGTGAGAGCGAGAGAAGAAGAGGAGCTTACAGGCTCCGATGGAAGATAGTAGAGGTTTCCCCGACGGTATCCACGTCCCACAATGCTGCCTTCAATTCGCGTTTCTCCGTTTTGGTAGAAATCACATGACGATTTTGTGAATACTACCGTAAGACCTTCATCGCAGAGGCCGGCCACGGAGAGAAGAGGTTCGTGTAAGGCTGGAACAACCAACGTTTTGATTGATTTGCCGCCATCAATAGGCAGGTTGGCAAGGCCTCGGTGAGTAGCTTCGACTACTGAGTGATCCGCTAAGCGGACTGGAGTGCAATCGGTTTTGAGATTGGCAAGGGAGGAGCTGTTAGGCGTCATTGACATTGAGCACCCAGAGTCAATATTTGCATCTCCCCCTGGCGAAATATTTGATGAGACCGAAAGAGATGCAACCACATTTCCGGCTGTCACTTCGACTTCGGATCCTGAGTAGTCGGATTCGTCATCCTCGTTGTATTTGTGTGATGACTGGCCGAGAGTTGCAGCCGACGTCCTTCCGGCTTTAGCTTGAGGTTTAGGAGGTGGATGCTGTTGTTTCTTGTCCGAGCGGGATTTCTGATTCTCTTTGACTTCTGAGAGAACGCGGCAAGTGTTTTTACAGTTATTTAGGTCGTGGCCGTCGACGTTGCAGAAGTAACAATGGCGGGTTTCTTTTGACCGATTGTCACTCGATCGATAAGAAGTGGGGCCTTTCCCTTTTGCCTTGGCAGTTGAGACTGTAGCGGGCGTATCGGCTGAGTGTGTTTTTTGCCGGAGAGATTCGGCCTTGAGTGCCAGTACGACTTTTTCGGCTGAAACGTTGTGGAACTACTCAAAGGGCAGACATAGAGCTTGGAAGGGATATGTATAAGAAGAGACGCTGCTGAACGTTAGTACTAATGTAGGTCTATGACAAAGGTGCTGATCGTATAAGAGCATTGTCTTCCCGTTCCTGAGCCTAATGCTACCAGGGGATGACAACGGTGGGCCGTAACACTAAGAATAAAATAAAAGGTGTGGCTAATTTAGCGGGTTTATCTACTCTTCCCAGAAGACTAATACTGTCAGCCTCTGTGATGCCAAGAACTGGATTCTTCTAGCTACACTAAGGGTGCAAGGTAAAAACAGCTGCAGGTTGTGCAGTGACAGGTGGGTAAAAAAGGTGAAAAGATATAAAAAAACTATAAAGTTTTTATTAACAGAGGGGCCTGAGTTACAGGGGTATTTACTGTGCCCTCTAAAATATTCAGGACCTGAGTTAACAGGGGGTATTTTGGGTACCTGAAAGTCTAGTCCTTTGAACAAGGAGTACACCTAGACAATAACTGCTGAAGGAATGGAGGAAATAGACTTACTGCTTCTATTTCCTGTCAGAGGTTCTTCAGGGAGTTTTAGGTGGTCCAGAAGCGCTCACAAGGTTGAGTAACAGGTGGTGGTTGAGTGCTGAGAAAGGTGAAAGGGTTGTTCAATGAACTTCAAGACTAATACTGTCAGCCTCTGTGATGCCAAGAACTGGATTCTTCTAGCTACACAGGGTGCAAGGTAAAAACAGCTGCAGGTTGTGCAGTGACAGGTGGGTAAAAAAGGTGAAAAGATATAAAAAAACTATAAAGTTTTTATTAACAGAGGGGCCTGAGTTACAGGGGTATTTACTGTGCCCTCTAAAATATTCAGGACCTGAGTTAACAGGGGGTATTTTGGGTACCTGAAAGTCTAGTCCTTTGAACAAGGAGTACACCTAGACAATAACTGCTGAAGGAATGGAGGAAATAGACTTACTGCTTCTATTTCCTGTCAGAGGTTCTTCAGGGAGTTTTAGGTGGTCCAGAAGCGCTCACAAGGTTGAGTAACAGGTGGTGGTTGAGTGCTGAGAAAGGTGAAAGGGTTGTTCAATGAACTTCAAGTATAAAACAAGCAAAAACTGACTATATAACAGGCTAAAAAGGCTAGTTGATATGGTGGGTAAAAGCTGGTAAATGTAATTGAAGATGGGGATATCATTTCGTGGGAAGGAAGGGCTGTTTATATATCCATTCTGGGATCTTGGGGGCGAAGCAGAAGCTCTGTTTTGCCTGGTCTAGTCTTCTACTAAGCCCTAGTTACCTGTATAACTGGTTTGGTTACGGTAGGGCTTAGTTACATGTTTCAAAAGGCCCAAAGTGGTTTAATGTTCTCATAAAGGTGAATACTTTCGTGTCTTCCTTCCTTTTGGACCAGTAGTCTATTTACAACCAACCAATTGGGCTAGCTTGGCCTTAGTAGGAAAAGTATGGCCGCGGCGTTGGTTGTGGCTTTTATTACAGGTGCCAGGTACATGTAACTATGGAAATTATGATGTCAACCTTATTTATGCATCATACCCGAACTTTATTAACCTTAATTACATAGTCTAATAGCATATATTCAAGGTTATGTAGATCTTTAAGTCATATACAACCTTGAAGGCCTTGTGAAGGGATATGAAGGAGTAATAATTAAGGGGTACTTTTGCTGAGCTACCCTAGGTTAATTTACGTGTAAATTCAGAATCTGAAAAAATATTCTAAGTTTTCTTTATACTTTAGAAGTTATAACCAGATTCTGTGTTATATGTTTTGTTTTTAATCATTTCTTTCGAAACAAAAGACGTAAGGTGTGCATTCTTTTGACACTAAGAATATAAGTTGTATATTGATATAATTTGCTATGGTCAGGTTGTCTCTGAATTAGTAGCAGGCTGACAAATACTAATGTGCTTGTTTACCACACACACCAGGTGAGAGGAATGGATGAAGGGGGGATGAGTTGTATAAAGTATATATATAAAGTATAATGTGGGCAGGGTTGGTAGCTATGGAGTCAAAGTGGGTCAAGCAAGAGAGGGGCAGTCTTCTTATATTGAGGTTTAAGCTGGTATGTATATTTATATATTCCTAAGGGTGATGGTAACTCTACTAAGTATGTATACTAACTTATGGGATCTGTAATGTTGGTATATGTTGGGGTAATTTAGGAAGTCTGGGGGTCCATAAGGGAACAAGGGGGAGGAACAGGTGTCCTTATATATCTGAGACAAGAGAGGAGCCATCAGGCTAGAGGAAGGAAACAACAAGGCTATGTCATGTAGCTGGTGGGAAAAGGAAGAACATGATAGATCAGTAGAAGAGAAAGTGACATATATGAAATAGTCATGACAGTGACAGATGAGTAGTGGGAAGGTGGAGTTTATGTACAGTAGATATGATGTAAGATGTTACTGAATAAAGCCTAGTCATGTGCAGTGTATGTTATGTAGTGTCTATGTAGTGTCTATGTAGTTTATATAATATGTATTTATGTATAATGTTCTGAAATATATCTACTTATAATATGTAATTATTGTATTCTATAACTTGCTTAATACTGTAACTTGCTGGTTTATTCTGTGTTTGCCTGTAACTCTTGAACCATGAGGAATTTGAAGGTGGTTGTAGTGAGTGACTAGGGTTAAAATGAGGTGTAGAATCTGATTATGAAATAATAATGATGAATATGTGTAAGGTTTGGGTTTTATATGTATATATATGTAAGTATTTGAGGTTTATAAGTGATAAATAATTTATTAAAAGTATGGTAATGAAGTGGAATGGATCACCACAACGTCCAACTCGTTCATGAGGGAAGAGACACAGCTGATCCAGTCGCTTGGCAGGGCTTTAAGAAGAGACGCTGCGTGAATGTCGTCTGTCGTTAGCAGTTTCTCCGGTAGCACCAGCGCATTAAGTTTTTCTACTGAGGTAGCAAGATCGTCAATAAGGGAGTCAATGTCATTGTCTTCCATTTTTACGTTGACAACTTTCTGGAGCCAATACATGCAACCACCGGCCGTCGAGTTCTGATGAGCGACACGGAGGGCTTCCCACGTGCTGTGGGCGTTGGATCTGTGTTGACGAATGAAACACAGATTGACTGCCTCAACTATCTGGGAGATGAGAGCACACACTGCCTTACTGTCTCGATCCCAGTTGGCAGCTGCTCATTCGGGTTTTGTGGATTTGATCACGTATTCGACGTTGTGAGTGTCGAGGTGGAGTTTAAGTACATACACCCAGTCCAGATAGTTCAATTCGGCACCGGGAGCAGTCAGGGGAATGATTTGAATGTGATTGAGTTTAGGAACAGTCATGAGGTCGACTGCAGGCGGGTTTGCGACAGCATTGGCCATTTTTAGTGATTGATCCTTCAGAAAACGTAGTTGAGGTGGTTACGTTTACACGAGTGGGTAGTTGAAAAAACACCAAGAGACCTATATTTTAAACGTGCCGGTAGCCGTGAGCTAGCGCGGGCTCATAACCTGATGAGCTAGAGTGGGGCTGAAAGCTGAGAACTGAGAACAGCAGGCACGGTACAGGATGGTGTTTGATGGTCGTGGAAGGATGGTGAAAGGGTCCTTCCACGCCTGCTGCCTCAGGTAGTCTACATACAAATTGTGACATAGATGTGAAACATAGGTGACATGGATGAAGCATAACAGAAAAAGGAAAAGAAAAGGAAAAGAGAGAAAACCTGAGTTACATAACTCAACATGAATGCCTTTCCCAGGTAGGGCTATGAATCTTTGGCTGCCTTCTTTATTTCTTGGGTGCAATCACTCATGATTGCATAAGGAAAAATACCAGTTGATTGCCAAATCCACTTGATGATTGCTTCAAGGGGCTCTCTGCCAAAATATTAATCATTTTGTAGATGCACTGGATGATGGCTGCTAGCAGTAAATTTAATTACACAGAAGCTGAAAAGGTGATTGCCCAGAAAACTGGCAGAACCATTCCAAAAATTGGGTTAGAAATTACAAATGTGTACAAATTGAACTTCCAGCTGACAGAAAGGCATTGGTTGTTGACTGTTTCGTGGGTACTGTAAAGCATGACCATTCCCCAGCCATGTTCCAAAAGTTTCTGTCTCTTCCAGGGGGATTGGAAGGCATATACAAAGCTTGTCTAGTCATTTAAAAAAAGGAGGAAAGTGTTCCACCCCTGTTTCTGAAAGTTGTGGTTCCATAACTCAATCAATTTGAAAGCATTTGGGTCCCACTTGGCTAACACACTCATTTGAGTGCAGATGAGGTAGTGGAGACAGTCAGAATTCACAAAGGTGAATTTGACTTTGATTTCCAAGCTGGAAAACTGGGTGTTGTGTGTATATATAAGTTAGAAGGGTGAATTAATTTAGGGATACAGATGAAAAACACACCAAAAACATTTCTGGGCAGAGTGTCAGCTGATGTGCAGATTTACAGCTGAGTCAAGATATAAAATCTTCAGTGATCCATTCATCAAGCATCTTGGGGATGCAATTCAGCTTCATCTCTTCCACTGAGGATGTAAAATGATTGTGCTTTGAACACCATTCCACCCTGAGGCTGTTGGTTTGAATTTGATGCAAGATGCTGAACCCACTTGTACAGCCACATTTTTGAGTCAGATTATTCTTCTTCTGTGAGACCATCTCCACCCCGTAGTGCGATTTGAGTGCTTGCACATTTTTAGCAGCCCGGTTCCAGCAGCTGTTGCACCGCGGAGCTGTTAACTTGAGAATATATGGTTGTGAAAGGGCCTCTCCCAATCCCCCCTACCATAGAGCGTGATCACAAAAAGTAAAGATAAACATACTTTTGGAACAAATCACCACAATATTGCCAACATCATTGCTGAAATGGATCCTGCATTGCTGCAATTTCTGTTCAGAAGGAAGCAACAACACACTAGCTCTGTCAGCTATGTGTATGAAACACTGGCTTAATGTCTATAAAAAGCCAGGTAATATCACTGTGCTGAAAGGTTATCAGAATAATCACAAGTATTATTCTCTCTCTATAGTGTCCAAACTATGCACAGAGGATAACCTAAACTCCTTATAATTGTCTATTTGATATACAAATGAGTCAATCAGGAGAAGACTAACAGCTAACCATATAGGTTTGGCTGTCTTTCTGTCTTCTTGAAAGAAGTGTAACAATATAAATTGTTACTAAGCAGCTGGCAAGCACTTGAGCTGATTGGCTACTGTCAGAGGTGGTAGTCTTGCAGAAACTGCTTTATAAGGAATATTCCAAGGTCTAAGATGGGGATGTTCTAAGATAGCTTGATAACTAGTCCAGTAAATACAGTGGGTTGGATAATAAAGGAATAACACTACTCTGAAAGTAGGAGGAGAACATTCAGGGTACTTACTAATGTGGTACTGGGGGAATATGCTGAGGATCCAATCCTAGGCCAGGAGATGGCCTCCTTTTATATTCTAGAGGTCTTCAGGGGAAGGTTCTAGAATGTTGTTGTATATTCTGATCTAATTTATTACAATTCAAATGCACTATGATGCAATGTGAATTGGATTGAATTGAGCACAGTATTTTCTATGTCCCCATGACCTCGTGACATGTATGTATAACCAATCACATCATGGGCCAGTTCATTTAATAGAACAATACTGGGAAATTACCACGCACTTAGGTAAGTTCTTTCTTATTAGCATAATTTTATTATTCTTATATTTATGCAAATAAGCTTATTTTCTCTCAGCTTTTGTGACAATACTTTCTTATAATCCATAATTTATACTTTTTATTCCCTTTTTCTTAAAGTATATTTATTGTATGATAAAGTAGTAGAAGGAGTAGGAATTTAGTGGTGGTTTGAGTGAGCTACCCCACTTAATTTTACATTGTGAGTTGATTGATATAATAGTATTTCATGATATGTTATTATTTACAGTAGTAATACATTATTTTTGTTGTATTTTATAGTTTAGTCAGTTCCTAGGATAATCTGGAGTATCTCTAGGGCTGAAAAGCTCAAACAAAATTAATGCTGTACTTGGAGCTACCACAGTACCTACGGTACTCCTTCTTGATGACAAGGATGGTAACCAAAAAAAAAATGCTTGCATGGTGGCTCAAAGCTAGGAAAGCTGACCAATTGACCTTGGGACTTTGCTGGCGCCTACAATCAGCTTCACCTCCATTACTTTTCTGCTCAACCTCTCTACAATGAAAAAATCTTCAGGCGCTGGTTCCAAATGGTGCAGCCTCTTTTTTTGAAGATTGAAGCAGCAGTCAAAGAACATGACTGTTACTTTCAACATTGGCCCAATGCACTGATTGCAATGACAAATACTTGCAACTATCCAAGTCCACATCACTTGGGAGCATGAATTGTTTTTGTAACTCTATTGTCAACATCTACGCCACCAAGTATCTTCAATATCCAACAGTTGCTGATTTAGAACAGCTACTATCTATAGGCGCAAAGCAAGGCTTCCCAGGAATGCTGGGATCACTTGACTGTATGCACTGGAAATGGAAGAACTGCCCAGCTGGGTGGGCCGGGAAATTCCAAGGAAATGAAAAGGTATGTCTCTTCCTCAACTTGTTCAATCTTTTTTACAAATTTTTAATTTCAATCTTAATATTATAAACCCCTACAATCCTCCTGGAGGCGGTGGCTTCACATGACTTGTGGATCTGGCATGCCCATTTTGGGCTGCCTGGATCTCACAATGAAATTAATGTCTTGGATAACTCACCGCTTTTCAAGAACCTCCTGAACGGCAAGGCCCCACTATTTTGTTACTCAATCAACGGTCACAAATACAACCAGGGATACTATTTGGCAGACGGTATATACCGGGAATGGGCCACTTTTGTGAATACACTGTCCCAGCCTTGTGGATTAGATCAAAAGCATTTTGTTAAAATCAGGAAGCTTGAAGTAAGGACGTGGAGCGTACTTTTGGGGTTCTGCAATCTCACTTTGCACTAGTCTCTTGCCTGGAAAGAGGATGGAAACATCACAATCTATCAAATGTGATGAAGGCGTGCATCATCCTCCACAACATGATAGTGGAGGATGAGAAAGGTTCCTACTTAGAATACACCTATGACAGCAGTGCATCAGCTGTTATTACTCCTGTCAAGGGTTTGCGGGATCCAGAAATAATGTTTTTTGACTACATCAAAAACTTTCATTCAATGAAAGATGTGGGTACTCACAATCAGCTATGCATGGATCTAATCAAGCATCAGTGGGAGATAAAGTGGCACAAGGAAGAGGATCAAACAAATTAATAATATGCATCAATCATAAAATGTCATTTCTTTTGTATTTAGATAACTTATAGAAAAAAAAGGAAGCATATAGATTTTTTTCTTATGATAAGAGATGACTAATACAAATAATTAAGTCTTGATTGCGGAGTGATTCAAGAATAATTTGTTGCTTTAATCTGAAGTACTCTTGCTGATTGTTATCAAGGCTGGTTATGTCTTGATTCATGATAGCAAGCTCAGTTGTGATTGCGCTGCTCTCAGCCATGAGCTTGAGTGATTGGGAATTGGTATCAGAGATGTCATTTTGTTGTTTGGATTGGATGACACCCTGAGCTTGAGCAACTTACTGGTGCCAATTTTTTTCAACCTTCTCTTTGTGGGTGGCAAGCTTGTCCCGTTTCTTGCCCATTCTTCTTGCTTGCTTTTGCTCTGTTTTCTTGTTGAAATCACAAGTGTAGGAGTTCCACTTAGGACATTTGATAAGAATATTATAGCATTGCAAGTGCTTGAACAATGATTGTTGATCCTTGGAGTACAGTTGGATTGCTTGGTTTAATTTGTCTTCAGCTGTCTGTCCACTCTGATTCAGTTGTTTGACTTGGGTTACACATCCACAAAATTTGTTGATTGACTTTTGTAAGATGCCCCAGCGGCTCTTCAAGCTTCCAAAAGTACAATCAGGTTTTGGTATCACCTTGTGGTAGTTCTTTCTGACTCTCTGCCAAAACGTCCTACCCTCCTGGTGGGGTCCAATAGCGGGATCTTTGGATATTTGAACCCACAATTTACAGAGCTCCATGTCTTTGTTTTCTTGATAATTTGACAGTTTTTTTTCTAACTTGCTTGGCGTTGACCTCACTGTTTGCGGCATCATCAAATTGTATAATAATCTAACAGCTCAAGGCTAGCTTAGAACTATCTGATGTAACCAGAAGGACCTGAGTTCAAACCACACTCATGACCACATTCAATAACAACCCTTTTCAGGATTCTGTCCGCTACCACAACCTCACCACCCTTTACCACCAAAAACCCCCATCAACTACACAACCACCCCAACTCACCCTGAATCCCTCCAAACACCTCCCCCTTGGGCCAATTCCCCCTCCTCTCCCCCCCAACCCCCCCCCCCCCCCCCCCCAACAAATCACTGTTGCGCTAGACGATACAATGAATGAAGATGTCGAGAAGAATGACGCACCTTTGACGCGCCTACCCACCCAACCACCTGGATCACCCCCATCCTCGGATTTCCTGGCGTATTTGGCCAGTTACATAGGCAACCCGCAGAACAAAGCCCCAGACGGTGCCATCATCATTGATCCGACCTCCCTAGGAGCAATCCAGATCATGATGGAAGCCGAAGCTACGCGTCTAAATCAGCTATTGAAGATGACTGAATCTTTCAAGGCGCGATTACAAGCTCTGGAGTCCAGTCAAATATCCCCCATACCAACAACAACACCCCAAGCAGCAAAACCGTCTTACGCTAGAGCTGCAGGCACATCAATAGCACCCCAAGTCACAACGACAGCCCCTCCGCAATGAATCCTTCTAAAGTTTCTGAAACCGGGCAAGGCAATAATCCACTCTAACCCAAATGAGTCCGACATCATGTTGGTCCCACACGGATTCCTGGTCCAACAAGCGAATGAGGCTCTTCAGAAGATTGATGTGCAGATAGAAGGCAAGAGGATCTTGATACACGCAGCACAGGTTCTCAAATCTGGTGACGTGTGCTTCTTCTCAAAGAACAAGTCCCACCAAAAGTGGTTAATGGCTAACAAACATAGATGGTCAAAGTAGGTTCACCCACACCTGGAAGCCACCCCAAGCACATACTCAATCATAGCGCATGTTATCCCAAAACACCTGGACCCACTGGCCCCGTCAACAATTACAAAATTATTGGGAGAGAACAACTTCTCTGATGGCGACCTAGTTTGAGTGAAACAGCTTGCAGACAATTCAGAATTGGTCAAACAAGCCAGTTCCCTGGTTTTATCATTCAGCAACAAAGAAACAGTCAAAAGAGTCGAGAAGTCAGGCATCTTCCTGGACTATGACTACCATCAAACCGCGTCCCCCGCAATGCTTCAAATGCCTGAAGATGGGAAATTTCAGGCAGTGGTGTAGGGAGAAAGCCCGCTGTGGCAAATGCGGTGACAAACATGTCACAAAGGATTGCCCTGAAGGCCTCAGAGGCATAAAGGCCTGTGTTCTCTGCAAGGAGGGCGTAAAAATGAAAATAAAAGGGATCAACAGTATTGACCACACTCCGTTTAACGTCACGTGCTTCTTTAAGAAGACGTGGCTTGAAAAGAGAAATATCTCAGCTCAATGATTAATACAACCAAATTAACACATGTTTTACATTCTTCTTTTCCTCCCCCCTCTTCCTTTCCCCTCTCCCCCTCCCCCAAATTTAGCCATCAATCCTGTTAATAGTCCAAGCAATTCCTCAAATGCAATGTATCAAGAGTATCAATTGCACGCGGCCCATCTTTTTCAAGATGTGAAAATTCTCCAAATGAATTGTCATGCTTCTTGTAAAATCACGCTAAGTGTCCCACAACAGTCTTCTGATTATACCTTCTTACTACTACAGGAACCATGGGTTAACCCCCTTTCTTTTTCCCCTCCTGAACATTGGGAGTGGCAAGCCTTTACTGCCTTTGAATATAGACCGACCAAATGGATCAATCGACACCAAACTTGTGCTTATGTGAAGCGTGATATTTGCTCCAAAAGCATTACTCAGCTAAGTGGATGTGGAACATTTCCACTGCCAGCATAATTGCCTAGGATGAAGTCATCCCAGTTAAACCGGGATGCACTCAACCATTTTAAAATTGGTTGAAATCAACTGATGAAATATAAATCCAAGGGACCCCCCTTGGTTTTATATTTCATTGGTTGAGGTCAACCTACTTTAAATTGGTTGTTTGCATCCTAGTTTAACTGGGATGAACTCAACCTAGGCAATTATGCTGGCAGTGTTCTTTTAGGACTCAATGTCACTCTCCCTCCCAAAGTGACCCTCAGGCTGATCAATATTTATAATAATCCTAAATCCTTCCCGGAAATACAGATCCTGCAACACTGGCTCAATACTCACAACTGCCGGAAAACACCGAGCATCATCTGCATGGATGCCAATCTCCACCACCCCCACTGGAATCCCCCAGGCATTTGCTCTAATCACCTTCAGGCCTGAGACCTACTTGCAATGTGTAGTCGGCATGGCTTTTGTTTGACTTCCCCTACGCATATCCCCATGTTCTATTCATCCCGAGGAGTCAGATATACTATTGATCTATCCTGGGCAAATTTCCTTGCCTCAAAGCTAATTGTTGACACTATGGTACCTCTGGAAAATCATGGCTTGGATCATCAGCCAATAAAGATACAGCTTAAACTTCAAGGGCCGCAGAAAAACTTTCAACTTTCTAGGCCAAACTGGGCAGTTATGAACTCCTCGCTTATCAAATTGAAATTAAAGGATTTTACTGATGCACACCGTTCTGACAACTTTGAGTCGAGGGACCCGAGGTGCAAACACTTATAGCAGGGCTTTGAGAGGTCCAGGACAGTCTTGGTAAACTGATAGCAGTCAACGGATCAAGGACTAAATCATGGTGGTGTAAAACCACCTTGAATCCAATTATTGAGGTTAGAAACAGGGCGTTTAAATGGTTCATGCTAACTGGAAGCCAAGAGGCGGCTGTTTGTTACAAGCAGTGGAATTCTTATTTCAGGGAAACCATCAAATTACTCAAGCGAAAAGCCTGGTGGAAATTCCTGGAGGACCCCTCTGAAGAAACGGTTTTTAGGGTGCTACAATTCACCAAGAAATTGAAGTCCAACACAATTCTCCCACTCCGGAGGGGAGACGGTTCAATCAAAACGGAGAAAGGGGAACAAGCTGAACTACTTTTCACTGTCACATCATGTATCCGTGCACCAATTGATTTATCTGATGTTCCATTTTGCTCAGCATCCAGAATAGTATGCTTTCCCAACACCACCAAGGAAGAAGTTCTGGCAGGTATCAGAAAAATTGCCCCAAAGAAGGCCCCGGGTATCGACGGTATAGAAAACGAGTTGATTAAATTTGGAGCTGAGTACTTGGCTCCAATTTTCTCCGACATATTCAACACATCCCTTGCTAGTTGCTCCTTTCCCAATCCTTGGAAATGTGCTGTCACAACCATCATTCCCAAGGTTGGGAAAAATGATTATACTGATCCTAATGCTTATAGGCTAATAAGTGGCGCAGGGAAATTATTCAAACTAATCATTGCGCAAAGAATGACGGCTTGGGCAGAGGAGCGCGGAATTTTGGCCAATGGGCATCTTGGCGGGCGAAAGGGGGAAGGAACAGATGACGCGCAGGCGCCCTTGGACACGTGGGTCCGCCACAAATGGAAAGAGAACAAATTTGTGGCGGCAATATTCTTAGATGTTAAATCAGCTTACCCATCAGTCCACCCTGAAAGACTGATTCACTATCTTTCTCATATGCAATGTCCAGCTTATCTAGTAGGCATTATCGAATCATTCCTGGCAGATAGGTGCACAACCATCAGAATGGACAATTACACATTGGATCCCTTTGATATTGCAATAGGACTTCCTCAAGGATCCCCCCTCTTGGTCATTCTTTATATTCTATATAACAACTCTTTACTAATCAAAACATTTGACTTGGATCAGGATGAAGTGCCCATATGTTATGTTGATGATTTTGAACATCAGGTTGCCGCCAAGACAACTGCCGAAACGTTTAACAAACTGAAATCACAGGGAACTCGCTCACTGCAATGGGGGGCAAAATTCGGGGCCATTTTTGACAGAACGAAGGCTCAATTTATTTGGATCACACGGAAGGCTCACCCATTGACACCATTCCCCTTTGGGAATCAATTTCTCACACCCTGCAAAGAGGTCAAGTGGCTTGGGCTTTTAATTGATAACAAACTCACATATTTGCCAATGTTTAATCTCCTAGAACGGCAAGCGGCGACAACAATGAAGCAACTTCAAGCCCTTGGAAACTCCAGATGGGGGCTCCAGGAAAAGTATTGATTCCGCCTGATGACATTGGTGTTATTACCAAGAATTTCGTATGGTGCCCCGGTTTGGGGCACAGTTGCTAATTCCAATAAAGTTGCTAGGCTGGCAGACAAAACTACTAACTTAGCTACGTTATACACCTTAGGAAAATTCAGGTCAACCCCAAAGAAGTGGCACACTAATTGAACGGCAGTACCTGATGCTGCATCTTTCTGCAAAGTTGTCTCCGTCAATTTTTTTACCCGGAAATTCATCCGACACCGATTTGACAACAAAATTCAGAATCTTTTGGCCCAACGGGGCATGACGCGACCAGCCTGGCAAGGCAACATGCCACAATGGTCACGGAGCACTTAGATCAACTCGAGGGGATGAATCCGGAGAAGATCAAAATTGAATATGGATTATCCACCAAACAACGGACGTCCCCGAGATATCTACACATGGACGAATCCAAGGAGTCTGCAATTGCGGAAACAACCAGCTTAGTCAACTCACTCAAGTACTCTCCTGATGTGATTGTGATATACACTGATGGATTGTACAACATAGATAAAGGAGGGGCAGGTGCGGCAATATGTCCGGATCTGGACATAGCCTTATCATCAGCCCTAGGCGTGAATACCCTAATCTCTAATCACAAATGTGAAGCGGTAGGAGTTTTGCTGGCTTTCAATCTACTAAAAATTATACTCACTTGCAGAACAGCTACAAAGGCATTTATACTCACAGACAACAAAGGGGTCCTTCAACGCTTGGAAAGCCCCAATGCTGCAAACCGGGACAGTATTTGTTTAATGAGATTCAAAGTGTTTGGTTGGAACTCCCTGCTGACTTAGCCATACATTTGGTGTGGTGCCCTGGGCACGGAGGAATACGTGGAAATGAGGCGGCAGACATGCTTGCTAGAGAAGCTGCAACAAGAAACTCCCAACCAGACCAATGCTTACCGGCCAGCTCTTCAAAAGTCATTTCAACTTTGAAGAATTATATTCAACCAGACATGAAGGCTCTCACAAGAAGAATATCAACCCTGCCTATCATCCAATCAGCAATCATCAATCAACTGCACTCGGGCCATGCGCCACTAAATTACTATTTGTGTCATCTAGTGATCCTGACGTCAAAGCATTATGCATAAGACTTGTGCAGAATTCAGATTCGAGTACTAAGCTCACTCGTGTAACTCGAACTCGGCTTGGATCCTTAGACTTGTCAAGTGATTCGAACCAATACGTGGACCATCCTTGATAACCCTTAATTCACTGTCAAGCAACCTAACGGCAATTTCTAATCCCTTCCATCGCTCTCAAGTACATAGAAGATTCAGGAGGGGCTTGGATTTAACTCAAGTGGAGGTGCTTGTCAAATCCCATCTCTCTTTTCTTATCATTATCTCATTACATTCTCTTTATCATTTCTCGTCGACGACGTTATTAACACTTTCTTTTCTTCTTCAGACTTGTTTGTTATTTTCCATAATCCCTCTTTAAACAGAATCTTCCAGTATTGTCTTGTTTGAGCCCCTATTAGGATTAGATTATAAGACAGTAAATTCTCTCTTTTTCTATTGCTTTGTTGATCTTTTATTCATCTCTTTTATTATTTTATTTCATCAGGTTATTACTACTATTAGCTGTTATAACTGTGTTGCAATAAAGTTATTGATCTCAAATTCCTACAATTTGTTCAAAGTCAAACAACGCCTCGACCCAACCTGCCCTTACTGTGGTAGCCAAGAATCCACCCCGCACTTCTTTAACTTCTGCCCTCAGCACAAGATACAATGACAAATCCTCCTCAAACAGGCTAGAAGAACATAAGGCTAACGTAAATTCCAATAGGCCACATCTCCTGCTGAGTGACCCAAAGGCGCACCCCGCAATCTTTGGCTTCATTCAATCGACCAAGAGATTCACTCATATCTCCTGAAACTCATAGACGCCCTCCTTGAGTCTACTTTGTATACTCCGTGTCTTTTATTTTCCTTTCTCTTTTTTATGTTCCTTTGTTTTTCTCTCTGCTTTTTCCTTTCTTTCTCTCTCTTTCTTTCCATCTCTACCCTGTTCTGAAGCATCACGTATATGTTGTCCTAACCAGGAAACTTTTTAGCTCCGTTATCTCTTCTATACTACCTTGTATATAGTATGACATCGAATATTGATAGTGTGCAATGCCAAAGGCAAAATTACACTTTTTTTTTTAAAAAAAAAGGGACTTTAGTTTATTTTGAAGTCTTTAGGGCAATAATTATTGGCCTACCTGTAGGTTTAGGACATAATTATTGCCTCTAAGGCTGACACTTGCCATCTATTCCTCATTTTCCATTGTTTGCTATTGATATCTGAGGCGTAATAATTTGTATTACAGGAAAATGGCAAATAAGTTTACCAAACACCATCGATATGTCACTAATATCGTCGCAAAATAATGGTAAAATATATCGCTAATTATTTCGCGCCAAACGGGGCATAAATATGAGATGAAAATGATTTTTGAAATTTCAAGGAACAAAATTACCGTTTGAAGGCATATTGGGCCTTCATATTATAAGGCTAAAGCACATGAAAACAGAGATAACTTGATGGTTTTACAGTGATCATTGCAAACCAAAATTTTGATTGGCTACCATTCAGAATAGTATCACAAAGATAAGCAGACCTTCGATCTTGGGAATCCTCCAGTTGTAAATAATTTGGCAGTTATGCTGGTTGTTGTTCGTATCCATCACTTTGTAGGTTGGAAACTAAAGCCATTCTATCTTTCAACATGGGTTTCAGACTGTGTTATGTATGTAGCTGCTAAGAAGGGAATTCTGTTTGTTACCTTCCCCAGGTTGTACAAATTTCCATCATAAGCTTATAAATGTGGCCCCGCTCTCTAAAAAAGGGTGTAAATTTGTGTGCGCGCCGACCTTGATTGATGTGTTTGCAGCGCTAACCAGCAAGTCTAGACTCAAAACCTTCAGTGGAATCCCGGCGCCATGTCCAATCCTATTCGGCGATCTCGCCGGCAAACAAAACGGGAAGGCAAAGCAAAACAGAGATCGACCGACAATGATTATGGAGAAGGGAATAGTGAGGAGGACCCACTGGAAGAACTGACGCGCCCCCAGCTCTTAGAAATCAACCATGTCTTCGATACAATCATCTCAGGAAACTTACACAAACAACAGTCGACTGTTCGGCACCATCAAAATAAAACAACGAATACTAATTCAGGAGAAAGTAAAAACCCACAGCAGATCTCTCAAGGCAATCACGCTGGCGGGTTCCTCGTCGGGAATCAAGATAAATTTGAAGCAGGTGGTTTCCTCTTTGAAGATGAATCAAGCCAGGGTGGATTCCTTGGCGAAGATGGGGCCAACCTTGAACCTGGTGGGTTTTTTATCGAGAAAACTGAGGCCGACGTTGAAGCTGGAGGATTCCTTACCGAAGAAACAGGGGCGGACATTGAAGGCGGAGGTTTCCTCAGCGACAAAACTGGGCCGGATATTCAACTTGAAAAGTCGATCAACCACACGAAATTGAGACCATCCGAAAACGGATGTCAATCGTCGCCCTCAGCACGGAAAATTGCGAACTATATTGACATTCAAAAGATTCCAGACGCGTTAAAAATGTTAAACTTACCTCACCGGAACAGCGAGATCTTAGATATTTTTGAGAATGCGGCTTCCTCGGATGAAGACGAACGGTCTGATGAACAAGATCGATCGACTCGACGAAAACAAAAATTGATCAGTCGAATGAAATTCTCAAAAGTCTGCGCCGCCTTGATGATCGGGAATGGGGACGAAGACAACTCAGGAACCGATGAAATGGATGAGACTGGCGAAGAAAACCGAAGAAGAAAGCGGGTTGAAGAAGATGAAGATTACGATGTCGACCATGATTCTACAGAAAAAGCTTCCTCAGCCTCAGATTATCAACCTGCTCATCCTCAAGATGCTCCATCTAGTCACTATCGCACAAGAAGAGGCGCCAACCAAAGCCGTCAGTCAAAAATGTCTGTTGCCTCTGGATGCGACCCAGATCGAGTGTTGTCTAAAACTGGCCCAAGACGTCGACAGGCAAGGGGTAAACAATCGAAGCATTCATCTGAGGGAGATGATGATGATGATGATGATGTACGCTCGATGGACAGCTCTGCCCTCGAAACCTTTGCCTTATTCTTTCAGACAACGACCAAGGATTCTGACGTCATGTGAGTATATCTCATAAACTATTTCACTCTTCCATTATCTTTGACTAATTCATTGGCTTAATGGTATCCCCCACAGTCGACATACGATCGGATTTGAAGAGATTAGAAAGGCTGCAGACCAGTTGAGTACACTCGATGCAACAATAACTCGAAGGCATTGATATACTCATATGTTCACCAACCTTGTCCGATTGAACTTGATAGACTTGGTGAAACAATGTCGGATGAAGAGGTGAGTTGAAATCATGGAGCCTGTGATGGGCTGTTTTTGAATAATTTGACTGACAGTGCGCCTCTCGGGATAGATCTTAGAGATGCTCAACTATGCTTCTTATACAAACAACTCTCGGGTTACCTTCCACGCATTTGAGAAACTGATGAAGGAGATCAGGACAGTATGAGCTTGACTGATTAGCCGCTCAAACTTGTACTGATTGATCCTTGGGTATATCGCTCCAGGTTGGTAGTGTGACTGAATATATAGTGATCTTCAATTTCTATCATTTACAACATGGGATCATCCAACTTGCCACTTTTTCAGATGTATGTACACTATAAGGTGTGAGATCAATCCATGATGAGACTCTCTTCCCAGGCCAGCAGGTTTAGTCCTGGGGCCTGTTTGAGAATTAAAGCCTCAAGGGTATATCTAAACCCAAAAGATTTGTGTCTTCTGGCTTCCTCAATCTGGGGTAAGTAAAGAAGGATGAGTCTTAATCAAACCTACACTAGAAGTATGTAGCTAAGAAGAGCTGACTGACGGTTGACAAACGAAGATAGCCAAGGACGATCAATCGATCGGTGGGACGGGGCAGATAATTTGATAGTGAACCGGCTGTCATTGGGATGGTGCAATCAACTAACAGACATGATGAATCCGAGCGTAAGACAATGGTTGAGCCAGGCTCCGATCTGTCGATGACACTGTACAAAGAGCATGTCAAGTCTAACGACCGAACATGGAATTGAGAGTCACTCACACACCCGCCGTCCTCAGCTTGAGTTTGAGATCAGAGTCACCCAGCTCCTTTATCGAGCGTAGCAAGCCAGGCGTAGGGGTGTTCGCCATCGAGCTTGACGGTTTGAGGTCGGATTCCAGTCTGGCTTGGATTTTGATTTGGCGCGGCTCGTCTGAGCTACTTGGGACTAAGTCGATGCATATGGAATATCCTCCTCCTCTTTTCAATCCACTCACCCATCCTTGGGGTCCACCAGTTACATGTATTTAAGTGTTTGCGTGTAAGTTTGCTCAGTGGATTGAATATGCATCGAGAAAGTCAATGAGGGGCGTCAAATGTTTCATTATTCACGTCGTCTACAACAAGAAACAAGAAGGGCTCTTTTTTGTTTGCCAGATAAAACAGCGCCAGCACAAATCACTTTTTTTTACCAAATATAACGGTGCCGACACCGCCAGGTTCGAGTTGAAAAGGAGAGGAGATATAGGTCATATGTACAATGGGTTCTTGCTACATCATTAGAATGGTTGATGTCAATGTTTCAATCCATGAGCTTGTGCGGATGCGACCATTCCCAGAATCTTTAGCTGTTTGGAAACTTCTTCAAGCGTCCCAAGGACTTTGGAGTTGCCTTTCACAAAGCCCATCGAGCTGTACGGTAAGCCCTCTTGCCGGCACCACGGTTGAACGAACTGCTCGGAGGCTAGTCGAAGTCGATGACGAGGAAGACGGGGAAACAGGTGATGTGTAACCTGCATGTGTAAACCGCCATGTAGGAAATCTAGCCAAGATGGACAGCTGACATCCATTGTTGTCCTTATCTGCCGATGCGCAAAACATTCATTGAGCCCAAAGTCCGCGGTCGATTGGGCAAAATGTGACAGTACAATCTAGAGCGTTTGTGTTGAGTAGTTCATCCGATCAGCCGGTTCATTATAATACGTCCTGCGAGTTATCGACTTACTTGAACGTGAAGCGGACTGGTGACCGCAAAACTGACGAGTAAAAACATGAGTCGGATCGGATAGCTGGGGAGCAAATACAGAACGGTTCCAAAATAAATCCAGAAGAATAGGATACCCCCAACTAGAAAGGGGATCCCTCCAACAAGTCAGGACACTCATCATCAAACATGATTGTTCAGCTGAATTTGTGAGAATGAAAAAGGAAAACGCCAAGGTACTTACTTTCTAAATTCCGCATCTTTTGTTTTTTCCGCGTTGCAAGAAAAAGGAAAGAGTTAAGAAGCAAATTGAATCTTGCAAACATCATAATAATATAATATAGTCGATGCTGGTGTTGAACAGAAAACTTTGCAAATCGATCAAAACGCATGGTATGCTTGTAATAAGTTGATCGGAGTGACTTGAAGAACTTGGTAGAGATTGCGAAGAATGGCAAATGTTGGATGTCTGGGTCATGTTCAGGATGGTTGGTCACAAGGTGATGGACATCATGGTTCTATGAATATTTAACTAGCATCAATATGAGTCGAACAAACGTAATACTACGAGAACACTTAGCAATCCGTCAAAGACATGCTTACGTCACACCACCAGCCAACACTAACCCCACCTATAAAGTTGCCAATCAAGATTCCAATCAAACGATCCTTCATCCAATCTCCAGTAATACCGGAATGGCCGGCATCGTGGACAACAAAAGTGATTTGATGCCACCAAAGACCAAGAAACACAGCAGAGACGAAGCAGCGAAGGGTTGAAGGAGTTTCCACGGACGGGATATCGATCGGGTCGAGTAGAAAACCCGCCAAGAATGTTTTCAAGAGGGGAAAGACTGGATGAGTCAAAAAAAATCCTAGAAACAGGACAGAATATCTGAGCAAGTCGGGTCCATAACCGTAAAACGGCCGAGGAGAACGATAGAGTCCAGCGGCGCGTATCTTGTCATGTAGTATCCTATAAGAATTTGATAAATGTTTTTGTCTGGCTAATGATAGGTCATAGCCCTCTTGTGACGCTTCGTGGGGAATATCGGATGGTGGTTCCAAGGCCCTCAGGCGTTCATCTAGCTCTGTTAATAGAGTGGGGTGATTGATTTGAGGCAAGCTTTTCGAAGAAACGGGTAATGCGCATGGATTGGAATCTAGGGTGTGATCGAGGGTCGCTAAACGATCCGATTTGTTATCATCCGGGTTGTTCCTGAGAGGCTCAGGTTGGATATGATCGATGCTAGTCATTGGCCACAAACCGATTTGGATGGGTGGATTTAAAGGTTTCCAACCTACTCCCGCCTTTTTGTCCCCCCATTCTTCCGGTGCGACTTGGCCGACGATAAATGGTCTCATTTGTTTTATGATTTTCTCTGGATGGTAAGCCTCAATCTCATCTGTTGCATCTCTTCCGACGAAGTGTAGGATGGCAAGTTCTCCACCTGGATGTTTGGCGAGCCATGAATTGAGTTTGTAAACGTACGAACGATGAAGTACTCTACAAATTGGCAGGCGAACGAATGTAAGCTGCCAGGAAAAATCTTGCGGCATCAAGAGGGTTAGCGAGAAGACTCACAAGACCTGACCCAAGGCGATGTTATTCTTGATTTGATTCCGAGTTAAGAATGGGATCGACTCGGTTTTAATGGGCAGTTGATCGATTGGTAGTCCTGGGTGGGTGGCCATTGGAAGAGAAACGACAGCCGGGCTATTTGGTAGATACTCACTACGAATTAGTGGAAACTTACCGAGTCCCACATTTGTCGATCGTGCTCGCCGTCCTCGAGTTTTAGACATTTTTTTTTTTACAAAATCGGAAAAAAAAAAACCCCACTTTTCAAACCTAAAATATCTTTAATGATGTAGAACTTTATCCAACCACTAGCACCACAAGCTCACTCCAACCTCAATACATCCGATCCACCATGAACACAACCATAGCTGGTCTTACGATTCCTGATAGCGATTTATGTCACGTCCAGTGGCGATCACTAGCTTGGATACTCGAACATGGCCCCTTGACCGAATCGAATGCCATGGACTACTTCGCCTTGTCTCCCTTCTACGACCGTAAATCTACCAACCAGGTCTTGCGAATGCAGAGCATGTTCTCCGGTCAGCCCAAGATGGACTCGGCCTCAGAGCAGGAAGCACTTCGGCGTTTCATCGGAATCGAGTACGCCCTAGTCCTCTCACGGCCTGAATCAGATCGAGAAGGCGGTTTATTTGTAATTGAGAAACGCGAACGTAAAGGACCTGATGAATGTTTGTTTGATGAACAATAAAAAAAATGCTGTTTGTCTGCTGTAATCGAGCTGACCATTAAGAGTGTTGGTTTTATGTATTCATACACAGATCATCCGATCGCTTCATATTACATTCTCAAGACATCCATCTACCAAGCACCCTCACTCTACGCCACCCTATCCGCTCGAGTTCTCACTTCCTTGTCTGCCCTCAAACAGCTCCTCGAACTGGCTCGCCAGCACAAGCCTATCTATGATCCACGACAGAGCTATGCCTGGAAGATCAAGGAGAAACCAGAAAGCACAGGCCCATTGAGTCTTGATATACCATCGGCTGATCAACCAACCACTGGATCGAAGAACGAGATCGATTCGACTAGTCAAGAGTCTGATAAGATGGACATTGACGTAACTGTCCCCGCCGAGAGGGCTGATGGTCAAGCTAAGACTCCAACAAAAAAGGATACCAAGGACCCACCCGAGCTCTCTAACCCAATCCTGTTCCGTGCCCTGCAGAACACGATCAACAATTTTACTGGGTTCAGGCCGCCTACAATCGTCGATTCCGCTCCAGAATAAGTGGCGATCTCCAGTTCATCAGTACGCTCTCTAACCTACTATCCCTAGCTTCCCGGTCTCACCTCGGGCACCCGCGATCCATTCCTTGACTCGGTTAGACCAACGCGGCTCTTCAATTAATCTCAAGCCCGTTTTGGTCCATGCCATCTTGGATCAGAGCAAATCCCCGCGAGATCAGACGACGCCGGGATCGGAAATATCAATCAGGGGTTGAATACTTACTATTTGGCCATCCACTATGGACACGTAACAAGGGCCTGCAAAAAAAAACTGCTGTGCTACTAATATTTAATCATTTCAAATCATCCTGTGTATACTCAGGCCCCTTTCTTATTAAAGGTCGCTGCGTTTTTTTTAATACTCCAGTTTTGGGGATATAGAGAAGAAGAAAAATGCTTGATATAACTAAAATAAAATACACCTTTTAATCCAACCCCAACCCCCTGCGGGATGCGGTCTGCAAAAAAAACAACCTACATCGCGTAAGCAAATACTCTCCAAGCTCCAAGTCCAACGTAAAAGAATACAGCGACGAGATCTTTAATTCATAAGGGAACGTGGAATATATTCCAAAATTTGCTCGATGTTTCTTAATAAAAGACGAATGAGTCGAATGAATTGCAAACTAAAAAAGAGCTAGGAATTCAAAAAAAAAGTTAGAAAGAATAACAAAAGAGAGCAAGATGAAAAAGAAGAAAGAAGATATAACCAACAGTTGAGCATAACAGTGTGTGATTAATTTGAAACTGAGACAAACAGAACAGGATAAAGCAGATAGAGATAGGGCTGGGAGAGGATAGTCAGTATAAGAAACAGTAGCATCAAGAAAACAATGGGGATCATTGTCAGGTTTTGAATTTAAGGGTCTTGAGGAGAGGGGGAGTTTGTGACCGGGTAGGTATTTGATGGTGAGGTCCCTGAAAATACCCAGGCTCAATAATTTTATCTCAGAGCATCATTACCGGTGGCTAGTTTAGCGCGAGCTAAGGACTTGAGCTGAAAAATTCAACCGCACTGGGCTGAGCTAACCACAAGCCAAACTAGCATGAAGCTATAATTCTGGCTAACCATTGCTACATATAGCAATGGTTAGCTTCTGAGCTAAACCTTGAGCTAGAGCTACAATAGCTACAATAGCTGCACAAGGCTATCTCACCTTGCCATATATCCATATCCTCAACATATCTTCCACACTCAATTCAACAATGCCACCAAAACGCGGTCCAAACTGGCTCCCACCAGATGATGAACAGCTTGAAAAAAGCTGGCTGAAAATCTCCGAGGACGTTATCCGATCAACAGGGCAAAAGAAAGATGAATTCTGGAAAAGATTTGCTGAGGATTTCAACATCTATGCCACTGGTATTGAAAGAGAATGGAGCCACTGCATGCACCGGTTTGTTATCTATCCTCTCCATCTTCATAATTTTTTATCTGATTTTTTTCCTGATTGATTTCTGTTTGCAGTTGGGGACACATACAGAAATCTACTCTGAAATTCTCAGGAATATACAGAAAGCTTGAAAAAAGTCGACCATCCGGCTCTGTCTTGACCGATCTCCTTCCTGATGCAAAAAAGGCCTATTACGAGCAAGAGGGAAAACAATTTCCCTACAAGCGGGCCTGGATGGTCCTCAAGGACTCACCAAAGTGGAACAACTTTTCTGAGAATCGTACCATTCAAGTTTTGGGACCATTGGTCCAGGCTCCTACTCCTATGCCTGGGACTCAATCTTTAACCCCTTCAACCATTCAATCCAGCTTGACTCCCCAGCCAGATTCTGGTACTTCCTGGAAGCGTCCCCCAGCAGTTCATACAACTAAACGTTCACTCATGGAAAACAATTATAATGCAAAAAAAATGAAACTACTTTTGAATCAGGCAAGCAACTACCGCGACCAAACTCTTGCCATGAAAAAAACAAACAAAATATGATCAGCAGTCGCTAAAGCTGAATTGAATCAGACCAACATGGAGATCATGTCAAAGAAGATAGAAGACTTACCCAATTAAATCTCCCGGGAGTTCTTGCAGCTCCAAAAGGAGATGATTTTACAAGACATGCGCGAACAGGTGGAGGAAAGGAGATGTGCATCAAAAAACTCAAACCCAAACAATGAGGTGGAACATTTGGTGAATGATCAAGGATCACAATCTTCTTCTAACCACGGATCACACTCTCTTCAAGAGAAGTCTTCATCTGAAAGCAATGCTGAATACAATAATGAATCAGATGAAGTTGACCCAATCATTGATCCTCTCATTATGTGATGCATCTTTTTTTTAATTAATTGCATGTAGATATTCTATGTACATGCAAGCAAGACAGAAAATCAATAAAAAATTATTCCATCCCTCTGTTCCTGGCCCCAAAGAGTTCCCAATTGAGATCAATCAAGTCATTTGTCAGCCTTCAATGCTGTGCACCAGATCGCAGCTCAAGTGTGTGTATTTGCTGTTCAGAAAATGAGTACTTGGTCTTTGTTGGACTGGTGGCTTGGAGTCTGTATCGTCGTTGCTTTTGAAGAAGAAGTCTCCAGAGTCAATATTGTCTTCTTTGTCTGTGTCCAATCCAAACAAATCCTCAAGCAAGCGGTGTTGTTTATTGGTGCGGTTGAGCATGACGTTCTGAAGCTAGCCAGTTTGGCTTGTTGGTTTCAGCCAATTGGTATTGTTGAAACGGGTGCACTAACTTAGTTTAGCAAATAGCAAACTTTAGCCACAAGTTAATCTAGCCACACCGGTAATGATTCTCTCAAACAAGAGAGACAGGCTTGGGTAAACAGCTAGAGAGCCCCCTTAGCCAGATCCAAAGGGGGGCCTAGAGTGCTGTGTGTTAGAATTCAGACCCAGTGACACCCTACATGTCACCGAGCTCTCACTCAAGTACAATACTTATTACTTCATGTCTCTGTCATTTCTAGTTTTCTCACTCACTCTAATCCCCTTCTACTTCTCTTCTTCCCCTTCTCTCTCTATCCTTCATTCTTTGAATCAATCAATCCTCAACATCAACCAACTCAACACATCAACTCTTCTATATCTCCTCAATACATCAAGATAAAACTCAATACTCAATTCCTTCAACCTCTCTAAGTCCTCATTGTTCCTGGTGCAGTTAATGTCTCCTGTCATCTCTATCTCATCTAATAAAAACTAACACCTTGTCTTTAGCCTCTTTCTACTGCCCTATCTTCCATTATATACTCTTTATCAGTCTCCATTATCATATGATTCAGATCATCTTCAAGTTGGTTAGTTGCCTTTAACTCCAATCAAATTTTCTCATCTTAATCTCAAATATTGTGTCCAGTACTTGTTCCTTTTTAGTGATCAAGAAATCAATACAAAGTCTTTTATTATGCACTAAAAAATGATAAACTAGACTAAGACAGGGACTTAACAGGGAAATAAACAGGGCACAGGGCTGTGACAGAAACAGGGGACAGTATACAGGATTAAAGAGGGGAAAGTAGAAATTAAAAGTGAGACAGGGAACAGGGAAAATTTGACAGAAAAATGGAGGTAGATGGGAAGACTGATAGTGGACTGAAACGCAGAGTGGACATTCCAACAATTATCCCTTGTGGTTCTGATTTTTCCCTGCCTCTCTGAACTTACTTTCCCAATCAAGGTAATTTTTCCAAAGTTATTACTGCTTCTCAATTGATCCATCAAATATTGAAACATATACATATATATATACAGCAGCTTTGTATACTATGAAAAAAATCATGAAAATGCTGGCAATGGACATGTGAAAGGACAAGTTTTGAACTTGTGCATGTTGTTCAAATTTGAAGGAAAGAGATGGAGGAGATTTTTGAAAAGACTCAAGGGGTGACTCAGAATTGCTTAGGAGAACTGATGATTGTTATTGCTTGTACTAGGCTATGTATTTATAGACTATGTCAGACATTGAGACAACTGGTCCACATGTCTCCAAAATAACACAAGTCACATAACCCAATGGTTAAGGACTTATGTTTATAAAAAAGGGAATAAAAATTGAACTAAGTAAATTATCTTAAATTTACAAGTTCAATTCCCCCAAGACTCATAATTTCTGTATTCATTTTATATAGTATTTATCATTTTTTAATAAATTAAATAATAAAAAGAAATTCTAAATTTAAGGAGAGATTAATATCTCTCCATGAATTTACCCTTAATATTACAATTTAGTTATGTCTCCTACAAGGGGACTATTATCTTGAATTACCCCATGTAATACAAACTCTTTGAGTTATTACATTGGGGTAACATACTGTGTAATATTTAAAGGGGCTGAGATTCCTTCTAAAAGGAATTTCCCCCAGATTATTACCATACAAACCCATCCACCTTACTATCAACCAGTGAGTGGGGTTTACAATAATCCAAATCCACATTTTTTCTAAATCTTTTCCCCTTCTGGACCTTTTCCTAGTCCCTGAATACTTATTCAGGTGACTAGAAGTCCTCTCCCACTCGCAGGGAGTAGTTGAGGTCACTAAGCGCTGAGGCATCATAAGACCCGCGTTCCCTTGTTTACCCTTGGGTGCCAGCTCATACACTATATAGTGTATCAGAGCTTTTTTCCACTGGCCTCACCGGTTATAGTGTGACCCATAAATATATAATAATACTTTTTTAAGTATTAATACATATATAAATATTCAACCCTGCGTCACATAAGAGACGGGGGCTGACATTTGGGGGTCTGGCCGGGAATTCTTGTCCCAAGACCAACCTTACTAATATATTTGATATCGTTTAAATTTTTTTTTGTCTCAGACCTACGAAATTCCAACGAACACATCCCTTTGTCAAGAAAAAATACTCAACACCATAAGTGAGTCGAATAAATTCTTTTATTCTTAATTATAAAAATAATAAATTAAAAATTAAAAAAAAAAAAACAAAAAAATTCATCACGCTTTAGTGACTGAATCAAACTCTAAAAATACGTACGCCGAGGCCGTTCGATCAGGATTGCCCGCAGCGTCAATTAGTTCTAGATCTGTGGAATTGAAGCCGACAAAAGACGTCGGTCCAAAACCAGCTACAGTTTCCGAACCTTCAGCATCAATAAAAATCCAAAAGAAAAAAGCGAAAAAAGTACTAAGTCCTGAAGTCGTACCAATCGAGTGGGACTCCAACAACAACGACTTACCTTCGCCGTTTCTGAAGCAGAAACCATTAGCTATGAACGAGAAGCCAATCACCACAGTGAAAGACCTCTTGTTCAAGAAGAAAACACCAGTTTTAAAGGAACAAATCGACAAGACGGTACTACCTAACTATTTCGTTCCGCAAGGTAGAACAGTAGAATCACTCTTGTTGGAATTGTCGAACTATCCTAGCTCGAATTTTACCTACACGAAAGAACCTTACCGCGCCAATAGCAGCAAGTTAGAAATTATTACAGGTGAGCTATTTTTATAAATACTCTTCCTTAAAAAAAAAAACATCAATCATGTCTCGTACCAGGAGCAACCGCCCAGCTCTTATCAAGGCCCAAGATCTTACCGGGGCCCCTAGGGGAAGGCATTCTCTCAAACCACGTTCCCTCACTTCAACCACTCCTCCAATCGATGAAGTCCCACGTGGACTACTTGACGATAGCGGAGCAGACAAACGATCTAGACATGACAGTCACGTGCCTGAAACTGGCATCAAACACCCAGCTACTCTTAGCGAAGAGACTTTCTCAATCAGATTTCAACCATCTGTTTGGAGCGAGGGACTACATAGCGGAGGGCGAGGCATTCTGTCAGACAAAAGAATGCCGGAAATTTCTGCAAAGTCACGGGAGAGAGATACCCCTTACTCCAGCGCCAGAAACTCCCCCTCATCAAATCCAAGTACCTCCCAGCAAGGACCTAACCTCAGGTCAGGACGCCCCGTTCCTGAAGAAATTAGACCCGGAAACGAGGGAAGCAGCATTCAGTTATCCGCCTCGAGAGTTGGAGACTCAACGACAGGAGGCCAAGAGTCATCCCAACTTAGCTCCCCAAAGTCATCAAACAACTCGGCCTCCCAGATCGAGCAAAAAGAACAACAGGGCAAAACCCTACAACAACGAGTACCGCCCTTGAAGGCAAGAAACGTCGAGATACCAGAGACGTGCTCGCCATCAGAGATCGATCCACCAAGAGATGATTCGATTGAATCGAACATCCCAAGCTCAGTTCCAAGCGTTGGAGGAGATGAGACACCAACAAGGAGGATTTGTGAACCATCATCAACGCCTAGAGGACGAGACGATGTGCAAATACTGACCGTTGAAGGGTTAGTACCCATCCTTCAGAAACTCTTCCTCAGCATAGAGAAAGTAGTAGATAATAATTTTTCTTTATTATCAAAACACATTCAATCCGACCTGTCTGTAAGTTTACATAATGTTATCAGCAAGAATTTTTACTCGCATGAGCAAAAATTCAAGTCTCTACTCTTCTCATCAGAGAATTCTATCACTATGTTATCCCAAATGAAAGAGCTTGTAAATTTGAATATTAAGAAATTAGATATTAGTAATAAAATGTCTCCTCTCAATTACTTACCAGAAATACACTCAACCCTTAAATCCCTTGATGGCAGAGAGGATTTGTCAAAGAAGGCATTTGACAATCTATTTAGTTTAGTCTATGACAAACTTGAAAGTAATCGTGAAAAATGGATGATTTTATCTTCAAATTATCTCACCAAAATGTTGAAATAGCTGCTAATATAAATATGAATTCTCACAAGTCAGAATGTGTTTCCAATCCTTTGAAAAAAGACAAAGGAAAAGAGAAAAATATCGGCTATCAATCTGATATTACAAATATAGAAACCTTACAGACTTCTATGCACAAAGCAAATGAAAACAAAACATGTTTCTGCCATGAGAAAATCTCAGAATTAAAATTAGAACATGAATTACTACATGAAGTTAGTAATAAAGTTGATTACCTCATTGGCTTAGGTTCTCAACCAATACAAGACATCAATGAGAAAATATTCACTTTAGAGAAGAAAAATGAAGAGAGATTTAATACTCTTATGGAATATATAAAGAAATCTAACAACACCACACCTTCAATAAGGAAACCAATATCCACAGTAAATGATGGTTTTATTGGCTCAAATGACCATAACAATTTCTTCAATAAAAATCAGCCCAAGTCAGAATTAGACCCAGGAAGGCTGAGTGAATTCTTTGAAGTTCCTACAAAATCACAAAGAGAAATTACTGCAACAAGTCATATATCACCAGTGTCAGCCTTAGAGCTAATACCATTAGCCTACAAGTCTTCCTTACACACATTTTCAGACCAAAACTTAATCATATCTTTTACAGTTTTGAACTTACACTTGTTTTGACTTCAGATTCTGTTTCCTCATCATATTGTAGCCCCAGTTACAACTGAGCACTTTCTCTATATCTTACTCCTTCACATAGTAAGGAATTACTGGTGAATTTATTCTATATATTGTTACGCCGTGTTTCAGATGCAAGCTGACCACAAGCCTGCACTGCTTATGTCATCAAACTATGAAAATTTTCGAGTCTGAGTATCCTCTACACCCCAGAAGATACACAGACTCCAGAATACTACACAACAACCACACACTTCAGAAAAAGGACTTCAACCAGTTGAACCCAGCAGCTTCCTCAACAAGATTTTGGAATATTAAGTAAGGCTCCTCACTTCTCTGATTATTTCCCAGTCCAGCTGTCATTTAATCAACCAGTGAGTCCCTTCTTCTGCAACTTCATCAACTCCCCCCAAGTCCTTCTTCTCTAGTCTGTCTGTTCTGTTCTATCCTCCCCTTTTCTCTTCTTTCTACTAAACCATCAATCCCAGCAGTGGCACAGAACCATTAAGATAGAATCCTGCTAGATAGAGCATAGCCCAGCAATAAGTTGCTTGATCATTCTAAGATCCTTTCCCCTTGTATTTTTGTTGATTTTATCAGGGAAAATCAACCAGGTTTCCATCTAAGAATCCTAGAGTCAGTTTCCTTTGACCTAAAAAAGATTGGCTGGCTTCAGTTTCCTTTGACCAGGTACCTTCACCCAGTTTCAGTTGTGGAAGAAGAGGCTGACCACTCATTTGGCAGCTCCCAGATCATTTAAGATCTTTTTGTTATCATTATAATACCTTTACCCTTTTTCTACTAAGTAATTCTATTACTTATTCCCCCCTTCCCTTGTGTCCTGTTGTCACTCAAGAGACCCAGGCTCACAATTGGGGGCCTCATCGGGAAATATATCTCCTTTTAGACCTCTCCTTCTATTTTTTCCCGCTCAAAAATATCTATAAAATTTTCTAAGAGAAGTCACATACCTCTAAAAATATCTATAAAAAAAAAAAAAATTCAAGAGAAGTCCCATACCTCTAAAATTAAAAATACCAAAAATAAGGCCTTTACTATCTCGAAAAAGAAAAAAAAATCCTATAAAAAACTATTACACACAGTTAATTAAGAGAAGATTCTAATCGAGACTCTCCACTCTTCTTTTCATAATACTCGTTTCCTTATAACGCACTCTGCAAAAGTGAAGACTAGAAACCAGAAGCGCGCAGCTATCATCGCCGACGAACCTCTTTTTAGACCTCCGTCGTCAGACTCCTTGAACCACTCGAACCAGTCGAGTCCTAAATCTGTTCTAGCTTCTCCTACTCCAAGCGACTTGGAGCTACTCAACGAGTCAAAGGCAGTACCTCCAGCCAACGGCCAAAGGGTTAATCGCGATATTTGGATCCCCATAAACACCGCCGGCCCTAAGAAAAAGAAACAAGTCAAGAAGAAAAAATCTTCTCTCCCAGAACCGTCTAATAGAGCGGTTATAGACGAACCCGTCGGTAGTTCTGATCCTATCAGCTACTCAGAAGGTTTCTATCCTTTGTCTTTATCTACCATCACCCCACTCGTCCTTAGTGAACGTTATACTAATAGTATAAAAATCCTTTTTTTTTACGCTTTTACTATGCCTGCTCATCTCAGAAATGGACGAGATCTCTCAGCAGAACAGCAGCAGCTTGGACCATCTGCTGAACGCGTCTACACCCTCAGCCCCGCAGCGGCAGAACGCCTTCGCAGAACTGGCAAGCAGCCTCCCACCGTTACCGGATCTAGTCAACTATCGAAGAGTCGAGCTATCTCCTCCAATAGATCTGAACTTGGGGGTATCGCCGTCAAGAGTAAACTCCTTGGCCACGTCGATGGCACTAGCGTCGAGCAGGTCGACTCCGGTACCTCCTCCTGTGGAACGGCAAGCGTTCTCTCTCCCCAGTATGCAACCAACGCCTCTAGAGACGACGAGAACCCAGTTGGGCCCATCGCAGGACTTGCTAGAGCCTACTCCCCCGGATCAGGCTACGCCGATGGAGGGAATAGTCAACGGCAACGTCCTGGATATGGCTCAAATCGCCTTAGACCAGCAGTGGTCGATTTTCGTTCAAGCCCGGAACAGCAGAGATCCCAATCTAATGACGATCGCTCTCCGCCAAGCCATAGCCAGTCAAGAGATGTTGACAGGCATGGTGGGACACGAGAGGATGATGGCCATCAGCGAGAACTGGTCAGCTCAGGAAGAACTGAACCAGCTAGAGCGCTTGACAATGACCAATCCACCTGTATCAGAGCCGTCCAATCGAATGCAAGAGGCTACGCCCCATCCTTCGTCACTCCCTGTCAACCAGCCAACCGTGCCCATGTCCCAGCCACCACAGGCTCAGCCGACGGTCAGGCAACGCGTACCTACACCGGACGTCCAATACCTGGGGCGTTCCCATCACGTGACGCGAGAGCCAATCCGCGCTCCCCCGGACCCCCCCTTGACATATCCGAATACTTCACACCGGTCCCCCTTACATCAACCTTTAGCGGTGAGACCAACGCAACCCCTACAAGGTTGGAACAACCAAAACCACCATTATGGTCCACCCCAGCATCCATTCCCAAACCAGTACATGCCTATGTACAACCCAGCTCAGCCGTACCAAGCTCCTCAGCGCGGCCGTGGTTCCAGAAACAGGAACAACAGGAACAACAGGAATACCTCCACCATGGTGAGAATGGCAGAAGTATTGTTGAGAACAGAGAGGGAAGTGGGTTTCTCCAACAGAAGGCATGGAAGAAACAACCACAGAGGCAGAGGGGGAGGAAATCAACAATTCTGGAACCAATATCAGAATCACCAAGCCCATCAACAATAGGAGAAAACTCTTTTAATAATTCTTTCTCTAACCCCTCTTCAAAGGAATTTTTCTTGACCAATTTAAATAACAACATCTCAAAAGATACTCCCTTATTATTGGAAGAAAAATTGAAAGACTTGTTTTCTGACTTTCTGTCTCAACTTAGTGGCACAGTAGATACTATTCCTGGCACTCTTCTAGAATCTTGTGTGACTGATTTCAAACACATTATGCATCAATCATTGAATGAGATTATTCAGTCTGAAATAGTCCCTTAATTGATTTCAAAATTAAGTGAGCACTTAGAAGAGATCTACCCTAAGAAGGAAGATGTTGGTGGTGAGAATACCTTTGAATCACTCAAAGAATTCTTTGAGGAAAAGTTAGAAAGCATGAGAGATACCATGTTAATTAATGATTCCCAACAACATGCCAATCTAGAATCCTTGAAGAAAGATATCTGTAATATGCATCAGGATCTGAACATCCAGTTCCAGAATGTCCTTAATCTCATGACTGAGTCAAACTCTGCTGAAAGTGAAAGATTTGAGATGAATAAAAGAAGAATTGGTGACTTACATCAGAATGTGGTCAACATCAATAACAAGATGGCGTCTTTGATACAACCATTTGATAGAGATAGCCCACCTCATCTCCATTCAAATAACCCTTTCATGAATAACCCTTCAGCCCCTCCTTTGACTCAACATCTAGCTGAACCACCAAAGATTACCCATAATGAGTCTGAGAACAAAGTTACTCCACCTCTCCAGATGAATAATTTCTCTGAGAAACTTCCAACTCCTGTTGATGATGATGGATTTCCTTTCATCAAGCATGAAAATGTTGACTTGGACATGAGGAAAGAATTATGGAAAGCCATTCCCAAGAGCTCTGATTGGGAGAAATTCTCAGGAGAATTACCTTATAACCATGAGATGTGGCTCAAGAATATTGAAGTCTTTGTAGAAGACTATTACCTATTGGACCATATGGTAGTAAGCAGGTTGACTGGTCTTTTCACTGACACAGCCAAGAACTGGTACCTAGGTATCAGAGATCAGCATCATAAAAAATCTTGGGCTTGGTGGAAGAATGCTATCAGAAATAAGTTTGGCACCCATAACTGGAAATGGAAGATGCAACAAGAGTTTGAGAAAGACTATTTCACCTTTGAGGACAAGAAAGTGCATAAATGGTTCAACACTCAAAGAGAAAGACTCAGAGCTTACCAACCAGATATTAGTGAGTACCTTATCTGTGAAAAAGTCTTGAAACAATGTCCTGGTAATCTGGAACATGCTGTCAAAAGCAGGTACAAGAAAGAAGACACAGAAATGAAATTTGAGGACATGGTAATCATAGTGGAAGAAGTTCTTGAAAGAGCCTTAAGGAGTTATAAAGCTAGCAATGTTCCCCAAAGACCATCTTGGAACAATAATAATAAGAAAGCTGAGACTCCTAGAGCTAATCCTCCTCTTACTAAGACTGCCCCCAATACCTTTCCTGCCCCTAGAGTCAATTCTTCAATCACCTGCAATTTCTGCAAGCAGACTGGACATTTTGCTAGAGAATGCCCCATGAATCAATCAATCCTCAACATCAACCAACTCAACACATCAACTCTTCTATATCTCCTCAATACATCAAGATAAAACTCAATACTCAATTCCTTCAACCTCTCTAAGTCCTCATTGTTCCTGGTGCAGTTAATGTCTCCTGTCATCTCTATCTCATCTAATAAAAACTAACACCTTGTCTTTAGCCTCTTTCTACTGCCCTATCTTCCATTATATACTCTTTATCAGTCTCCATTATCATATGATTCAGATCATCTTCAAGTTGGTTAGTTGCCTTTAACTCCAATCAAATTTTCTCATCTTAATCTCAAATATTGTGTCCAGTACTTGTTCCTTTTTAGTGATCAAGAAATCAATACAAAGTCTTTTATTATGCACTAAAAAATGATAAACTAGACTAAGACAGGGACTTAACAGGGAAATAAACAGGGCACAGGGCTGTGACAGAAACAGGGGACAGTATACAGGATTAAAGAGGGGAAAGTAGAAATTAAAAGTGAGACAGGGAACAGGGAAAATTTGACAGAAAAATGGAGGTAGATGGGAAGACTGATAGTGGACTGAAACGCAGAGTGGACATTCCAACAATTATCCCTTGTGGTTCTGATTTTTCCCTGCCTCTCTGAACTTACTTTCCCAATCAAGGTAATTTTTCCAAAGTTATTACTGCTTCTCAATTGATCCATCAAATATTGAAACATATACATATATATATACAGCAGCTTTGTATACTATGAAAAAAAATCATGAAAATGCTGGCAATGGACATGTGAAAGGACAAGTTTTGAACTTGTGCATGTTGTTCAAATTTGAAGGAAAGAGATGGAGGAGATTTTTGAAAAGACTCAAGGGGTGACTCAGAATTGCTTAGGAGAACTGATGATTGTTATTGCTTGTACTAGGCTATGTATTTATAGACTATGTCAGACATTGAGACAACTGGTCCACATGTCTCCAAAATAACACAAGTCACATAACCCAATGGTTAAGGACTTATGTTTATAAAAAAGGGAATAAAAATTGAACTAAGTAAATTATCTTAAATTTACAAGTTCAATTCCCCCAAGACTCATAATTTCTGTATTCATTTTATATAGTATTTATCATTTTTTAATAAATTAAATAATAAAAAGAAATTCTAAATTTAAGGAGAGATTAATATCTCTCCATGAATTTACCCTTAATATTACAATTTAGTTATGTCTCCTACAAGGGGACTATTATCTTGAATTACCCCATGTAATACAAACTCTTTGAGTTATTACATTGGGGTAACATACTGTGTAATATTTAAAGGGGCTGAGATTCCTTCTAAAAGGAATTTCCCCCAGATTATTACCATACAAACCCATCCACCTTACTATCAACCAGTGAGTGGGGTTTACAATAATCCAAATCCACATTTTTTCTAAATCTTTTCCCCTTCTGGACCTTTTCCTAGTCCCTGAATACTTATTCAGGTGACTAGAAGTCCTCTCCCACTCGCAGGGAGTAGTTGAGGTCACTAAGCGCTGAGGCATCATAAGACCCGCGTTCCCTTGTTTACCCTTGGGTGCCAGCTCATACACTATATAGTGTATCAGAGCTTTTTTCAACTGGCCTCACCGGTTATAGTGTGACCCATAAATATATAATAATACTTTTTTAAGTATTAATACATATATAAATATTCAACCCTGCGTCACATAAGAGACGGGGGCTGACATTTGGGGGTCTGGCCGGGAATTCTTGTCCCAAGACCAACCTTACTAATATATTTGATATCGTTTAAATTTTTTTTTGTCTCAGACCTACGAAATTCCAACGAACACATCCCTTTGTCAAGAAAAAATACTCAACACCATAAGTGAGTCGAATAAATTCTTTTATTCTTAATTATAAAAATAATAAATTAAAAATTAAAAAAAAAAAAACAAAAAAATTCATCACGCTTTAGTGACTGAATCAAACTCTAAAAATACGTACGCCGAGGCCGTTCGATCAGGATTGCCCGCAGCGTCAATTAGTTCTAGATCTGTGGAATTGAAGCCGACAAAAGACGTCGGTCCAAAACCAGCTACAGTTTCCGAACCTTCAGCATCAATAAAAATCCAAAGAAAAAAGCGAAAAAAGTACTAAGTCCTGAAGTCGTACCAATCGAGTGGGACTCCAACAACAACGACTTACCTTCGCCGTTTCTGAAGCAGAAACCATTAGCTATGAACGAGAAGCCAATCACCACAGTGAAAGACCTCTTGTTCAAGAAGAAAACACCAGTTTTAAAGGAACAAATCGACAAGACGGTACTACCTAACTATTTCGTTCCGCAAGGTAGAACAGTAGAATCACTCTTGTTGGAATTGTCGAACTATCCTAGCTCGAATTTTACCTACACGAAAGAACCTTACCGCGCCAATAGCAGCAAGTTAGAAATTATTACAGGTGAGCTATTTTTATAAATACTCTTCCTTAAAAAAAAAAACATCAATCATGTCTCGTACCAGGAGCAACCGCCCAGCTCTTATCAAGGCCCAAGATCTTACCGGGGCCCCTAGGGGAAGGCATTCTCTCAAACCACGTTCCCTCACTTCAACCACTCCTCCAATCGATGAAGTCCCACGTGGACTACTTGACGATAGCGGAGCAGACAAACGATCTAGACATGACAGTCACGTGCCTGAAACTGGCATCAAACACCCAGCTACTCTTAGCGAAGAGACTTTCTCAATCAGATTTCAACCATCTGTTTGGAGCGAGGGACTACATAGCGGAGGGCGAGGCATTCTGTCAGACAAAAGAATGCCGGAAATTTCTGCAAAGTCACGGGAGAGAGATACCCCTTACTCCAGCGCCAGAAACTCCCCCTCATCAAATCCAAGTACCTCCCAGCAAGGACCTAACCTCAGGTCAGGACGCCCCGTTCCTGAAGAAATTAGACCCGGAAACGAGGGAAGCAGCATTCAGTTATCCGCCTCGAGAGTTGGAGACTCAACGACAGGAGGCCAAGAGTCATCCCAACTTAGCTCCCCAAAGTCATCAAACAACTCGGCCTCCCAGATCGAGCAAAAAGAACAACAGGGCAAAACCCTACAACAACGAGTACCGCCCTTGAAGGCAAGAAACGTCGAGATACCAGAGACGTGCTCGCCATCAGAGATCGATCCACCAAGAGATGATTCGATTGAATCGAACATCCCAAGCTCAGTTCCAAGCGTTGGAGGAGATGAGACACCAACAAGGAGGATTTGTGAACCATCATCAACGCCTAGAGGACGAGACGATGTGCAAATACTGACCGTTGAAGGGTTAGTACCCATCCTTCAGAAACTCTTCCTCAGCATAGAGAAAGTAGTAGATAATAATTTTTCTTTATTATCAAAACACATTCAATCCGACCTGTCTGTAAGTTTACATAATGTTATCAGCAAGAATTTTTACTCGCATGAGCAAAAATTCAAGTCTCTACTCTTCTCATCAGAGAATTCTATCACTATGTTATCCCAAATGAAAGAGCTTGTAAATTTGAATATTAAGAAATTAGATATTAGTAATAAAATGTCTCCTCTCAATTACTTACCAGAAATACACTCAACCCTTAAATCCCTTGATGGCAGAGAGGATTTGTCAAAGAAGGCATTTGACAATCTATTTAGTTTAGTCTATGACAAACTTGAAAGTAATCGTGAAAAAATGGATGATTTTATCTTCAAATTATCTCACCAAAATGTTGAAATAGCTGCTAATATAAATATGAATTCTCACAAGTCAGAATGTGTTTCCAATCCTTTGAAAAAAGACAAAGGAAAAGAGAAAAATATCGGCTATCAATCTGATATTACAAATATAGAAACCTTACAGACTTCTATGCACAAAGCAAATGAAAACAAAACATGTTTCTGCCATGAGAAAATCTCAGAATTAAAATTAGAACATGAATTACTACATGAAGTTAGTAATAAAGTTGATTACCTCATTGGCTTAGGTTCTCAACCAATACAAGACATCAATGAGAAAATATTCACTTTAGAGAAGAAAAATGAAGAGAGATTTAATACTCTTATGGAATATATAAAGAAATCTAACAACACCACACCTTCAATAAGGAAACCAATATCCACAGTAAATGATGGTTTTATTGGCTCAAATGACCATAACAATTTCTTCAATAAAAATCAGCCCAAGTCAGAATTAGACCCAGGAAGGCTGAGTGAATTCTTTGAAGTTCCTACAAAATCACAAAGAGAAATTACTGCAACAAGTCATATATCACCAGTGTCAGCCTTAGAGCTAATACCATTAGCCTACAAGTCTTCCTTACACACATTTTCAGACCAAAACTTAATCATATCTTTTACAGTTTTGAACTTACACTTGTTTTGACTTCAGATTCTGTTTCCTCATCATATTGTAGCCCCAGTTACAACTGAGCACTTTCTCTATATCTTACTCCTTCACATAGTAAGGAATTACTGGTGAATTTATTCTATATATTGTTACGCCGTGTTTCAGATGCAAGCTGACCACAAGCCTGCACTGCTTATGTCATCAAACTATGAAAATTTTCGAGTCTGAGTATCCTCTACACCCCAGAAGATACACAGACTCCAGAATACTACACAACAACCACACACTTCAGAAAAAGGACTTCAACCAGTTGAACCCAGCAGCTTCCTCAACAAGATTTTGGAATATTAAGTAAGGCTCCTCACTTCTCTGATTATTTCCCAGTCCAGCTGTCATTTAATCAACCAGTGAGTCCCTTCTTCTGCAACTTCATCAACTCCCCCCAAGTCCTTCTTCTCTAGTCTGTCTGTTCTGTTCTATCCTCCCCTTTTCTCTTCTTTCTACTAAACCATCAATCCCAGCAGTGGCACAGAACCATTAAGATAGAATCCTGCTAGATAGAGCATAGCCCAGCAATAAGTTGCTTGATCATTCTAAGATCCTTTCCCCTTGTATTTTTGTTGATTTTATCAGGGAAAATCAACCAGGTTTCCATCTAAGAATCCTAGAGTCAGTTTCCTTTGACCTAAAAAAGATTGGCTGGCTTCAGTTTCCTTTGACCAGGTACCTTCACCCAGTTTCAGTTGTGGAAGAAGAGGCTGACCACTCATTTGGCAGCTCCCAGATCATTTAAGATCTTTTTGTTATCATTATAATACCTTTACCCTTTTTCTACTAAGTAATTCTATTACTTATTCCCCCCTTCCCTTGTGTCCTGTTGTCACTCAAGAGACCCAGGCTCACAATTGGGGGCCTCATCGGGAAATATATCTCCTTTTAGACCTCTCCTTCTATTTTTTCCCGCTCAAAAATATCTATAAAATTTTCTAAGAGAAGTCACATACCTCTAAAAATATCTATAAAAAAAAAAAAAATTCAAGAGAAGTCCCATACCTCTAAAATTAAAAATACCAAAAATAAGGCCTTTACTATCTCGAAAAAGAAAAAAAAATCCTATAAAAAACTATTACACACAGTTAATTAAGAGAAGATTCTAATCGAGACTCTCCACTCTTCTTTTCATAATACTCGTTTCCTTATAACGCACTCTGCAAAAGTGAAGACTAGAAACCAGAAGCGCGCAGCTATCATCGCCGACGAACCTCTTTTTAGACCTCCGTCGTCAGACTCCTTGAACCACTCGAACCAGTCGAGTCCTAAATCTGTTCTAGCTTCTCCTACTCCAAGCGACTTGGAGCTACTCAACGAGTCAAAGGCAGTACCTCCAGCCAACGGCCAAAGGGTTAATCGCGATATTTGGATCCCCATAAACACCGCCGGCCCTAAGAAAAAGAAACAAGTCAAGAAGAAAAAATCTTCTCTCCCAGAACCGTCTAATAGAGCGGTTATAGACGAACCCGTCGGTAGTTCTGATCCTATCAGCTACTCAGAAGGTTTCTATCCTTTGTCTTTATCTACCATCACCCCACTCGTCCTTAGTGAACGTTATACTAATAGTATAAAAATCCTTTTTTTTTACGCTTTTACTATGCCTGCTCATCTCAGAAATGGACGAGATCTCTCAGCAGAACAGCAGCAGCTTGGACCATCTGCTGAACGCGTCTACACCCTCAGCCCCGCAGCGGCAGAACGCCTTCGCAGAACTGGCAAGCAGCCTCCCACCGTTACCGGATCTAGTCAACTATCGAAGAGTCGAGCTATCTCCTCCAATAGATCTGAACTTGGGGGTATCGCCGTCAAGAGTAAACTCCTTGGCCACGTCGATGGCACTAGCGTCGAGCAGGTCGACTCCGGTACCTCCTCCTGTGGAACGGCAAGCGTTCTCTCTCCCCAGTATGCAACCAACGCCTCTAGAGACGACGAGAACCCAGTTGGGCCCATCGCAGGACTTGCTAGAGCCTACTCCCCCGGATCAGGCTACGCCGATGGAGGGAATAGTCAACGGCAACGTCCTGGATATGGCTCAAATCGCCTTAGACCAGCAGTGGTCGATTTTCGTTCAAGCCCGGAACAGCAGAGATCCCAATCTAATGACGATCGCTCTCCGCCAAGCCATAGCCAGTCAAGAGATGTTGACAGGCATGGTGGGACACGAGAGGATGATGGCCATCAGCGAGAACTGGTCAGCTCAGGAAGAACTGAACCAGCTAGAGCGCTTGACAATGACCAATCCACCTGTATCAGAGCCGTCCAATCGAATGCAAGAGGCTACGCCCCATCCTTCGTCACTCCCTGTCAACCAGCCAACCGTGCCCATGTCCCAGCCACCACAGGCTCAGCCGACGGTCAGGCAACGCGTACCTACACCGGACGTCCAATACCTGGGGCGTTCCCATCACGTGACGCGAGAGCCAATCCGCGCTCCCCCGGACCCCCCCTTGACATATCCGAATACTTCACACCGGTCCCCCTTACATCAACCTTTAGCGGTGAGACCAACGCAACCCCTACAAGGTTGGAACAACCAAAACCACCATTATGGTCCACCCCAGCATCCATTCCCAAACCAGTACATGCCTATGTACAACCCAGCTCAGCCGTACCAAGCTCCTCAGCGCGGCCGTGGTTCCAGAAACAGGAACAACAGGAACAACAGGAATACCTCCACCATGGTGAGAATGGCAGAAGTATTGTTGAGAACAGAGAGGGAAGTGGGTTTCTCCAACAGAAGGCATGGAAGAAACAACCACAGAGGCAGAGGGGGAGGAAATCAACAATTCTGGAACCAATATCAGAATCACCAAGCCCATCAACAATAGGAGAAAACTCTTTTAATAATTCTTTCTCTAACCCCTCTTCAAAGGAATTTTTCTTGACCAATTTAAATAACAACATCTCAAAAGATACTCCCTTATTATTGGAAGAAAAATTGAAAGACTTGTTTTCTGACTTTCTGTCTCAACTTAGTGGCACAGTAGATACTATTCCTGGCACTCTTCTAGAATCTTGTGTGACTGATTTCAAACACATTATGCATCAATCATTGAATGAGATTATTCAGTCTGAAATAGTCCCTTAATTGATTTCAAAATTAAGTGAGCACTTAGAAGAGATCTACCCTAAGAAGGAAGATGTTGGTGGTGAGAATACCTTTGAATCACTCAAAGAATTCTTTGAGGAAAAGTTAGAAAGCATGAGAGATACCATGTTAATTAATGATTCCCAACAACATGCCAATCTAGAATCCTTGAAGAAAGATATCTGTAATATGCATCAGGATCTGAACATCCAGTTCCAGAATGTCCTTAATCTCATGACTGAGTCAAACTCTGCTGAAAGTGAAAGATTTGAGATGAATAAAAGAAGAATTGGTGACTTACATCAGAATGTGGTCAACATCAATAACAAGATGGCGTCTTTGATACAACCATTTGATAGAGATAGCCCACCTCATCTCCATTCAAATAACCCTTTCATGAATAACCCTTCAGCCCCTCCTTTGACTCAACATCTAGCTGAACCACCAAAGATTACCCATAATGAGTCTGAGAACAAAGTTACTCCACCTCTCCAGATGAATAATTTCTCTGAGAAACTTCCAACTCCTGTTGATGATGATGGATTTCCTTTCATCAAGCATGAAAATGTTGACTTGGACATGAGGAAAGAATTATGGAAAGCCATTCCCAAGAGCTCTGATTGGGAGAAATTCTCAGGAGAATTACCTTATAACCATGAGATGTGGCTCAAGAATATTGAAGTCTTTGTAGAAGACTATTACCTATTGGACCATATGGTAGTAAGCAGGTTGACTGGTCTTTTCACTGACACAGCCAAGAACTGGTACCTAGGTATCAGAGATCAGCATCATAAAAAATCTTGGGCTTGGTGGAAGAATGCTATCAGAAATAAGTTTGGCACCCATAACTGGAAATGGAAGATGCAACAAGAGTTTGAGAAAGACTATTTCACCTTTGAGGACAAGAAAGTGCATAAATGGTTCAACACTCAAAGAGAAAGACTCAGAGCTTACCAACCAGATATTAGTGAGTACCTTATCTGTGAAAAAGTCTTGAAACAATGTCCTGGTAATCTGGAACATGCTGTCAAAAGCAGGTACAAGAAAGAAGACACAGAAATGAAATTTGAGGACATGGTAATCATAGTGGAAGAAGTTCTTGAAAGAGCCTTAAGGAGTTATAAAGCTAGCAATGTTCCCCAAAGACCATCTTGGAACAATAATAATAAGAAAGCTGAGACTCCTAGAGCTAATCCTCCTCTTACTAAGACTGCCCCCAATACCTTTCCTGCCCCTAGAGTCAATTCTTCAATCACCTGCAATTTCTGCAAGCAGACTGGACATTTTGCTAGAGAATGCCCCAAGAGGAAGAACAGCATTAATAATGTAGATGCTGATGTCTCAGTTGAGGATACAACTGAGCCTCAGAATGGTGAAGAATATGATTATGACCAAGCTCTTCCTTCTGAAGATGAACAAGGAATAGAGAATGAAGATAAGAACCACTTTGTAGCAGTTGTATCTCAAGATGGTACCTCTGATTTCATAAGTGAATTCAACCTCTTGGCCATAGAATGTGATCCTTCACCTGAATTCTCCATAGCTGAAATACAAGCTGAATCCCACCAACCACAAACTTGGTCTACTGATTGCCAGATTTCTCATGTAGAAGATGCCAGACTCATGAGATGCAAACCTGATAGAGGAAAAGCTTACTTGATTGGCTTGCAGAACATTACTAGTATCCTCATCAAGGGGAATGACTTCAACTGTTTACTGGACAGTGGAGCTTCTTGTTCCATCATCAGCTCCACTCTACTGAATTCTATTCAACCAGATTGGGAAGCAAATCTGTTACCTATAACTCAAGCAAAGTTCCACAGTTGTAGTGACCAACTACAACCTCTAGGAATTGTAGAACTCCCAATTATCTTCCCTCATACCAGAGGTTCTATCAGAATGGTAGTTGAGTTCATAGTGATGAAGAATGCAAGAATAAATTACCTTATTCTAGGAAATGATTACATGTCCCTGTATGGTTTTGACATTACTAACAGTAAGGAAAGGTATTTCACCATTGGAAATGAGAATAAAAGAAAGAAATTTAGTTTCAAGCCCCTGAATGGAGGAAAAAGCTCTCCTTCTACTGAAATCTCTTCCATTAAGAAATCAGACCCATTGTTAGAGTCCTTCATCAACCAGGAATTATCAGCTGCTTCCATATGTGATAAACTACTCACTGAGCAGAAAGGAGAATTGTGCAATCTCCTCTACCAGCATAAACTAGCCTTTGCTGATACTGACCAAGCTCTGGGAGCCATCAAAGGACATGAAGTTCACATCAAGCTGACTACTGAAAGACCATACCCTCCACTACTCAGAAGACCTCCTTATCCTGCTAGTCCCAAGAGCAGAGAAGCCCTAGAAGAACATATAGAGGAACTTGTCAGACTTAAAGTGTTGAGAAAAGTAGGGCACAATGAAGCAGTTGAGATAACTACTCCAGTAATTATAGCCTGGCACAATGGCAAGTCTAGAATGGTAGGAGACTTTAGAGCTTTGAACACCTACACTGCTGCTGATAGATATCCCATCCCCAAAATCAGTGAAACTCTTAATAACCTGGCCAAAGCCAAATTCTTGACCAGCATGGATGTACTGAAAGGATTCCATCAAAATGTTATAGCTGAAGACTCTAAACAATTCTTAAGAATAATCCTCCATAAAGGAATTTATGAATACCTGAGAATGCCCTTTGGGATCAAGAATGCCCCTTCTCATTTCCAAAGGATGATGGACACAGAATTCAGGAGAGAGTTAGATGAGAAATGGGTCATTATCTATATTGATGATATCATCATCATGTCTAATACATGGGAAGAACACTTGACTAGAATGGCTAGGATTTTGAAGATTGTTATCCAAATGAATATGAAGATCTCTCTCAAGAAGTGTAAATTTGGTTTCAACCAAATCAAGGCCCTTGGGCATGTTGTTTCTGGGATAGCAATTGGTATTGACCAGAATAAAGTAGCTGCAGTGCTACTTAAACCCATTCCCAGCAATAAGAAAGAGATCCAATCATTCTTAGGCTTTGCTGGGTACTATAGGCAGCATATAGACAGGTTTGCTGAGATTGCAAGACCACTAACTGAGTTATGCAGACTTGAAGTTGTGTTTGAAATGACCCATCAAAGGATATCTGCTTACCATTCACTAGTCAACAAGCTCACCACTGCTCCCCTTCTTTTATTCCCTGACTGGCTTCTACCTTTTAAACTCTATGTTGATGCTAGCATGACAGGGTTAGGAGCTGCATTACACCAAGTCCAAGTTATAGATGGACAGAGGAAAGAAGGCCCTATTGTCTTTATATCCAGGCAACTAAAAGATAGTGAAGCCAGATATGGAGCTAGCCAACTAGAATGCCTCTGTCTCGTTTGGGCCTTAGACAAACTGCACTATTACCTAGATGGGAGTGTGTTTGAGGTAATCACAGACTGCACAGCTTTACGTTCTCTACTTAATATGAAGACTCCCAACAGGCATATGCTGAGGTGGCAAATTGCTATCCAAGAGTACAGAGGAAACATGACCATACAGCACAGAGAAGGTAACATTCATAAGAATGCTGATGGTCTTAGTAGATGGGCTCTCCCAAATGACCCCAGCAACCCTGCTTATGATCCTGAAGATCAGGAAGATGACTCCAAGTTCCCCATCATGGGCATCCATATCTCTACTTTCCCCAAAGAATTCTTTCAATCTGTTAGAGAAGGTTATGAGAGAGACAAGAATGCACTTACTCTACTGCAGCTACTCAGGAAAGACCAGAAGGACAATGAGCTCAGGAATTCCTTACAAGAACCATGGAAGAAGTCCTATGTAGAAGGAAGATTCTCCCTCTTTGATGAACTCCTCTACTTCAGAGATAAGCATAACTCAGTGATAGTTATAGTAGACACCCCTAATATCAACACCATCCTCCATGAGTGTCATGACAGTGTTTACTCTGGTCATTTATCTGAAGACAGAACCATAGAGAAAGTAGCTGATACAGCTTGGTGGACCACTTGGAGAAAAGACACTATTGAGTATTGTGCTTCCTGTGAAAGATGTCAAAAGGCAAATAAAACAACTGGAAAAAGATTTGGACTACTAATGAAGATAGCTGAACCTTCCAAGCCTTGGGATATAATCAACATGGACTGGGTAACATCATTATCACCAGGAGGAGCAGCTAGCTATAATGCCTGCTTAGTGGTAGTTGATAGATATTCCAAGGCACCAATATTCATCCCTTGTTTTAAAGAAGACTCTGCCATGGACACTGCCATACTTTTTTGGAACAGAGTAATGCCAAGGACAGGAATACCAAGAGTCATCATCTCTGACAGAGACCCTAAATTTACCTCTGAATTTTGGACTGGGTTGCACAGTATGCTAGGCACAAAGCTTTCTTTCTCCACTGCTTACCACCCTCAGACTGATGGGCTAGCTGAAAGAATGATCCAAACATTAGAGGACATGATCAGAAGGTTCTGCGCTTATGGACTTGAATTTAAAGACAATGATGGATACACTCATGACTGGGTCTCCTTACTACCCATCTTGGAATTGGCTTATAGCACCAGTGTCCACTCTACTACAGGCAAAGCTCCTGCTATCTTGGAAAAAGGCTGGCTCCCTAACCTCCCAAAAGACTTCATAAAACAAGATAATATTGACATCCATCCCACAGCATGCACCTATGGAAAAATGTTTGATAAAGCTAGAGAACATGCTGAACAATGCATTAGAGAAGCTACTGCCTACAATAAAGATAGATGGGACAAGACCCATAAGGAACCAGAATTCAAAGTAGGAGACCAAGTCCTCATCTCAACTACCAACTTCAACAACCTCTCTGGTCCCAAGAAGATGAGAGACTCATTTGCTGGTCCCTTTGTGATCAAAGCCTTGCATGGAAAGAATGCAGTAGAAGTGAATCTTACAGAAGAGTTCAGCAGGAAGCACCCCACCTTCCCAGTCAGTTTAGTAAAACCATATCACTCCCCTGATGTCACCAAGTTCCCTCTCAGGCAACAAGTCAAAGTAGTCATCCCCACATTGGAGAATTCCACCAAGGAAAAAGTCATCTCAAAGATCCTCAGAGAAAAAAGACTAAGAGTTGATAACAGAGATGTGAAAATGTACCTAGCCAGATACAAGGGTATGAGTGCTGATCAGGATGAGTGGCTATTAGAACAAGACATGCCAGAATCTAGCACACTACTTAGGAGATTCAGGAGTGAAAAAAGGAACAACTGATTAAGTTACATCCTGTAGATGCAACCTCTTTTGGTGGTAGGGAATGTCAGCCTTAGAGCTAATACCATTAGCCTACAAGTCTTCCTTACACACATTTTCAGACCAAAACTTAATCATATCTTTTACAGTTTTGAACTTACACTTGTTTTGACTTCAGATTCTGTTTCCTCATCATATTGTAGCCCCAGTTACAACTGAGCACTTTCTCTATATCTTACTCCTTCACATAGTAAGGAATTACTGGTGAATTTATTCTATATATTGTTACGCCGTGTTTCAGATGCAAGCTGACCACAAGCCTGCACTGCTTATGTCATCAAACTATGAAAATTTTCGAGTCTGAGTATCCTCTACACCCCAGAAGATACACAGACTCCAGAATACTACACAACAACCACACACTTCAGAAAAAGGACTTCAACCAGTTGAACCCAGCAGCTTCCTCAACAAGATTTTGGAATATTAAGTAAGGCTCCTCACTTCTCTGATTATTTCCCAGTCCAGCTGTCATTTAATCAACCAGTGAGTCCCTTCTTCTGCAACTTCATCAACTCCCCCCAAGTCCTTCTTCTCTAGTCTGTCTGTTCTGTTCTATCCTCCCCTTTTCTCTTCTTTCTACTAAACCATCAATCCCAGCAGTGGCACAGAACCATTAAGATAGAATCCTGCTAGATAGAGCATAGCCCAGCAATAAGTTGCTTGATCATTCTAAGATCCTTTCCCCTTGTATTTTTGTTGATTTTATCAGGGAAAATCAACCAGGTTTCCATCTAAGAATCCTAGAGTCAGTTTCCTTTGACCTAAAAAAGATTGGCTGGCTTCAGTTTCCTTTGACCAGGTACCTTCACCCAGTTTCAGTTGTGGAAGAAGAGGCTGACCACTCATTTGGCAGCTCCCAGATCATTTAAGATCTTTTTGTTATCATTATAATACCTTTACCCTTTTTCTACTAAGTAATTCTATTACTTATTCCCCCCTTCCCTTGTGTCCTGTTGTCACTCAAGAGACCCAGGCTCACAACCAGAGTCTAGTAAAGTTATATTACAAGGGCTTTCAAAATTAGAAGCCTGGCCAACATTTTCCGGAGAAGGTGAATATAATCATGTTGACTTTATTAAATGGATAGATACTATCCAAGAAGACACTAGGATAGAAGATATTTTAATTACTTCTAAACTCAAGAATATGTTTACTGGGATAGCCCATGAATGGTTTTCAAGTGTGAGAACCATGGTTGGAGACCAACCTTGGTCCTTCTGGAAAGATGCCATCACAAAAAATATGGCACAGCAGCATGGAGAAGGAAACTCCTTATGAGCTACCAAAAAGAAAAGTTCATCCCTGGGTCTACACCAGCTGCAAATTGGGTTACCAGACAATATAAGAGAATTATGGCTTGTGAACCCCAAACAAACCATGAGAGTTTGATGTTCAAATTATTCACCCAGATGGATGGAGAAGTCAGCTTTGCAGCCCAAAACTCAATGAAGGACAATCAAACACTCACTTCTTTAATTAATGTTTTAGAAGATATAACTGAGTATACTAGCATAGGACAAAGAAAAAAGTATGTGGGAAGTAAAACATATCCCAACAACAATATCCCTGATAAAAGGGAATCAACTCAAAAGCCAGTTCTAGAAGTTAAATGCTATTCCTGTGATAAAATGGGCCACACTTCTAGAAACTGCCCTAAGAACTCTAAGAAAGTAACTACCATAGAAGATGAGAGTGACTCTGAGGTAGAATCTGAAAGTAATAAAGATCAGCAAGATAACTCTGCAGCTATAATTTGTGTAATACCTAAGGAAGTTAACTACTTTGTGACCACTGTAAGTGGAAGTAATAGAATTGTACAAATGAAATGTAGAAATAAAAATTGCAAAGTACTTTTAGACTCAGGAGCCTTTAAATCAGTTGTCAGCCAACATTACTTGTCTAAATTCTGTACAAATTGGAAAACTTTTGTCAGATCAGAATGCAAAGACAAATTCCATAGCTGCTCAGATAAGCTAACTACTATGGGCATAGTCATGGTAAATCTAAAATTTCGAGAATATGTTTTTCCAACAGAATTTATTGTTATTGAAAATGCAATGGTTGACTACTTTATAATGGGTAATGATTATTTAAGTCATTTTAAAATTTCTATCATGAATGATCAAGGAAGTTACTTCAAAATAGGAGAGAGTAGTACCAATTACCCCTTTCTATTAGATGGAGCAAAAATAGTAGCTCACAACGCACTGCAGGATAATTTTGTTCAAGAAGTCATAGAACAATCAAAAATTAATTTGTCTCTATCTGACTCACAAAGAAGTGATTTATTTGTGTTGCTATCTGAATGCAAAGCTGCATTTGCTACAATAGAGGAACCATTTGGAGCTATCAAAGGCCATGAAGTAAAACTTAGCCTTAATATTGATAGACCTTATCCACCTGTCCTGAGGAAAGCACCTTATCCAGCAAGCCCCAGGAGCAAAGAGGCTTTAGAAGAACATATACAATCACTCCTTAAATTGAAATTTATCAGAAAAGTGGGGGCAAATGAGATAGTTGACATTACAACTCCTGTAATTATAGCCTGGCACAATAACAAGTCTAGATTAGTGGGATATTTCAGTGCCCTGAACACTTACACTAACCCAGACAGGTATCCAATGCCTAAGATAATGGAATCCTTAGCAAAATTGCATAAATCCAAGTACATTACGTGCATGGATGTCCTTAAAGGGTTTCACCAAAACCTCATTCATAAAGACAGCAGGCAATTTTTGCGCATTGTTTGCCATCTTGGGATATTTGAATACCTACGTGTGCCCTTTGGTATTAAAAATGCACCATCTCATTTTCAAAGAATGATGGATACAGAATTCTCTAATGAGTTGAATCAACTTTGGCTCATTATCTACATAGATGATATTATCATTTTTTCAGATAATTGGGATGAACACATTAAAAGACTAAGAACCATACTTCATAAAGTTATAAATATGAATATGAAAATTTCACTATCAAAATGCCAGTTTGGCTTTTCTGAATTGGCAGCTTGAGGTCATATAGTTAGTGGACTCTCTCTTGGGATAGACAAACACAGAGTAGCTGCAGTGCTTCTTAAACCAGTACCTCAAAATGTGAAAGAGATGCAAATGTTTCTTGGGTTTGCAGGGTATTACAGACTCCACATAAAGGACTTTGGTACTATGGCCTCCAGCCTGTATAAACTTTGTAGTCCCACAGTAGTCTTTGAAATGACTGCAGAAAGAATACAAGCATATGAGTCTATCAAGTTTGCATTGACAAATGCGCCCTTACTTGTCCACCCTGATCCAAAATTGAGATTTAAGCTATATGTAGATGCTTGCATGGAAGGAATAGGAGCAGCTTTACACCAAGTAAAAATTGTCAATGATAAACCACTAGAAGGTGCAATATGCTTTATATCAAGGAAACTGAAGGACCCTGAGAAAAAGTATGGAGCTTCTCAGCTAGAATGTTTATGTCTAGTATGGGCTTTAGATAAATTGTATTATTATCTGGATGGATGTGAGTTTGATGTTATCACTGATTGCATGGCTCTTAGATCTCTTCTTAATATGAAAACACCTAACAGACACATGCTTAGGTGGCAAATAGCCATCCAGGAATGGAGAGGTTCAATGACAATAATCCATAGAGATGGAATTGTTCATAAAAATGCAGATGGGCTGTCAAGGTGGGCATTACCTAATAACCCTGACAACCCAGCTTATGATGAGGATACCTCATCAATTACAATTTCATCAATTTTGCCATTCCCAATGACCATGTCAGAATGTTTGGCCAATTGGGCATTGCCAAATGACAAGTCCAACCCAGCATTTGAAGAAGAATATGTGGAAGACACAAATCCCATTCTAGCCATATCAATGTCTGGATTGTCTTCTACCTTTTGGGAATTGATAGAAAAAAGCTATGAAACTAACAAAAACACTGTAATAATTCTTAAATTATTAAATTCCAAACATTCTGATCAAGGACTTATAGAAGGCCTTGAAGGAATTTGGAAAAAACGTTTTAAAGAAAGCAGATTTGTTCTCCTTGATGGACTGATTTATCACAGAAGAGAACATAATAGCTCTGTGGTGTTAATACTGGATGAACATATTAGAATTGTTCTTAATGAATGCCATGACTCTGTCACAGCTGGTCACTTCTCTACTGATAGAACTATTGCCAGGGTCCAAGGTCTAGCATGGTGGCCAGATTGGAGAAAACAAGTAACACAGTATTGCGATTCATGTGACAGATGTGAAAAAACAAACAGATCTACTGGAAAAAAATTGGGACTCCTGCAAAAGATAGAAGAACCCAAAGGAAGATGGGAAGTAATAAATATGGATTTTGTTACTGCTCTACCATCTGCGGGAACAGATAACTTCAATGCTGGTTTAGTAGTATGTGATAGGTTCTCTAAAAGAGCTAGATTCTTACCATGCTACAAAGAAAGTAGTGCATGGGACATAGCCTTGATATTTTGGAACAACATAGTAAGTGATGTAGGTTGTCCTAAAACCATTATAACAGATAGAGATCCTAAATTCACGTCTGAATTTTGGCAAAACTTATTTGAAATAATGGGAACTAAGCTAGCTTTCTCTACAGCTTATCATCCCCAAACAGATGGTTTAGCAGAGAGAATGATCCAAACCCTGGAAGACATGATCAGAAGGTACTGTGCTTATGGGATAGACTTTAAAACTTCTGATGGATATACACATGACTGGGTATCCTTGATTCCTGCTCTAGAATTTGCTTATAATTCCAGTGTCCACTCAGTAACAGGTATTACACCATTTGAGTTAGAAAGGGGGTGGTAACCAAGTATGCCAAAAGACTTTTTGCTATCTAAAACAATAACTTTACATCCAAGTTCTGAGTGCCTCCAGAAAATGATTCTTCAGGCAGAAGAAAAAGCTAGAGCTTGCATTGAAGAAGCAACAGAGTATAACAAGCAGAGATGGGACAAAACCCATAAGGATCATGATTTGAAAGTGGGAGATATGATCTTGATTTCCACTGTAAATTTTGATAATTTGGGTGGTCCTAGAAAATTGAAAGATGCTTATGTGGGACCTTTTGTTGTTAAACAATTCCATGGAAAGAATGCAGTGGAAGTGATCCTAACAGAAGAATTCAATCAGAAGCACCCAACTTTCCCAATAAGTTTGTGTAAGAAATATATTAATCCTAGTGGTGAAGTAGATACTGAAGTAACTACTAAGATACAACCTCCCATGGAAAAAACAAGTGAGGATAAGATCCCTCTCAAAATTTCAAAAGAAAAAATAACCAGAAAAGAAGGAAAAGATTGGAAATTATATCTAGTAAGATTCAAAAATTGCCAATCTGAGCATGATCTATTGTTACAACCTGAACAAATAACCAATAGCTCAGTACTCTTGAGACAATTTAGAGCATCCAAAAGATCAAAAAATTCCTCTGTTTGAGCAATTTTTTTGGTGGGGGCGAATGTCAGACATTGAGACAACTGGTCCACATGTCTCCAAAATAACACAAGTCACATAACCCAATGGTTAAGGACTTATGTTTATAAAAAAGGGAATAAAAATTGAACTAAGTAAATTATCTTAAATTTACAAGTTCAATTCCCACAAGACTCATAATTTCTGTATTCATTTTATATAGTATTTATCATTTTTTAATAAATTAAATAATAAAAAGAAATTCTAAATTTAAGGAGAGATTAATATCTCTCCATGAATTTACCCTTAATATTACAATTTAGTTATGTCTCCTACAAGGGGACTATTATCTTGAATTACCCCATGTAATACAAACTCTTTGAGTTATTACATTGGGGTAACATACTGTGTAATATTTAAAGGGGCTGAGATTCCTTCTAAAAGGAATTTCCCCCAGATTATTACCATACAAACCCATCCACCTTACTATCAACCAGTGAGTGGGGTTTACAATAATCCAAATCCACATTTTTTCTAAATCTTTTCCCCTTCTGGACCTTTTCCTAGTCCCTGAATACTTATTCAGGTGACTAGAAATCCTCTCCCACTCGCAGGGAGTAGTTGAGGTCACTAAGCGCTGAGGCATCATAAGACCCGCGTTCCCTTGTTTACCCTTGGGTGCCAGCTCATACACTATATAGTGTATCAGAGCTTTTTTCCACTGGCCTCACCGGTTATAGTGTGACCCATAAATATATAATAATACTTTTTTAAGTATTAATACATATATAAATATTCAACCCCGCGTCACATAAGAGACGGGGGCTGACAGACTAGATACAAGTGTTTAAGCTGTGGTTGTATAAGATGTAATGAATAATGTGAAATGAATATGGAATAAATACTCCACAGGATAAGTTGATAATTGGAAGATAATAAATCATAATTATGTCAGACAAGATCAAGAGGATATTCAAATTAAGGAATGTTGACAAGATTTAAAACTAACAAGGGTTCTTTGACTACATTGTTGTTATCAGACACACAAGACCATGACATGAGACAGACCATAATGATGAATCTTTATTTTAACTAAATGATTGATAAATCTAAATACAACTCCTTTTTTGGTAAGAGTAAGAGAAAAATATCATAGTTTCAACACATGTCAACTTCCAGCATTCTCTTGATTATTTTTCCTAGTGATTTTGGCTGAAAAATAAAAAGAAACACCTACAGAACAGTAATACCTGTCCATCTAATCTAACAGTAGTGTGTAATTTGGCCTAGTGTAGCACACTCATGCACATTTTGCTGAATCCACACTAATTCTTCATGCACAAGCTGAAAAATCCAGTAGGCTCCAATGTGCTACAGCAGCTGTCCAGGGTATTAAAGGGGTATTTGAAGCTAACATTTCTTTGCAGCACTGCCAGCATATTTACCTAGGATGAAGTCATCCCAGTTAAACTGGGATGCACTCAACCAATTTAAACTTGGTTGATATCAACTGATGAAATATAAACCCAAGGGACCCCCCTTGGTTTTATATTTCATTGGTTGAGGTCAACCTACTTTAAATTGGTTGGTTGCATCCTAGTTTAACTGGGATGAACTCAACCTAGGCAATTATGCTGGCAGTGCAGGTGCAGCATAACACAGAATAGGGTGGAATAAATGCACTAAAAATCCACTAATGCTACACCATCAGCATGAAAAAAAACATCCTGTATGCTAAACTTCTCTTCTAAAAAGCCCCAGAGTTTAGCACAAAAGGCAATGAAAACATTCATTCCATTGCAAATATCCAAAGAAATTAACTGTGGATGGGCTACAGGTTCTTAACAGATTTGAGTTTTGTGTATAATCATGCGGTTTGCATTGATGTACATACATAATGTGACATTTAAATGAATATTACATGCCCTTTAAGTGCATATCCCACAATTTATAAGTACATATCCAACACTCCGTAAGTACATATCACATACTCTGTAAGTGAATGCAGTGCTAGAATAATTGGCCAGCTTGTGGATATCCCAGTTGAAATGGGATAATTACAATCAGCCAATTTAAAGTTGTTGGACCTCAACTGTTGTAATACAAACCCTCTAGATACCACCCATGGTTTTATGTTTCATTGGTTGAGATCAATCCACATTAAATTTGTTGGGTTCATCCTAGCTCAATTGGGATTGCTTCAACCCATTAAATTATGCAGGCAGTCATATTAACTCCCTTCATCACATACTGGGCGCCACAGACGGAAATTACAATATTTTGTTACCCAAAATATGGAAACCTTTTATGAGTAACCAAATATAGTTGAGATTTTCTTTTAAGCTATACTAATTTAACAGTTCTCAAAAATGTTTAGCACATGGATTTTACATGTACATGTAGTGTAATCTCATCTGAAAAATGAAATGTTATTTTGAAGGGGAGCACTGTAGTGTACACAGAATTATTCTCTGTTAACTTAACTTCACTAAAAAAAATTGTTAGAATTAACAAAGCATTTTTCAGACATTTAGCAGAAAATGATTGACTTGGGCAGGATTTGAACCAGCGACCTTAGCTTGAAGCTAAGACACTATACTAGAAGTGCTGCCTTTACCAACTAGGCTACCAAGTCCATACCTAATGTGTTGCTAAGAGAGTACTGTGGATTACAGCATTTCAACACACCTCCTTAATCCACAGTGGGAGAATAGGAGACCCATAAGCCAATCAATCCTAGCTAGTCTTGTACAATGAGAATGCATATGGCTTAAGTGGATATTGCATATTGCATCATAGCATTTTGCATATTCCATAGAATAGTAGGATAATATCCCAAAGCTGCATATTGCATAAGTGAATTTTGCATATTGCATATTCCATAGTAGGGATATCCCAAAGTTGCATATTGCATAAGTGGATTTTGCATATTGCACATTCCAAAGTAGGGATATCCCAAAGTTGCATATTGCATAAGTGCATATTGCATATCTCATGTAAATGCATAGTATGCGCATAGCACATTTCGACTGTTAATTGTGTTAGAATTAACAAAGCATTTTTCAGACATTTAGCAGAAAATGATTGACTTGGGCAGGATTTGAACCAGCGACCTTAGAAGTGTGTGTTGCTAAGAGAGTACTGTGGATTACAGCATTTCAACAAAAATACTCAAGAAACTTCTGTCAGTTGAAAAGCAGAGGTAAAGATTCTCCTTTGTACTTTTGCCCCAGTTGAAAAGCAGAAGTAAAAAGTCTCCTTTGTAATTTTGCACCTCAACTGCCAGATGTTTCTTGAGTTTTTTTTTTCTTAGTGTGTAGTTCTAGAATGTTGTTTCAAATTCTTCTCTAATGATTACAATTCAAATGCACTATGATTCAATTGGAATTTCATTTTATTGAGCATATAATTTTATATTTCCCCATGACCTTATGAGATTTACGTATAACCAATCACATTATGGCCCAATTCATGTAATAGAATGATATTGGGAAATTACCACACACTTAGGTAATTTGATCTATTTTAGAATAATTTCAATTTACTTATATTCAAGAATTATTCTCTCCCAATTTTTATGAAAATACTTTCAATCCAAATCTTATATGGTTATCCTTTTCCTACTAAGTACCTTTGAGGTATGATAAAGTACTAGTAGGAGTAGGAATTTGGTAGTGGTTTGAGTGAGGTACCCCACCTAATTTCACACAAAAAGTTGATTTATCAAATACTGTTATAGGATATATTAGTATTCAAAGCTGTGATACATTGTTTTCATCATATTTTAAAGCTAATTCAGTGTTTAGATACTCTGGAGTATCTATGGGGCTGAAACACCCAAGCTTCAATGCGCAATGACTGCGCCAAAACAGCTCAATAGTAAATTGTTACAAATTCTTGGACTTATTTTTGTCAAGATCTGTCAGCTTGCTACTATGACAGAGCAACCTGTCACAAGTTTCCCACAAAATTATTATAAAAAATATAGAATATCAAATAATATTTAGAATATTATTTAATATTCTGAAACTACACTAAATTTAACCTAGGGTACCTCACTCACAGGTACCGCTAATTCCCACTCCTTCACTATGTAAATTTGCAAAGAAGAATTAGCAAGTACCTTTTAAATAAAAAGTACTTGCCGTAATTAAATGCTTATATATATATATACATATGCTTAAACCCCATTTCCAGTCACGGAAATGAGGTGTTGTGTAAATTAGGAGAGATAGTGTAAATACACCGTGTTTTACTCAAACCCCGCGTACCGCAGTCCGCAGAACTTGAAGCTCAACCCGCGTGACTGAAAGCCCGCACCAAAGTTGGGATATAAGCCCCCGCGCAAAAATTAAGCCCCTTACAGGCTCTCAACTTAGCACGCGGACTCCACAGTCACTCAGGTACACCCAAATCTACAAAAACACGCCCCAGTGACCTCATTACATATGTTACATATGTAATAAAGATCACTGGGGACTAAATAATTAAATATAATGAATGGAATTATTTATTTATACATATAAATAAAATATATTGAGTAAACAACCAGTACAAACAATACTGTGGCTTATCATAAATACAAATAAGCCACTAGTATTAATCCATAACAACTAGTACAAATGTACTACAGACTGTACCTCAATATAAATGAACAAATAATAAATACATATCATAATAAACTCAATTGGTGACGTGTATTCAAAGCAAGGGCTGCTGAAGGGTCACCAAGAAAGCAAAAATGGCCAAAATGTGGTCCAAAGATCCCACGAGTTGGCCAATAACACCTACAGGGTCCCCAGAGGGAACTCAAGACTATTTAAGGAGCTCTTCAACCGCCCAAAGAAGGCTCCTCATCCTTCCCAATACCCACTAACAACCTTACCCACTTCTTATTAGATATATATCTTTATAACACAGTCTGGTAAGCTTCTTAGTAGTTATTCTTTAGCCCTGTCTTCCCCAACAACTTCACAGTGACCATCCAGCACCACCATAAATCCATCCAAGCGCTTCAAACTGTCCAGTTTCACCCAGAATATCCCCAAGATCCCTCAAGGTTTATTACTAGTAAGTAATAACCCTTTCTCTTGAAGATATTCCCCCATTTCTATTCCTGGGATTAAACCACCCCTGTTCCAACAGGCCCCAGTGTTCCAGGTACCTAAATCCTCTGCAATTTATTTGCAAGATACCTTAGAGGGATCTAAACCACCCCTGATTTATCAGGCCCCTCTGGTTTTAATTATATTAAATTTATTTAATATAATTATTAACCTATTTTTCTCTCAATTTTTTACGTCACAATTCCCCCATATCCTTTGGGAATTGTAACTTTGTACCTTACCCAGAGTTTATACACTCTTTCCATTTAACCTTGCACCACCTGTAGCTAGAGGGACTTGTCCTTGGCATCAGGGAGGCTGACAAGATCTGTTAAAATACATCAAAGAACATCAGTCTTTTATGTTTTTCAAAACCCATGATCTGGTCATTGATGAGCATCATTGGCTGAATCCTGGTGCTGTGTGTGGCAGTAACCTGGAGATTGAACTAGTGCTGTGCCCCTAACCCCATAACTTTGCTATCCAAAAACCTTTAAAAAGTCCAAGCATGAATAAAAAAACACAATATGTAAACAGGTTGGGATACCGTCATGCTTCAAAATCTTGAACCACCAAAGCTGAGCTTGAACCTGAAAAGGCTAAAACAACAGATTGAATGGTCTGTTATCTTCAAGATTATCAACTGTCATACCCATTGCATGACAGTACCCCCCAGGTAAGAGGTGCTACGTCCCAAAGCACACATAAGACTGATGGGGGAAGAAAGCCCTGTCCCACAGCAGGAAGAAGTGTCTATGCTTTGAACTTCAAAGTTCAAAGCTAATGGTAGCTTGGTTGGAGCATTCTGCATGTCAAATAGAGGCAGTTGGGCCATTTTTGTTTTGCAGTGAGAAACTAAACATGTGAAAAGTATCTAAGCTTTTACAGAAGTTTGACACTTACTGAAAATGAACATGAAGTCTGATTATCAGGAAAAATATATTGTCACTTCTCTACAAGTGATGTGGCAAAGTACAAAGGTGCCTATTTACTTTCTGAAATCACTTGTAGACAAGTGACAATAGATTTTTACTGGTGATAGGGTAAGAAAATTGGTTTTGTGATCTTATGAACAAGTGTTCAATTCTGTGAACCTGTATGGATGAAATTTTCCTAAATATGTCAGTTGGGTGGTCCCCAAGGTGGTCGGGCAGGAATCTTGCCACATGCGTCTCTTACCATCAAAGTGGATATCAAGTCCTAGGGAGTGAATCATATCTCTTGATGCAAAATCATTATGTAGTTATAATGCACAATCAGTGTTAATTAATTTTTATTCATCCACACTCGAGTTAATAAATTACTTTTTTGATGAGAGCAATATTAAAAGTTCAAACTATTGTCACTGATAAAGTTGCATGCTTGATTTCCTCTCAAGCAAGCACTTCCTTATAGAAAGAATGGTATTGAATAATAACAAGTGCCCTTATTGGCTTTCCCATATGGGTGCGCGTGGGCTTAACAAGGTCTTGCATAACTAGTTTAATCCAAAGATGCAGAAGAATCATTAATTTGCTATCTATAAACTAGTATACTCAATTAAAGAACCCACGTGACTTTTTTATCAGCTTCCTGTTTTTTGTGATTTCCAAATGCGTGTTCGTGCGATTGCCTCTTGGAAATAGTGTCTATGAAGTTCCCTGGGCCACCATCTTTAATCTGTGTGTCCAAGTGTTGGTCACGTTAGTCAATACTGCCTGCAGGCCTGAATGTAAAATCAATTTATCAACTCTTACTAAGGATTCCGTGATCTCGATTATGGAAGTGAAAAGGCGATCTTGACATAACAGAGAAATCATCGTTTATATTGACTTGATATGTACATGTGAGCCCAACTAACTTAAACTCACCAACAAGCTCTTGCGACATAGACTCGCGAACAACGACTCTCAAAATCTGCAAGTCTTCAAGATCCGGAGGTAGCTCATAGTTGGGTACTAACCGTAAATAATAAAAACGCAATACAAAAAATTAAAACTGGTTTGTTAAGTTTTGACACAAATAAATAGAAATCGTACCGATCCATCCACGCGCTCGGAGTAAAGCTGTGTTAGCACATTCATGAATATCATGTTTGGACAGGTGATGTCAGTAAGCAATCCTTTTAACAGTCAGATTCAGGTAGAATTGTTTTACTTTGAACCCATGATTGCTTCAAATGTAGGTGCTACAGAATTTACGTATTAGTCTAGTCGATGGACACATTTGTGGATGAAGAATACGACTTCGTTTTGCCGACCTTTGCCTTAAATTCGTCAGTCCAGCAAAATGCTACAACGGGCAGGCCCATCACATATTCCTCGAACTAAGGAAGCGAAAGTGACATTGATTTACATTATTACGAGGCCCCTAGATATTTTGCAATCATGCTAACCTTGAGGCCTGACTCGCCAACAACCTGACCCCTCGGCTTTTGCATGTCAACTTTCTTTCTGTGGATATCGGATAACACCTTGTAGTAGCTACTTTTCTCTAGCGCTCGGGATAGCAATCTGGCATTGGTCAGATCAGCTAGACCAATTTGGCGATAGCCCTCGAAACCGAGTTGAACAAAATTGTAATACTGGTGAATAATAGGATGCGCTGGTCTTGAAAAGTTGAGCGAGAAAGAATATTCGACGGAACCAAGCTGTGGATGAGTCGCAGTCAATTCTTCTATTGTAATTCAAACCTCCAAGGATTTAGATGTACTCACGTAATGAAGCTCAAAAATGAGCTCCTTCGGCAAGTGAGCCTCGTCTCGCCAAACGACCCAGCCACACCCGACATAAGTGAGGCCGAATTTATGTCCTGAGGTATTGATAGAAACCACTCGGGGGATTTTGAAGTCCCATTCAAGATCCGGATAAACAAAGGGGGCTAAGAAGGCTCCCGAAGCCTTCATGATCAATCCACAGGGAAGGCGTCAATTTATTTTGCGGTAATCAAAGAATTTGAAGTACAGCGCACCCCATCCACATGAATCGGAATGGAGGTTCCCGTTTTGGCTTCGTACGCATCAAGGAGGTCGGAAAGCGGCTTTACTGGCTCAAAGTGACCGGTGTAAGTGCTTCCTAGAATGACAAAGCTGCAAAATCATCCTATTGAGCATTCTGGAGTCCCGGAGGAAAGTTTTGCGGGACTTACACCCCAATAGTGTTTTCATCTCTATATAATCCACCAAATCAGTTAGCGGTAGGCATGGCGGGATTCTAATGCATCAATAATTTACTGACACATATTCCATTGCTTTTTCTGGGTCGAGACAGTAGTTGGTTTTTTCGGAAACAGGTACCAATCTCATCTCCACATCAAAGTATCTAGCAAACTTTTCCAAGGCTACCTGTGCACTTGAAACCCCAATGAGCAAAAATATCAGATTTCCACTGTACGGAGTATGATGAAGAATCTATAAGCTAACTTGGCACCCATCACAATGTTCGGACCCGGTTCGTGGATAGATTTGCCGGCCGCTTTACGCTTGGCTTGCCATATTTTCTTCATAGCCAAGCCGCCAAGTTGAATGGCTTCCGATGAGCCAGTAGTAGCGGTTCCTAAGAGGTAAAAGTTTGAGTTAGCTTCTCTTCAGACTGTTATGTCATTGTGATACCGGCTTGCCTATTGCATTTGATGAATTTCCAGCGTGCCAGAGATGTGCAAGCATCGAGACACATCGGGTGTGGAGGATCTAGGGGGTTACGAGGAAAACATCAGAGTATATTGAAGCAAGAGTTGTTTGGAATGATTACATACTTGGGTTTGAGGGTACTCGTCCTGAGGAAGCACGCAGATTGTCGCGTCCGTGAGACCGGTTTCAGTAAAAAATGTTGCCAGAAAAACGAGTTCTGAGTCGAGAGCTGCATATAAGATGTACACACCTGATCGATCAAGTTCTTCCCCAAGTTTTCAACACATAGCTGTACGGCTTGCTTCTGCCAGGGGTTTTTTGGGGGGGGAGGAATGTATGAACTAAGTCAATCCATGAAAGCTCTCGTGAGTGAAAATGTTCATTCACAAAGACTCACCGACGCCCAGGTGTTAACAAAACTGGCCAAGTTGGTATTTTCCTTGCCATCTAAATCAAGGATCTATTTACAATTTTTTTTTAAATTTTGGTTAGCTTGCATCAGAGCAGAAAACTAGCCTCTGATCCGGAAGTCGGATACATACATCATGGATCAGTTGATATGCTGTCTCCGCCTCGATCCCTTTTGAAGGTAATTTGAACTTTGGAATCTCTCGAGAAGCTAAAACCACGGCGGAGACGTAAGCTGGGATGATAACATGGGTAAGAGTAAGACGCATACCGTATCGAGAGAAGTAAGGAGTTACGACCATTTCATGGTGATTACCATCCACCAATTTACTATTTCCGCGGTCACCCGTAAGAAAAGACAATTCCGAAAAATCGATCAGAATTCAAGACGAAAGATATAGAACAGAAGGCTTGATGATGCACTAACTGTTGATGCTCTCTAACAGATTGGAGAAGCTGTTCCGGCTTGACCTGATATTTTGAGGGTGGGTTCAATCAACGATGAACCTGTTGACCAAACCTTTGACTAGATTAGAATTATACAGTGAACTCACATGTTTAGATAGAGACATATTGTTTTATCGGCAGGCCTAGTGTCGTCACTTTTTCTTTTGATTTGAAGATTAGGAAAAGTGGAATTTTAACTCTTGGGGGAATGAAAAGGATCCAGAGGAGCGAAGCGCGATACAGAGGTTATTTCAGTCGATCACGGAGACAGCGCATATATTAATTTTTCAGTCTGGTGACGTCATGTTCCACTGGCTGGGCTGTGCAGCTTTGAATGTTTTTTATAATGTTTACTTGAGATATTGCAATAATCCAGTTCTCTCTTCTATCCCATGGTTTCGTAGTTATTGGCAGTATGTTCCCCCAACTCATTTTGGCCTGACGGTGAGTACGTGTTTATGTAGATAAATACATATTTACAGCTATTGCAGGTAAGGTTGCAAATTCCCCCCGATTATTTTTCCCCCCCCCCAAAAATACACCACGGACACAAAAGTTCAAAGTCCTTTCAATGATAATTCGAAATAACTTCGAATACCATGCCTGCAGGGGGAGACGTCACGGACCTTGGTTGTCAGCTTTTTTGGATAACATTCAAAGAGATTCTTCAAAATAACTTCAAGGAAAATTTGGAGTCAATTTGAATTCAGCCCACCTTTGAAAGGACTCCAAACCGACTGATCAAATAGATTTTGAATAATTTTCAAATTTGCTTTGAAGTCATGCAAATTCAAAATGAATTCAAATGTGGACTTGGGGAATATTCAAATTGGGGCGCTGCGAGCTAACCACATGTTAGCCTTGCAACTGAGCCTCACTTTGAATAATATTCATTTTTTTTTCTCATCCTCACTTTGAATGATATTTGATTTTTTTTCTTGTCTGTTGTTGGGCTCACTTTGAATATTATTTGAATTTTTATTTTATTTTATTTTGTGCTTAATTACTATCATGATAGTTTTTTAGTAGCCTAATATTACAAATATAATACTGAGAGGGAGAGAGAGAGAGAGAGAGAGGGAGAGAGAGAAAGAGATATAAAGAAAGAGATAAAGATAGAGAGAGAGAGATGGTTGGATGGCTCATACTAATAGGTTCAAGTTGGGAGTGTCAACCAAGGTACTAATGAATGCAGCAATGTCTTCTTTGGACGGCGGTGTGAGAACTTCTTTTGGGACGGGGGTAGTTCTGTGAGGGGGAAATAGCAGTTATAGTATTTCAGGTATGTATGAATCTATTACAACTGTTAAGGGTGGTTTGAAAGACCTGCCCCTCTATTTACTACAAGAGTTAACACAACAATTTTATTTATTGTTGTGGCTGATAACTTTCTTTTTGTTTTCTTTAAGAGAACTAGTTATGTAGTAATCTCTTATCAGACAAAGATCTAATTTCAACGTACAAATAATCAGCAATGAGCTTGATGAAGGGATCAGGGAAGTAGATAGTGGATGGATTGTTACAGAAAGTTCTGGTGAATGGAATACAAGCTTTTTGGAATTGATGAGGAACAAGTATTTATATGTTTATGATTTATTTATTTATTTTTAGATGTAGTCTGAGGAAATGAGTAAAAGGATGTTTTTGGTATAATGTGAAATATTCAAAGTGTTGCACCCTCTTCCTTAACCTTTAGTTAAAAAGAGCACAATTTTTCTTTTGTTTCTTTTGTGTATTTTAAACTTATATGAAAGATTTTGTTGTGGGTCACCTGATTAAGATCACACTATTTATATGGATGAGTAATTTTATTTAATTTGCCAGCTAGATGGTGGGGAGTGGGATCAAACTGGGATGATTTTCTTTCTGGGAGGGAACAACCTCCCCTTTATATAGTAAAATGTGAGGGATTTTTGCTGGTGGGATGTCTGATTGAGGTATTTATGCTGGTGGGTTCTCTTCTTCTATGCTGCCTTCATGCATGGAGTGCATAAAGTGAGCTATGTCTGCTGGTGATGTTTTCTAATCCTGCACTGCTTCATGCGGGGAGTGCATAAAGTGAGCTATTTCTGCTGGTGAGGCTATGTACTTAGGCTGTGCCACAGAGCATGTGCTGCGTCTTGTGATCAGACACTAAACTATATACTACTTCTATATATATACTATCACCAGGAAAAATCAATTGTCACTAGACTACAGGTGAAATCAGCCTAGGTTCAATGAGCTACCCATCAGTAGTACAGTCTGCCTGATGTACAGCCCTTTGTAGGACATGAAGGGGCCATTGTAGCCTAGTTGGAGTGGAACCAGAGCTAGAACAAAGCTACAGCCATTGTTTTGTGATGTCACCAGATGTCAGGTGACAATTAATTTTTCCTGGTGTATGTACTTATTATTCACTATAATTCTTTTTAACTGTATATCTTTTGATTTAGCCGTGCAACCCCTAACATAAATTGGTGACTTATAGATTGAATTTACCCTAGATTTCAATTTTGCACTTATATTGCTACTATTTTAGCTTCTGAAAGATAATGAAAGAATATAATCCTGCATGATGCTTGAAACAGGGTTTGGAATACCACAGCAGTAATTGATTGGCCTCAGGAACATCATGGATAGTCTTGTGGCTGTCCCAGTTCTGTCAGCTTGCTGTACTCTACTCCACTTATTGTGGCGTGTACAGTAAGGACTAAAGAAGTATTTTACACTTTAAAAAGTGTAAATAGACAATTTCCAATAAAAGCAATTACTTAAGTGTTTGTTAAACACTCAGTATAAAAAAAACAGGTTATAAACCTGCTGCCAAAACTTCTATTAAGGGATTTAAATCCTAGAAGGGCTAACCAGATTGATACACGGTTCTTCCAATCCAATTAAAAGTATTTAATTGATTGGGGGGGATTTGGTTGAGGAATTTTAACTATTTAAGATAGTATATAAATAAAGGCCAGTCCTCCTTACTTACAGGAGAAGGTGAGCGCCTTTGTAGCTTATAATAAGTTATCTGGTGTGGGTTAAAATTGATGGGGGGAGGATATCTTCAATTTGGTGAAGAGACCTCCTCCTTAAATAATAAAATATTTGTATTAATTCCTCTGCAATTTAATTGTCAGTGGGGATTGGGGCAGTATTGACAGGTGATTCTGATCAGCCTGTTCGTGGTAAGAAGGGAAACATGGTGTCAATGTTAATTAAAATGTCACCATGTTTATTAATTAACTTAATTTAATGTTTATTTTTCTTAATTAAACTAAGTAATCCTTAATCACATGTACATGTAATTTCCTTTGGGGTTGGAGCTTAAAAAAGCGCTTGCTCTGGAGAGTTAAACATGTGGGATTTACTTTATAAGTCATTACTGCATAATTAATATACTTTACATAAAGATTTACCCTTATTCATGTGTAATTTTATACTATGAATTACTATGGGTTAATCTTGGATCTTCCAGGATTTTCATGAAGAAAACTATGCCAATAAATGGTTCTTTATCCATTTATTGCATGTTTGAAAATTAATTTTCCAAAGATTTTCATAAATTAAATTATAACTTAATTTTAGTAAAAGATAGAAATAATTTAAATAAATGATTTTTATTCAATGTGGTCATGAGTGTGGCTTGAACTCAGGTCCTTATGTCAATGACAGTTATTACCGGGCCAGTATCTTACTGTTAGACTATTGTACCATTTGATAAAATGATAGGGTCTAAATTCCCTTTTGTTCAGGTTATAAAAAATAATAAATAAAGAATAATAATAATTATTTAAGCTTGCAGTTTTCAAGTGTTACATGTTACATTATTACATGTTACATATATTACATGTTACATTATTACATGTTACATAATACATGTAATATCTTGGTGGCTGACACTCACCCACACTAAAAAAAAGAGAAAAAAGGCTAATGTCTTTTTTCTACTCTATAACTTCTAAGTAGAGAATCATTATTAATATCTTTAGCTTCCAACCATTTATCTTTATCTGCTAAAGAGTTCTTAAATCTGACAAGGTATTGTTTAATACTCTGATTATTTTTCATAATTCTTCTATCATTAATGATTTTGAGAGGAATTAGATTTTCCTCATCTATGATAGGTGGAATGGGTGTATTTTTCTTAACAGGGACATTGTTATTGTCTTTATCAGAAGTGATATATTTCTTAAGAAGACTAATTGGAAAAGTTGGATGTTTCCTATGGAATGGTTCTGTCAGTATTACTTCCACTGCATTTGGGCCATGGAAAGCTTTTACTACAAAGGGACCAATAAAGGAATCTCTAAGTTTCTTAGGACCATCCATGTTAGCAAAGTTTACTGTGGATATCAATACTTGATCACCAACTTTAATGTTAGCTTCTTTATGGGTCTTATCCCATCTTGACTTATTATAGTCAACTGCTTGTTTGATACAATCTTGAGCATGTTTCTCAGCTTTATTCATCATATTCAAAAATGATTCAGATGTTGGATGAATGTGTACTGTTCTACTAAGCACACTGGTTACAGGCATAACAGGAGTCCATCCTCTTTCTAACTCAAAGGGAGTTTTTCCAGTAACTGAGTGTTTACTTGAATTATATGCATATTCAAGGGCTGGTAATAAAGATATCGAATCATGAGTAAATCCATCTTGGTCTTTATAACTAAGGCCAAAGGCACAATATCTTCTGATCATGTCTTCCAGAGTTTGTATCATTCTTTCAGCTAAACCATCTGTCTGAGGGTGATAAGCTGTAGAAAATGCTAATTTAGTACCCATCAAATTGAACAAATTATCCCAAAATTCAGAAGTGAATTTTGGATCTCTGTCACTGATAATGACTGAAGGACAGCCAACATCAGCAATAATATGATTCCAAAATAATAGAGCTACATCCATTGCATTATTTTCTTTAAAGCAAGGAATAAATCTTGCTCTTTTAGAGAATCTGTCTACTACAACTAAAACACAGTTGTAATTTTCTTTACCTGCTGGAGGTAATCCAGTTACAAAGTCCATGTTAATGACTTCCCATCTGGATTTGGGTTCATTTATTTCTTGTAACATACCATGTCTTTTACCAGTAGCTTTATTGGCTTTCTGACACCTGTCACAAGAAGAACAGTATTCTATAACATCTTTTCTCCAATCAAACCACCAAGCTACAGACCTTACTCTTTCAAGGGTTCTGTCAGTAGACATGTGGCCAGAAAACATATTATCATGGCATTCAAATAAAATGTCATTAATATGATTTTGTGAAGTAAGTACAAGACTACAAGCATGGTTACTTTTATAATAAAGAAGTCCATCTAAGAGTACAAATCTCTTTTCATCAAACTTTCTTTTCCAAGGTGGATCTAAACCATTTAAAATACCAATGTCTTTGAAGTCTGACATCAGAGCTTCTACAATGATTGTAGTGTTTTTGTTATTGGAGTAACTGTCTACAATTGTTTCAAAGAATTCATCTTTGAGGCTAGTGATTGTGATACCCATGATGGGTAAATCTCTTTCCATATTTTCCTTATCATATGCAGGATTATCTGGAGTGTTTGGTAAAGACCATCTACTGAGTGCATCTGCATTCTTATGTATCAAACCTTCTCTATGGGTTATTGTCATAGAACTTCTCCATTCTTGGATTGAGATTTGCCATCTCAACATATGTCTATTTGGTGACTTAAGATTAATAAGACTTTTAAGAGCAGTACAGTCTGTGATGACTTCAAAGAAGCATCCATCTAGATAATAGTACAATTTCTCTAAAGCCCAAACTAAACAAAGGCATTCTAGCTGAGATGCACCATATCTTCTTTCAGAATCCTTCAATTGTCTAGAGATAAAGACTACAGGTCCTTCAACTGGTAAATCATCCTTAATTTGAACTTGATGCAAAGCTGCACCTAATCCTTCCATACTAGCATCTACATAGAGTTTTTAGGGTTGAGTGGGGTCAGGATGAAAAAGTACAGGAGCTGTAGTTAACATTTCTTTCAAAGTATTATATGCATCTATTCTTTCTTTAGTCATTTCAAAAACTACACTAGGGCTGATGAGTTTTGTCAGACTAGAAGATATAGAAGCATAATTTTTTAAATGTTGCCTGTAATAACTCATAAAGCCTAAAAAGCTTTGGAGTTCTTTCACAGTAGTGGGTACTGGTTTAAGTAAAACAGCAGCCACTCTATTTTGGTCTATTCCCAAAGTAAGACCAGAAACTACATGTCCCAAAGCTTTGAGTTCATTAAACCCAAAGTGACATTTGGGCAGAGAGATTTTCATATTCATTTTAATGGCCCTTTTAAGGACCAGGTCTAATCTAGTAAGATGTTCATCCCAATCTTGAGAGAAAACAATAATAGGGGGTATCAAATATGACGAAATCCACCATTAAAACCCGTTGATTAGAAATTGCCAAATCCACAATTTCTAATCAACGGGTTTTCAAAAAGGGGTAGCTAAAAACCAAACGGATTTTGAAAATGAAAAACCCTGGTTTTCCATCCAAATCCTTCATTTCCAAAATAACCCAATTAAATCACATCTCTCATCAGCTCACGCTGCACCGTTCAATCCATTTCCTCTTGTCAAACCAAGCAAACATCACACCTCACCTCAACCAATCATGCGACAAGCACCCTCTCAACACAAGCAACTATTTCAAGCGGCCAACTCTGCTGCAACAGTATTGATTTTCGACTCAGATAACGAAGACTCAGGTCTTGAAGATTTCTACCGTTATTGTCGATCAAAACTCCAGAAACGATACCTCAATGCCAGAGGCACAACTACACGATTCCATCCTCGATATGACCTTTCAATCATTCAAGAACTTCCTCAATCATGCTTCCTCCAGCTTTTTCGAATGTCGTTCCCATGTTTCCTCAATCTTCTTCAACTGATTGAGTCAAATCCAATCTTTCACAACTCCTCTCAGAATCCTCAACGAGACCCATCAGTCCAACTTGCTATTGCTATGTGCCGTCTTGGATCAAACGGAAACGGTGCTGCGGTTTTCAGACTCAAGAATCTCTTCCAAGTTGGCTATGGAACAATCAACCTTTACACATGTCGGGTGATCAAGATTCTTTATCAAATGCGCTCGCACTTGGTATCATGGCCGACTCAAGAAGAACGTATGGAATCATCTCAGGTCATGCAAGATGAAGGCTTCCCTGGATGTGTTGGCTTTGTTGATGGAACAACCATTCCACTGAGTCAAAAGCCTCCGGTGGACGGTAACCACTACTGGGATCGAAAAAAAACGGTTGGATCGTTTGCATTGGTTCCTCTATTTTACCAATTCTGAGCTGATGTGTTGTTTGCTTTCAAAACAGTTACTCTATTTCGGTCACTCTTGTTTGTGACATAAACAAAAAGTTCATATCGTACCTTGCAGGCTACCCAGGATCCTGTCACGATTGTTACGTCTTCTCTAATATGAAGCTTGCTCAAAATCCAGAACAATTCTTTGACCAACACCAATTCCTCCTGGCCGACTCTGCTTATTCAAGTGATCAACATACTGTTCCAGCCTACAAAGGTTCTGACTTACTTATACCTGAGAATGTGGATTTCAATTACCATCTAGCCCAATCAAGAGTACGGATTGAACATGCCATTGGTATTCTAAAGGGTCGATTTGCCAGTTTGCGAGAAATTCGATCACAAATCAGGAACCCTCGTGAGATGAAGGCAACGGTCAAGTGGATCATCACCTGCATTGTTCTGCATAATCTTCTAGCCGACCTCAAGGATCAGTGGCATGAACTTTACAATGAGGAGGAACCAGAAGCAGCCCCGGCCTTGTTGGAAAACGTTGAATCTAGTAACGATGGATTACGAGGACTGTTACGCCCCATAACGCTTGCACTCTTCAACTAAGGTGAATCAAATTCAACATTGACTTGCAGAACAATACACTTCCAGCTTTCTGACTCTTGCTATTAATTTGGTTTCCTCGCAGTGCCAATTTTTCTTGATTGCTCTGCTTCATTACAGATGATTGTTCTCTTCTCTTCTGGAATGCCAATAAAATCAATAACCTTTTTACACTCATCAGTGCCTTTTTGGCAAATGGTATTGGATCAAAATACGTTTGAGCTTGCTTTTTTCTTGCACACGTAAGGGCAAACATCTCTACAGATGGGAAGTTTTCTCTGAAGTACCTTCAGAACCCCCACCATCTCATCAGGTAATCTTATCAGGTAAAGTAGTATCTTTACAATACTCAATTCAAACTAGAACTGACCAGGTCCTTTGCTTCTAGGACCGGACCATACATGTTCCCCGCTTGCTTTGGATTTGTTTGGGTGTCAACCAAGCAAACAGGCTCTCAACAGCCCCTAGAACTTCTCAAGGTAAGTAGGAGCTGTCATTATTTATTCTTGGATCTTTGTGTAAGTTCCTTGCTCAATTGGGTTGCCAATTGAGCAAGGAACTTATCTGATCTCATTCTTCTTCAAGCAGCCTAGATTGGTGACTGATCCAGGCGCTTTTGTTTTTTTTCTCTTGGGTTGGATTGAGATAACAGGCCCTCAACAGCCCCTACCACCTCTCAAGGTAAGTAGGGGCTTTTATTCTTATGTTGTTCCTTGCTCAATTGTGTTGCCGATTGAGCAAAGTAGAGACTGACTCGTATGTATTGGGATGCAGGCTTAACAATTTGAGAATTCTGTCGACGAACCGATGGCCAACCTATCAACCAAGTTGGTTCATCAGGCCAAGGTCCCTGAGCTGGCTGAAACGGTTCAACAGTATCAAACATGCCAACAACTCTGTACCATTGATGGCTTGGACCACTTTCAAGCCATCAACGGTACAGAATACAACACGGGTTGAATTTTTTTGCCAAAGAAAAAAGCTCGCTCTTTGACTCACTCTACACACCTGCAGCCTTCCTCGACATCACGGAAACAATCCTTCGCAGACTCCATAGCCCAACCCACCAACACCTCTGACACAATGAATAACAAAGAAGTCGTTGCCATCAGAGACATCGAGCCCGCTCTGGCATTTGTCACCCTCAACTTCGTCTATGGAATCCCGATTGGTTTTGAGGAACTGCAAGCAGCCTTGGCTGCGTTTGTTGAGCGTCATGTCAGTCCTTTTGGCGCGCCTGATTGTATTGGGGTTTGTCGGCTAACACCGCTTGCGAATTTTCTCTGTAACAGGGTCAACGCTTGTGGAGGTTTCCTGAAGATTTAAAGGTCAATGCTGATTACATTCGAATGGCCGATCGATACGTTGAAGTACCCGGTGGTTCAAACAACAATAATTACGCGAACGTGGATGTTATCGTTGACGTTGCAGAACGTGCGGGTGTCCATGCGGTTTGGGCCGGATGGTGGGTACTCCTTTCATCACTCGCTTCTTTCATATTCTTGTCCTCAAGGACTGCCTTCAGCTTCATTGTTAACCCAATTCTTCGCTAACTTTCATGACTCAGGGGACATGCATCTGAGAATCCAAGACTGCCGGACGCTTTGGCGGCTTCGAAACAAAAGATCATTTTTATCGGTCCTCCTGGCTCAGCAATGCGATCCTTAGGTGACAAGATCTCATCGACAATTGTTGCCCAATCCGCTCAAGTTCCCACGATGGCTTGGTCCGGCTCATCACTCTCGGAAACCGAGACCTCTGCCCAGGGTTATCTCACTGTCGCCGACGAAGTCTACAAGAAAGCTGGTGAGGTACCCGGCTCACCCATTTTCATCATGAAGCTCGCCGGTGCCGCTCGTCATTTGGAGGTCCAGGTCTTGGCCGATCAGTACGGTAATGCGATCAGTCTTTTCGGACGTGACTGCTCTGTTCAACGTCGTCACCAGAAGATTATCGAGGAGGCTCCCGTGACCATTGCTCGCCCAGAAACTTTTGAAAAGATGGAAAACGCAGCTGTCAGACTTGCTAAGCTAGTTGGTTATGTCTCGGCTGGTACAACCGAGTTTCTTTATGAAGCCTCAACCGATCGTTTCTACTTCCTAGAACTTAATCCTCGACTTCAGGTCAGAGATTTCCGAACAACCGTCGAATATCTGATCAAGTAAGTTGATCACTCACTTTCGCAGCGATTTGTGTCACAGCGCTGATCCCTCGTTTTTGTGCCAATCCTTTCTTAGGCTGCTCGAGACGGAGGCTTTCGAGTCGAACACAATCACCACAGGCTGGCTTGATACCCTTATCTCGGCCAATATGACTGCTGAGCGGCCGGATAACACCCTTGCTGTAATCTGTGGGGCCAATTCATGTAAGACTAATAATATCACATACAGTAATTCAGAAATTGCCGAAGAGGATACAACCAACATTCGTGGCAAAGTCAGCTGTAATCAACACATAAGAGTGGCGTCCTGGCCCACCCCCTCCCCAATCCAAGCTGATGTGCCGCTGACTGTTCAAAGATCAAGTACGAACTGTAACGTCCATTGGTGGTGTGCTATTCCTCTTGATCTAGAACAGTCACAGCACATTAGTGAGGAGCAAGGAGGGGATGATTCCCACCGTGAGGAGCCGCCGTCACCTCCCGTTTCAACGTACAATTTGGATTCAGATAGCACCTTCTCAGACGCTGGCTCTACCAACAATGAAAGCAGTGACCACGATTCAGAATCATCAGATTTATCCTTGAAGAAAGTCAAACTCAGCCGTCCACCTCGCCCACCTACTTGCAAGCAACACTCCAATCCAAATCCCCACGTGCCTCCTAACATGTCTCAGATGGAATCCAAGTGTTGCGTAATTTGTCAAATCTATCGCCGATGTGATCACTATCGAGAACAAGATATAGGTGGAAGCAAAGGGTTCAATGAAGCAGAAGGTTCTTGTCTGGCTCCGCAATCACATCTCAGTAAAAATCAAAGGAAGCGGAAAAAGTACAAAGCCGCCACTCGATCTCATCGCCGTCAAAGGGCCAATGTACATCTTGCTGGCCAGTCCCATATCCCAGTCCACATCTCCAACCCCAATCCAAATGCCAACATCCGATTCTTCAACAAGTCCTTTATCTGCTGGGCCGATGGAGCTCGTAAGAACGTTATTGCTGTGGTAAAGTTCCGACCATTCTCAACCATGGATGCAAAACTCAAAGAACAATACCAAAATCTCAGCCAACATCTCATCCAGCAGGCCAAATTCCAAAATTCCAATAAATCCAACGGACCAGCATACTCAGGTGAAATGTACAGTCTGGGATGGCGAAAAGGTTACGAGGCACAATCCCAAATTGGTATAACAGGCATTTCTTCCAAAGTTGCTACAGATCGACATGGTTATGAAGCGCTTCAAAAGGATGTTCCACAAATAGATAAGTTTCTTGGCCGGTGCTTCCGATCTGTATCCAAACCCCTATTCCGTGAGGTCCAGAAACAACACATTCGACTCAAAGCCCCTGGACTAGCTCCCCAATATTCAGCCCACCGCAAAGGATTCACCTCACACCTGTCGTTTACCCTTGGCCAGTTTGCAAACACGCCACACCAAGACACCGATTCTTCACCCTTCAGCTTTGTCCTATGGATTCCCATTGAGAAACACACTGGGAAGCTAGTTGAGAATAATCTTCAAGTCACTGGAGGTGAATTTGTGTTTCCAGACGATTCTTGTGGCATCAACTTTGCAGGATTTGATGGTATAGTTGAGTGTGCATGGAAAGCCACTTCTTATTCTCACCTGACTCTTCCCTCAAAAACTGCTCCCAACTCTTCACATACACGAATGGGGTTATCTTGCCAACTGCCCAAGAAAACCCAAAAAGCCATTCAGCTTATTAGAGATGGTCACTATATTAATAATCCAAATAAAAGCAACTGGACTATTAGAGATATGGATGCTATTTTAGATAACTCTTTGAAATATAATCGATAGTTTGCTTTTTTTTATTTTCTTTCTAACGTGTAACATGCAATGTTTCAAATGATTTGTTGGGTGCGAACAAAGCCAAAAAAGGTGGACTATTTGAATAAATTTGCCAAGCGTTCAATCTCTTCTGTACTCTTCCCATGAGCTACACACTGAGTCACCAGGTCATACTTCTTACCAATGTGCTCCTGACAAGCCAAACGTTCCATCTTGGCCATCTCAAACCTTCTGTCCTTATCCTTCTCCTCCCTTTCCCAGTCTAATTTCCTCTCGTCTAATTTTATTCCTTGATCCCACTTCTTTTCCTCTAATTTAACTCCATGTTCCCACTTCTTCTCCTCAAGTTCAATTGAGTGGTTGAATTTCCTTTCCTCCAACTCGACCCCCTTATTATCGTTGTTGACCTGTCGTTCAAACTTCAACATCTCAAAACTGAGGGTGTCTCGAGCCACTTGTGACTTTCCTAATAAAGAATAAGTTGAAGAAGCATGTCAGTTAATAAAATTGGAACAAGGATTACATCTCCAACTGGCCTTCATCCCTCTTCAACGCATACTCTTCATATTGAGAAAAAGGATTGGGTGTGCTGGGCCCTGAGGTTGATCGGCTCTTAGGATTGATATTGGCACTGTTGGATGCCCTTCGCTTGTCCTTGGGTGTTTGAGTTGGCAACGGTTTACTTGAATTTGCAGGAGAATCCAATGCAGCGTCGTTAGGTGTCAAAGTGGTGCATGATTTGTTTTTCTTCTTCTTGCAGGGTGACTGAGTATCTTCTCGAGCATCAGATGGACAGTAATCCTCTGAATCACTTGTGTCAAGGGCCCTTTCTTGGGCAGTGAGGGAATCCACAGCCCTTCGATAGCGCTTAGATGATTTAACCATTCCACTAGGACGAATACTTGCTTCCTGTCCTTGCTAATGTCAAACATGGGAAGAAATGGGGCTTTAGCTAATCAATCGAACAACAGTGATTAATTGATCCAATAACAAACCAGGATTGCCGCTTCATTTTCATCTGACGGATTGTCACAAACACTGGCTGGTCCAACTCTTTCCTAAATTATTTAGTGGCAAGGTCAATCGTTTGAAGAAGAAATGGCATAAGTGATAAAAAGAAATTCAAACACACCTCTTCACCGTCCCTGCCTCCTTCAGACCTATTCTCACCAGTTTCTAAAGGTTCCAAGATTGCTGACTGAGTCATCACGTATAAACAATATTGAATATATTAGCAATTATCAAAAAAGACAATGAAACAACTGATCGATCTTACAACTGGAGCCCTAGAGTTATTGGAATCCACAGATACATTATCTGAGTCATCTTTATCAACATTTTCGTCCAAGTTGATGGCCTCGGGACCAGAAGAGTCAGAGCTCTCATCACCGTTTTGGGCATCGACTTTGTACAAGGGCGTCACAAACGGTTTCTTACCCATCAGCTGATGCATAGAATGGAAATGTGGACACATTTTTTCAAGCTTCTCGTCAATGGTGACAATTCCTGCCGAGCGGTCTTCATCGGTGAGTCCAAAGCCAGTGGAGAGGGATTGGGTATGTGTTTTCTTGTACTTGTCCTTGTAGCTGTTAAAACGATCTTTCATCTGCCTGGCCGTTAGTTTGATTTGTGAAAGGGATTGATTTCTCAGATTGATTGCCATAAGCTCGAATCCATTAATCTTCCCTTTGGCTGGCCTTCCAACCGCCGGTGCCTTACCAGTTCCAAAGCACAAATCGTAATTCTTTTGGATTTTGAGCCAGTCGATGATTATGAGGAAGTCGTCCTTCTTTAGGTGAGAAGAAGTTTTTCCGGTTGTATCATCGTCAGAGACATGTTGTGCTCGCTTCTTGATGGGTTTCTTCCTGCTTGCTGACGTCTTTGGTATCACTTTTCCTTTTCCAGTGATGAATTTATTCGTTTTTTTGATAGGCATCGTTCTGGGATCAGGGAATGATCGATTAATGTTTTTTCTGCAATCAAGTTTATAATTGACTAAACTTACCAAATTTTGAGGAAAACTGAAGAACAAGTTTGGGTTTGTGACTGGGTGGAGTTGTATTGGCAACGATTTACTGTTGGTGGGGGTTGAATCGTGGAGGATTATTGATTGTATTGGGGTTGTATATTGCAAGTTTGTATCCTGAGTTGTGATTGGTTGAAATGTGGGGGATCGTGGTTTTTGTAATTATATTGGGGTTTTTGTTGTTGATACTTGACACGTCTAGTGCAAATAATGGCATTATTTGGAATTTTTATCCACTGGTTTCATAATTGTGGATTTCGTGAAACCCGTTGATTAGATAATCGTGGATTTGGTCATATTTGATACCCCCTAATATCATCTATGTAGATAATCAACCATCCTTCTCTGAGTTCATTGTAGAATTCTACATCCATCATTCTTTGGAAATGTGAAGGTGCATTTTTAATGCCAAAGGGCATTCTTAAATATTCATAAACACCTAAATAGCAAATAATCCTCAGATATTTCCTACTCTCAACACTGACAGTGTTTTGATGAAAACCTTTAAGTACATCCATTGTAGAGATATATTTGGCTTTGGCTAAATTTGTAAGTGATTCATTAATTTTGGGCATAGGATACCTGTCTGGGACAGTAACACTATTTAAAGCTCTAAAATCACCACAAAGTCTTGACTTGTTATTATGCCAAGCTATTATTACAGGTGTAGCAATATCAACTTCTTCTCCTGGAGAAACTTTTCTAAGGACTTTCAGTTTTAATAAAGTGTCTATGTGTTCTTTAATAGCTTCCCTGCTTCTGGGACTAGCAGGATAAGGAGATCTCCTTAATATTGGAGGAAAAGGTTTCTGAATTGTCAATTGAATGTTGACTTCATGTCCTTTTATTGCTCCAAACTCATCTTTAGGAGTATTGAATGCACTAATATTCATGTACAGGGTATTGTACAACTGAGTAACTTGATCACTTGACAGCTTCTCATATACATGAGCTTCCTCTTTTATTTGGTTTTTAAAGGGAATGATATTATTAAAGGAAGAAGAACTTCTAGTATCATAATGATACTGTACTGTACTATCTCCAATTGTAACATAATTGGAATCTGAGTTGATCAGAACAATTTTATAAGCATGTAAATAATTATTACCAATTATGAAATATTGAGCTTTAATATCTTCCATTACCATGAAAGTCATGTTCATAGAGACTGTACCAAGTGTAAGTTCATAGTTAATTTTTCCTATGTAATTAAGTTTTTGATTACAACTTTTGTAAGTCTCGTTGTCAGGACTAATCAGTTTAGATTTATAATCTTTATCTATTTGGGACAAGTATCTAGTACCAACACAAGATACATAAGCACCTGAATCAAGTAAAGTGTTTATAATTGTGTTATTTAATTTCATTCTCATAACACTACTCTTGCCTTTGCTTTCATCCATATGAAAGATATTACCAACAACATCTTGAGACTCTTCTTCAAGTTCAGAGTCCTCATCAATTTCTGGATCTTCTGATTGTTCAGAATCTTTATTCTCAGATATAGTGTTAACAAATTTCTTTCTTCTGCAGTCTTTAGCTACATGTCCTTTAATGTTACAATTTGTACATCTAACATCAGAATGAGTTTTAGTTTTATCTGATGTAACAGGAGGACTTGCAACAAAAGGTTTGTTTTGGTACTTTGATCTTTTACCCAGATTAGTCTGATCAACTATTTCTTGTAGAACATTTATAAATGTACTGATATCAGCTTGAGTAGTGTCTAATGCACATTTAACTGCATAAGCCACTTCTCCATCACACAAGTCTAATAGTTTAATATTGATTTGCTCAATATTCAAGTAAGGTTCAATTGACTTAATCCTTCTGTACTGTTTAGTAACCCAAGATGATACAGAAGGATTATTAGCATCAAATCTTGAAGTATAAAAGGCTTTTTGTACCCTTCTTCTCCAAGTAGCATTACCAAATTTCTTTTCAATTTGTTGTTTCCACCATTCCCATGTTTGAAGACCAAATTGGGTTTTAATGCCTTTATACCATTGATTGGCAGAGTTTTTAAACAACAGATTTAATCTTGAGATTATAATTCTATCATGTAAATCTATGTCAGATTTTAAGGTGTCAATCCATTCAATGAATTCTGTATGGTCATATTCTCCTTCACCTGTAAAGGTGGGCCAATCAGATGTTTTGGGAATAGAGGCTAACAATTGTTTCCTTACTTCTTTGTCTACATCTATTAGATGTGTATCAGCTTGATAATTGTTCAAGTTATCAGAATTTTGTAATTTAACATGAGAATTCATGTTTTGATTTATATTCTTATGTTCAAAAGAATTTAAATTTTTATCTTCCAAAGAATTTAAAGGAAGATCTTCAACAATTAAAGATTTAACATCTTTATTCAAATGGTGACTAGATTGATTTAGTTGAAGTAATTCTAAATTCTTCTGAATCAAAGATTGATTAATTTGTATTTCTGATATATCAGAAATAATTTTATCAATTTTTTGTTCAATTGATTTAACTTCTTTACCTTTAAAACTTAATGTTTGAACCTCATTCTCAAGTTTATGTGTAACATGTCTTAAATGTTCATTAAGGGGCTCAACATCTTTCAAGAAGTATTTTTGTATTTCAGTAGTGATATCACTACACATGTCTAAAATGTCAGTTTGATTTGAACAGACTTCCTCAATAAATTGAGTTTGAGAAATAATTTTCTCTTCAGTTTTTAAATTATTTTTATCTACAATTTGTTCTATTTTAAGGAACATGTCAGATAAAGTATTTAAAAAGAATTTTTTAGTAACAATATCATCTATTCTTGATGATTGTTGTTCTGGTCTCGAGCTCTCTGGTCTTGCCGGGAGTGATCTATATACTGGTACGTGCCCTGAATCTGGCGCGCTAGGCGGAACATCTCGCCGTAAACTGAGTTGCGGTACTCGCGCCTGGACATGCGGCGCTGCGTGTTGCGTCGCTGCGGACCGGCTTGAGCCTGGTTGGGCTGCTGGCGGCGGTTTTGCGCTGGAGGCACTGGTGGCGCTGGCTGCACTGGGGGCGCTGGCTGCACTGGGGGCGCTGGCGGCGCTGGCTGCGGTTGCGGTACCCGTACTGGCTCTAGCACCGGCTCGGCGCGCGGCTCCGTGTTGGGAGTAGTCGGCGTCGTGGCCGGTTGACTGGTCGAGGCCTCTGGGGCCTGGCTCTGACGCAGAGCTTTCCTGACGACGAAGGGATTCCATCCCTCCGTCAGGATTAGAGTCTTGGGACTCCCTAAGATTTTCGTCAAGCTGCGGTGTGTAGCCAAAGCTTGCGTCAAGAAAAGATCTTTCATCGCCAAGTTCTCTGACGTAGCTTCCTGGAAGCCGCGGAAATTGGCCTGGTGCTGCTCCAGGATTAACCTGGTCGCCGCGTTTAGGCTTCCGTGTACTAGGTTCAACCGGTAAGTCAGCTATCTTTCCGGCTAGCCGGCTACTTACACGGGAAGGAAGGACTGACTTTCTTCCCGCTCCGCTACTTGGGCTGGGGTTTCTATTATTAGACATAATAATAAAGCAATATTTTTAGTTTAATATTTGAATATGTAATTTTAATCTTTCGATTAAATAAAAAAAATGTTTACGCGGGGTAATAGGAGTCCACGCGTCGGCGGTGATCAACCTAGACTCTCCTGGGGCAGGAGAGCTTCGAACCTGGATGGGTTCAGCGTCAGGGATCACTGTATCCTCGTTGGGAGGTACAGCGGTGGATCTAGTCTCGTCGTTGGACGAGCGGGATCGACGGTTAGAAGTACGGCCACGGGGGACGAAGACGTCTGACACTACAGACGGGGCAGATATCAGTTTAAAGAACTGATAATGACGAATTTTTTGATCTAAAAAGATCTTACTTTCGTTGAGTAAAGGACAAGTTATGATTTTTCGAAAAAAATCTATTTTTTATGATTCTTATAATAAGAATCTATGTTTTTGAAAGTGTATTTGTTGGGTTTTTTCTGTGAAAAAAAATTCAAAAAATAAAGGATAAGGTCAGTTTGATAATAATTATCAAAGAATATTTTTTGGAATAAGGATAAGGGGTTTATCAAAAAAAAATTTGATGAAAATTTTCGAATTTTCTATTTTTTGTAAAAAAAAATAAAATAAAATAATAAATTAATTTATATAAGGCCAAAAAGAATTTATGGCCACTGTTGGGACACCAAATGTCAGCTTTCTGTACTCTACTCCACTTATTGTGGCGTGTACAGTAAGGACTAAAGAAGTATTTTACACTTTAAAAAGTGTAAATAGACAATTTCCAATAAAAGCAATTACTTAAGTGTTTGTTAAACACTAAGTATAAAAAAAACAGGTTATAACCCTGCTGCCAAAACTTCTATTAAGGGATTTAAATCCTAGAAGGGCTAACCAGATTGATACACGGTTCTTCCAATCCAATTAAAAGTATTTAATTGATTGGGGGGGATTTGGTTGAGGAATTTTAACTATTTAAGATAGTATATAAATAAAGGCCAGTCCTCCTTACTTACAGGAGAAGGTGAGCGCCTTTGTAGCTTATAATAAGTTATCTGGTGTGGGTTAAAATTGATGGGGGGAGGATATCTTCAATTTGGTGAAGAGACCTCCTCCTTAAATAATAAAATATTTGTATTAATTCCTCTGCAATTTAATTGTCAGTGGGGATTGGGGCAATATTGACAGGTGATTCTGATCAGCCTGTTCGTGGTAAGAAGGGAAACATGGTGTCAATGTTAATTAAAATGTCACCATGTTTATTAATTAACTTAATTTAATGTTTATTTTTCTTAATTAAACTAAGTAATCCTTAATCACATGTACATGTAATTTCCTTTGGGGTTGGAGCTTAAAAAAGCGCTTGCTCTGGAGAGTTAAACATGTGGGATTTACTTTATAAGTCATTACTGCATAATTAATATACTTTACATAAAGATTTACCCTTATTCATGTGTAATTTTATACTATGAATTACTATGGGTTAATCTTGGATCTTCCAGGATTTTCATGAAGAAAACTATGCCAATAAATGGTTCTTTATCCATTTATTGCATGTTTGAAAATTAATTTTCCAAAGATTTTCATAAATTAAATTATAACTTAATTTTAGTAAAAGATAGAAATAATTTAAATAAATGATTTTTATTCAATGTGGTCATGAGTGTGGCTTGAACTCAGGTCCTTATGTCAATGACAGTTATTACCGGGCCAGTATCTTACTGTTAGACTATTGTACCATTTGATAAAATGATAGGGTCTAAATTCCCTTTTGTTCAGGTTATAAAAAATAATAAATAAAGAATCATAATAATTATTTAAGCTTGCAGTTTTCAAGTATTACATGTTACATTATTACATGTTACATATATTACATGTTACATTATTACATGTTACATAATACATGTAATATCTTGGTGGCTGACAAGTTCTGCAGCTCCTTTTTGTAGACAAGCTTGAATTATGCAACCCCGTAAACCCAGGGCTTCGTTCTCAGGTGGCCAAGTTGGTTTTCAATATTGTGCCACAATGATCCCTGCTTGGTAGTTGGTTGTCTGGGGTTTTGGATCCTATTGATGTTTGCCATGAAGCGCAGGAACCCAAGTTCTTTGAAGCTTGGTGCCTTGCATGATTTGCAGGTCAGAATGGATGCAGTCTGAACTGACTTGTTTGAATGTTGGATGAAAGGCGGAGAAGACGCTGGCAATGAGGTCTCAAAGGCTTTGAACCGGGTACAGTGGGTCCCAACCATTCAAGCCAGCCTTGAGGATGGTTGAAAGGACCACCTTCTTGCCTTTGATGGTCTCAAGAATTAGCTTTTCAAACTGGGTCTTGGCCAGCCTGTTGTTGTGGTTGGATGGCAGATGGGTGGTCCAAAACAATTTGGGTTCGTCACCAAGGAAATCCTGTGTGGGTAAGAGGTGATCAGCCTTTGTCATTTCCTCCTAGGATGTTACCGAGGAGATCTATCTCACCTTGAGCCGTGATTAAGGTGACTTGCTCACTTGCAATCTTCTTGTGGTCCGGCTGCCATACTCCTTGAGATTGTCCTTGAGTAGGATTTGATGTATCGTCTTGCGTAGCCAGGTCTTGAAGGCAGATGTGTACTTGTGGTGGATGGATTCTTGCACAGGGGGTGGGTCCAATTCATTGGATGTTGGGGTTGTTTGATTTGCTGGGAGGCCTAGCCCATTGTGAAGGGCTAGGAGTAACACAGCGGTGTTCCTGCTCTCTTGGCTCATCTGCAATTGATATCAGGTCAGTCAGAATAATATGAGATGATAAGAAGATAATGACTTTACCTGAAAGAGGGGCTGTGCCCGTTGGATGAGGTCATAACTGAGTCTGAATGTACCTTGGATTGCTTGAAGGGTGGTCTATATGGATTTAATATCTACCTGTGCGGCGGGCCTAGAGTTCTGAGTAGCGGGACAATTGAGAGCCATTCATCCTTGGTTCCAAGCCCGGTGGGCTGAGCTCGTTTCCATTGGGTTGTTGGTTGTATGGGGATGAGGACGTGTGGATCTGGGATAGTACAGGCGTCTGCATGGGCCCGGAGTAGGTTGGATTGTTGGAAAAGTTGGATCAATTGAGTGGGGCGGGGGTCATTGCATGAGGGCTTCCAAGCAGGATGTTCATGTGGGGCACCAGCAGTGATGATTGATTGGGTCCAAGCGGGTTGTAATTGCTCTCAAGCTGCTCCCATCCGCTGCGGCTATCATTAGGCTGAGATGTCATATCTATATTTTATTCAGAAACAACGGGTGAGTAACATTTTTTTTTGGTTGATAAATAAGTGGAAAAAAAATACTTACCAATTGGTGTTTCAATTTCATAGGATCCAATTGAGTCAACAAGATTGGTTGGGTTGAGGTGGGGGGTATTGAATGGGTGGAGTTGATTGGGGAGGGAAGTTGGAGGGGGGAAGCAAGGTGGGGTTTGAGTTGGAGGGGGGAGAGTTCCGGCTCAGTCGGAGGAAGCAAACCCCGCCCAAGGCAGAGAAAAGAGCTGCGGACTGTGCTACAGGTCCTGTTACAGGTCACATTTTGCGGAGCCTTGCGGGGGGACGCGCAGCCTTGCAGGGCCCGGGCTTGCAGATTTGCGGCTCACCAGTGCTTTTGTGCCCTTGTGCCAAGATTTATTATTCTTAGATAATTGAACATCCAATAAATATAATAAAACAAACATCAATTATCTGGATAATTATAACATAAATAATTAAACAAAATTGGCAAATAAATAAATGAATAAATGAATGCAACATATAAATAATTAAATGCAAATATAAAGAAATAAATAACCAAATATATAAATAGGGGAATAAATATATAAATCAATCAATCATTAAATAATAAGCAAATATTGAAATAAAAATTTAGATAAATAAACAAACAAATAGATAAATATATAAATAAGCAAATAGATAAATATATAAATAACATATCATTTTAATCCTTCGTGTTCATCTTCTTTTTTTACCATGTTCTCTCATTCCTCTCTGGGCCACTCCAATATGGGGCGCATTCCGCCAAATAGTCATGCTGGTAAGAATTTAATTTTTGCTTCTGAGATGGGGTACTTTGTGGGGGGGGGGGGTACTGATGTTTGATATATTGGTCTAATGCTTCAGGATTTGAATCTGTGACCTATCCTGATGGTACATACAGATATAGATGCAACTTTTGCAAATCTAAATGGGCCTTGGAGCAAAAATTTTCCAAACATCTCCAATGTTGCACACATGTTGAAAAAATGAATGAACTGAAAGAACTGAATGGCAGATGGCACATTCTATCCAACATTCTCATAGGGTAGAATCACTGCCTCATGTTTGGAACCAAGGCCCAGATGAGAACTGGTTCTGATGATACACCAATGCTATACCATGCTTCAGATACCCCAGGGCCCTCTCAACATGGTTACAGTGCTGCTGATTTTGATACCAATGACTTACTTGGATTTGGAATGGGGTCTCAAGCCATTGGTGTAGAATATTCAGGTGAAGATGGCATGGAAGAGTGGATTTCAACAGCACTGGTAGCTGGAATGATGGATGAGGAAGTGTCAATCTCTGGTGAGGATGCTCATGGTGAATGTCAGCTGGCTAGTTCAAACCAGTTAACCCTCAACTGGCCAAAATAGTTTGTAACACCCCATCTGCCTATTTTAATACTCTTACATTCATTTTACTTACATTTTTTCAGGTGTCACACTCATTTCACTTGTTTTGTTATTAGCTTAGTCAGCCTCAGATATAAAGTTGTACTCCTCAGACTTTATTGCTCCCCAGACTTTCAGAAGAGAAGATAATAATAAAATACTTTTATTTTACCCATTCCTCTTGAGCTTGAAGATACATCTACACATCACTACTTCCAGCTTGCTTGACCAAAACATATCTACATATCACTGTCTGGACCCTCAAGCCTGAAACTCTCAAAACTTATCACCGGCTGGGCGTAAACTCTTGGACCAGATTCAACCCCATCTACAACTCGGAGACGCTGGTCAATTCCAGAAAATTTCCATCGAGTGGATTTTAATCACCCCGGAGTAACCCACCGCTGACAGTGAAAATGATGCATTGAGAGATGAAGATAGCTCTTCTCAATGGTTTCCATTCAGAAATAAAGATGTAAGTTCATTATTTCTGAATGATTTGATTATTTTGGGAGAGCTTTTGATTATCCACTGAATATACTTACTGCTCTCTCAGTATCTCATGACTGCCCTGATTCTAGGCCACCTTCACAACCTATTTTCCCAAACAATGTATCACCAGATACGTATGGTCATGACCCTCAGCAACATCAAGCTTCCCCATTGGGATAGTATCAAGAGAAACCGGGACTCAATTAGAAAGCTTTTAGACATCAAGCTAAACAAGAATTTGACAGTATTCAATAACACATGCTATTCTCTGAGTCTCAGACACATAATTGGTCATGTGAGTGTGGCTATGCATTTCCACCTTTATTTATATTCCACAAACACAATGGTACATGGGAATAAAAATGTTTAACTGTTATTTTGCTTTTGTCCTCCTGTCTAGGAATTGGCTATCCCAGTAGTCCACCCACATTTACAACTCTACCCACATGATACCAAAGGGAAAAACATTCATGCTCTTTACCAAGGTGCAAAATGGTGTGAACATCTTGAACTAGAACACCGTGTCCAAATGGCTGAAATTCATGGTAAACACTACTACATACTTGAGCCTGTAACACTCAATGGACCAGATGGGCATATTGTGGTGCCAATATTCTTCTACCAGAATGAAAATGGATTACATGCAAAGTGTACTGTAGGCAAATTTACTTCATCAGATCACTACATGATTTTTTTTTCTATATAAGACCCAATATCAAATACAATGACACAGATTTACTGGATGTTCCACATACAAATTCAACAAGATATAATCAAAATTACTGTGGAAAGATGGGTCCTTACTGATGTCACATGGTGACTACAAGATATGGGGTGATATTTAATTATCTGAATAACAGAGCTCAAGTTCACCAATGGATGTACACTAATTGATAGCAATGACAGAATATGGATCATGTGTGCCAATCCCAGTTCCCAATCCTTTGAGGAAGAAGGCAGGGAACAAGATCATCCTCCATGTGCCTATCACACTCTATTCTGATGACACTTCAGGTAACCAGTCCAAAAGGTGGACAAACATGTTTCATACTACTTACATTGGGTGGACTCCCCCCAGAAATGACAAACATGGAATATAACTGTCATTTCATTTCAACATCTAATGTTGCATCTGCATTGGAGATAGGGGAACCTATTTTTGCTGAGATAAAGTGAGCCTTGCATACATTATGAATTGATTATCATAGTATGAAAGCTGAACTTTCATTAAATGTATCCAATTGGACAATGAAGGTGCTATTGGATATGATGCAGGATTGAGACAAGAAGTGCTCTTTATGATTATCCCCCTTGCATTCTTTGACTCACCCATGGCAGCTGAAATCACAAGTACCCCAAATCCAGGGCTGGCCAAAAATCCTTGCCAAATATGTCTTCTACAAGCCAAATCCAAAGAACACCGGTGCTCTTTGGAATTCATCAGGTCCTTCTTTGGGCTTTGTCACTTACCACCAGGCCAACAATGGGAAGAAACAAAGATACAATCCCATGACCTTTGGGATATATATAATGAACAGAGCAAGAATGATTTCAATTTGAAAACTGCAGAGTATGGGTTGAAGGACCAAATAACCCACAAACTGATTGAATTGCAATCTAAACATGTACACAAAAGAGTACACATTGCTGAACTGGCCAGGACTTCACATTCAAGGATATTCAACTCATTCTTGGAACTATCCTAATTTGATGGTTGTAATGACACCCCAGTGGAGATATTACATGTAATATTACTGGGTTCTGTGTAGTATTTATTGGGAGACCTGATGAAAAACCAGATACCAAAGAACAAGCTAATTCAAGTTGAGGCCTGATGCAAATCCTTCCATATGGAGGGCCTAAACATACCTCCCATTCAAGCAAGTGATATGATTTGCCACCATGCCTCCTTTATTGGTAAAGATTTCCAGACCATATTGCAGGTAGCACCATTTTTCTTCTTTCCTTTCATGACGGAAGAAATGAAGGCCCTCTGGTTTTCACTATGCTACTTATCCAGTGTGGTATTTCAGACCTGCATTCCGGACATGGAGACATACATACAAGGACTGGAATTAATTATCAGAGATTTTATGTATCACATAAGTAAAATATCTGGCCAATGGTCAAATAAACACAAGGTCCATATGCTTCTACACCTACCCCAATCCATCAGGAGATTTGGGCCTGCTAGCCTGTTTGCCACAGAGAGATTTGAGAGCTACAATGGGATAGTGCGCACAGCTGTCACACTGCAACTCTCAGTCTCAGTCACACACGGCTCAGCATTTCCTTATGCATCAAACTTTGAATGCAAGACTCAGCTTCAAACTTTCAAGGAACAAATGTGTGACACCTAATCAAAGGGACATTCAAAACTCATTACTCAATCCGGTCCCTGACTCGAAGATTTCCCATTCCGGTGATTCAACGGCTATTTGATGCTTATCCAATAACCCTTACTCAGACTAGCTCAAATGCCTCGACCCTCAGCTTGGCGCTTAACCATTTCCATCAAGCCTTGCACTTACCCTTTACATCACCTGGGAATTTCTATTTGTATCTTCAAACCAGTTTTCATCTTACCAGTTATGCTTTTCATTTGGCTCTCTTCAATCACTTGTTTAAATCTAACTCTGAGTATATACTTTCTTTACTCATCTTTGCACAAAAGCCTCATGTCAACATTTGTCTATAAAAGCAATTGTATTTTGTTTACATTTCCATTTTCCTCACTTAATTAATATAAAATTGTCTTATTTTACCTTCCTTAATCAGTCATCACCCTGATTACTCCAAGTCTTATTTGAAGCCAGTACCTATTTTGTACACCTCATCTTCAAAGTTATTTCAAAGTTATCTTCAAGAATACTTTGACTCAAAGATATCCTCAAGTCGCTTCAAATAATTCCTTCAAATCATCTTCCAGTACCCTTTGCGCTTTGATCAACCAAATCCCCATTGGTACGTTGGGTTGGTTGCATGACAGTATATTAATTAAGTCTTACAACAAGTTTATAGGTCTTTCTCCCTATTATATCTTGTTGCTCAACAGTCAACTTCCTCAACTGTTGATCTCTTTTGGTGATGCAACGTACACCAGTTTGAACTAGGTCACAAGGTCTGGCCAAACACCCCCTGGACCATGACATTGACCAACGCCGAGCCCCCGCAACTCCCATCAGCAATTGGCCTTCTATCAAACAAATTCCTCCTTTGAGGCGAAATCAGAATGCTCCTCTTGACCCACCTTGGCAACTTTCTGATTTGGAGGACTCCTTCACGTTTCAGGAACCAATCAACCAAGGGCAACCTCAGCGACGGGACCCACCTCCTTCACCACCTCCAAACCCTTCAGGTTCCAACAAACCCAACAGGGCGGCCAATGAGTCACCGACTTCAATGTTGGTATCCCTTATCAAGGCCCTGAAAATGGGACTTGGGAGGAGGTAATGGACCTCCCAAGTTTTGGACACCCGGAATGAAAGCTCCCGACAAGTTCAACGGAAAGCAATCTTTGAAACTAAGAGGTTTTCTTCAATCCTGCAAAATCCTCTTCTCTAACGAACTGGCAACCTTCTCCCACGATTTTCAGAAGGTACTTTACGCTTCTTCATGTCTCAGTGGCCAAGCCTCTCAATGGTTCATACTTTACCTCAAATTACTGAGCAGCACCAAACCGGACTGCATCCTCAATAACTGGGAAAAGTTCAAACAACAGCTGTTCAAATTGTTTGGAGACCCTAATGAAGTTTGGAATGCCAAGTTCAAACTCAATTCTCTTTTGATGAAGGAGAACGGTAAAGCCTTGACCTACATTGCCCAGTTCCAAGTCTTACAATCCCACATCAACTGGAACAACACGGCTCTTCTTTTTCACTTCCGGAAAGGCCTACCCTCTCAAATCACCGACCAGCTTGCATTCAGTGGTCATCAAATCTTGACACTCCAACACCTCATCAATTGCACTATCAAGTTGGACAACTGCTATCACAACCGGTCTTGAACCAAGAAGACCGGGCATTGATAAATGCACGCCCCCCCGGGCACGCCCACGCCCAACGCACGCCAATAAAAAAAAGGTGTGCTGCCCGCACGCCTTTTTTTTATCGGTGTGCGGGCTGCACGCCCATTGGCGTGCAACACTTCAGGCGTGCGGTCGCACGCCCTGTTCTGAACAGGGCGTGCGGTTCACACGCCCTGTTCAGAGCAGGGCGTGCGGTTCACACGCCCTGTTCAGAACAGGGCGTGCGGTTCACACGCCCCGTTCAGAAAAGGGTGTGCGAACCGCACACCCTTCCTATGTATATAGGCAGGGGCGTGCCCCTGCCTATATACATGCTGATGTCATGCATACACATGGATGTACGCATGACATCAGCTCCGGTCGAGGAATACAGCCTCCTCGACTGGAGGGGATCCCTCCGGTTGAGGAGGTTGTACAACCTCCTCGACCGGGAGGGAATCCCTCCGGCTGAGGAGGTCCTACAGCCTCCTCAACCGGGGGGGATCCCTCCGGTCCTTGACTTGAGGGAATCCCTCCGGTTGAGGAGGTTGTACAACCTCCTCGACTTGAGGGAGTCCCTCCGGTCGAGGAGGTTGTACGACCTCCTCAATTGGAGGGATCCCCTCCAGTTAAGGAGGTTGTACGACCTCCTCAATTGGAGGGATCCCCTCCATTCGAGGAGGTTGTACGACCTCCTCAATTGGAGGGATCCCCTCCAGTCAAGGAGGTTGTACAACCTCCTCAATTGGAGGGATCCCCTCCATTCGAGGAGGTTGTACGACCTCCTCAATTGGAGGGATCCCCTCCAGTTAAGGAGGTTGTACGACCTCCTCAATTGGAGGGATCCCCTCCATTCGAGGAGGTTGTACGACCTCCTCAATTGGAGGGATCCCCTCCAGTCAAGGAGGTTGTACAACCTCCTCGGCCGGAGGGGATCCCTCCGGCCGAGGAGGGTGTACCTTGACCGGGAGGGAATCCCTCCGGTCGAGGAGGTTGTACACCCTCCTCGGCCGGAGGGATCCCCGGTTGAGGAGGTTGTACAACATCCTCGACCGGGAGGGAATCCCTCCCGGTTGAGGAGGGTGTACAACCTCCTAGACCGGGGGGGATCCCTCCCGGTCGAGGGGCTTGCAGTCCTCCCTGGCAGGCGTGCGGCTGCACCCCATCCTTGGGGGTGTCGCATGCCTGTAGATGGGCGTGCAAGCTGCACGCCCATCTACAGGCGTGCCCACGCCCAAGGATGGGAGTGCAGCCCGCACGCCGATAAAAAAAAAGGCGTGCGGGCTGCACGCCTTTTTTTTAAGGGCGTGCGTGGGCGTGGGCGTGCCCGGGGGGGGCGTGCATTTATCAATGCCCAAGAAGACCAATTTCACTCCTCCAACGCAAGATCAATACTCAAGGAAATCTTTGAATTCAACCTCAAAGAAGATCCACCCCGCAACATCAAAGCCTTCCTTGACGTCAAACCCCCAACAACCTCAAACCAGGATTCCTCAAGAGATCTCAAAGGTGCTCAACACCAAAGGGGTCCTCAAGGCGACTGAAAAAGAGAGAAGGGAAAAAGAGGGATTTTGTATGTATTGCGGTGGGAAGCATCAATTGGATGCTTGTGTTAAAAGAGCAGCCCGTGAGGCAGCTAAGTTGTCAAAAAATTAATGAGTAGTTCTCTTATGATTTGCAAAGAAAACTACTTATCTTCTACTTTCCCACAAATCACCCTTTGAGCTTGTGAGATGACTGAGAGTGTTCCACGTTTGAGATTTATTCTATTTGATTCTTTGAGTCAACCGTACAGGGTCCTTCTTGACTCTGGTGCTAATGTGTCTTTTATTAGTTTGACATTTGCCAAACAACAGTCCCTTCAGCTCACTGAGACATCAAAATCCCCGATTTTCTTGGTAAGTTCTTTGAAGGAGCCCAGTTTCTGGGTTTTGAAGAAGGCGAAGTGGATCTTTCAATTTAAATCTTTTCCCAGCTTAGAATGGGATTTTTTAGTCTTGGATGCCCAAGGGATGGATGATACCATCCTTGGCCATGAATTTCTGGTGCATTGGAACCCAGATGTTAACTGGCAAGAAGGAGTAATTAACCTTTGACCCAAAATACCTCCAGTCACTAAATCTCCTCTCCCAGTCAAAAAAGAATTAAACAGCTTACCCGACTATTTCATTCAGTTAGATGGCACTTTTCCGCCAGGAGACTTTGAATATCCTGCCTCTCCCTCTTCCATTTCCTCAAAAGATCATGGGGTAATTGCTTTTCTCTAACTTACCTCTCACTTCCTTCTTCAAAGAGAAGGAATCACCTTCATTTAAAGGTTTTCTGTACTCCCTGATCCTCTCACATCCTCCCTCAACAACTATTCCAAGCCTTGAGGAAGATGACGAGATCAAAGACCTCGAAACCATCCAAAAGACTCTTCTCCCCATCTACCATAACTTTGCTGATGTTTTTTCCCCTTTGAGAGCGGATAAACTCCCTCCTCAAAGACCACATGATCACCAGATCAAACTCATAGGTCCGGAACCTCCGCCTGGCCCAGTCTATTTGCTCTCAAAGCAAGAATCTGCTGAGATTTGAAGCTACATTGCGGAAAATGTAGGAAAAGTTTTCCTTCGACCAAGCAAGTTGAACACAGGTTCTCCTGTGCTTTTTGTCCCTAAGAAGGATGGGTCCCTCAGACTCTGTGTGGACTGCAGGAAGCTGAATAATGTTACTCGAAAGAATTCTTATCCAGTTCCTCCCATGTCTCACCCTCTTACTCTCTTCCATGGAGCTACTCACTTCTTGAAGTTCGATCTTCAAGGTGCCTATAATTTGGTTTGAATCGCCGAAGGCCATGAATGGCTAACGGCTATGAGGACCAGATTTGGTAATTATGAGTCACTGCCAGCATAATTTCCTAGGATGAAGCCATCCCAGTTAAACTGGGATGCAATCAACCAATTTAAACTTGGTTGAAATCAACTGATGAAATATGAATCCAAGGGACCCCCCTTGGTTTTATATTTCATTGGTTGAGGTCAACCTGCTTTAAATTGGTTGTTTGCAACCTTAGTTTAACTGGGATGAAATCAACCTAGGCAATTATGCTGGCAGTGAGTATACTGTAATGCCCTTTGGGCTGTGCAATGCTCCCTCCACTTTTGAGAACCTTGTCAACAATATATTTTCTGACATTTTTGAAGTATACATAGTTGTCTACCTCGACGATATTTTGGTTTACTCAAAGAACCTTGAAGACCACACTTCCCATATCAAAGAAGTGCTTCAAAAACTTCAAGAAAATAACCTTTTCGCCAAGCTGTCGAAATGTGGATTTCACAACTCATCTCTACATTTCCTTGGGGTAGTCATCTCTACTGATGGTATCAGTATGGACTTGGAAAAATGTCAAAAAGTCCTCAACTGGGCCAAACCCTTGAGTGTTAAAATACTCCAAGGTTTCCTTGGTTTTGCTAATTTTTATTACAAATTTATAAAGAATTATTCAAAAACCATAGTGAACCTTACTAATCTCCTTCAAAAGGATTCTCCTTTCATTTTCACAGTCAAAGCTGAATGGGAGTTTAATACTCTCAAGAAAGCTTTTACTACCGCACCAATTCTGGCTCACTTCAGTGAGATGTGTAAAACTGTCACGCTACAACCAATGGGCTCAGCTTCGACTACTCATCAAACTTCGAAATGCTCCTCAGCCTTGAATGCATACTCAGCTTCGGCAAATGCATCTTTGACATTCATCTTACTTCACATGCAATTGCGTGACATTTAACTCAACAAACATCTTTGACATTTAGTCAACCTTCTTCAAACTAGCATTTCTAAAAACTAGGAATTGCTTGATCTGGTGATCCTCAGTATCTTCAAACTAATCAATAAACCTTCTCCGATTAGCACTCAAGATCTGAACTCTCAGCCTGGCACTTACCCTCTTTCATCAAGCCTCACACTTAACCTTACCTTATCACCTAGGATTAACTCATCACTTCCCTGTTCAAAGTTCACTTACATCACATGTTCAAATCAATCATATTCATAGTCACAGCATTGTTGTTTCAACCTCTTTGGTACTCTTTTCATATCCGTGTATTTACTCCACACTTGTATTTTACCTCGACACTCATTCATCACTCAGATTCAACAGTAGTCTTCTTTTGAATATAAATACTATTGTACTTTTCTCTTCATTATCTTTTCCTCAGTTAATTATAATAAAAAGATTTTACGCATCAAACCCTTTGAGTCCAACTTGACCCATTACCTTGAGTTGTGCTCATAGACTTCCTCGAGTCTTTTATCCTTGAACTTATCTTTGAACCTTCTTCAAACTTATCTTCATCAATCCTAGCCTCATTTTTCCTTTGCGCTTCGACCAGCTAAATCCCCTTAGTACGTTGGGTTGGTCGCATGAAAGTATTATAATTAACTCAATACAACAAACTTACAGACCTTTCCATCTGTGTTTGTTGCTACAACAGCTTCACTGTTGTAATTTCTTCCGGTAATGCAACGTACTCCTGTTCAAACTAGGTCCCTTGGCCCCGCTGAACATCAGCTCAACCAAGAAATTTATTGTTGACAAGCTCAATGAACTCCAACCAACAGTCAACCCTTGATCAAACAAGTCCCTCCATCCACTTGCAATCGGAACGCTGCCATCGATCCATTGTCAAACCTATCTGATTCGGATGGATCTTCAACTCACCCTGGGGTTTCCACCAATAAAGGTTGCCCTCGAAGACAGGAACCCCCTCGCCGACCACCGCCTCCTTCGGACTCCGAAGATCACAACCAAGCCTCCGATGAATCACCTTCAACGATATTAGTCAACCTCATCCAGGCCTTGAAGAAAACCAAAGGAAGTAGTGGGGCACCGAAGTTCCAAACCCCTGGAATGAAGGCCCCGGACAAGTTTGACGGCGAAAACTCTTTGGAATTGCAAGGCTTTTTACAGTCTTGCAAAATTCTCTTCTCAAACAACCCCGCCACCTTCTCCCTTGATTGACAGAAGGTGTCAAATGCTTCATCGTATTTGGGAGGTCAAGCCTCTCAATGGTTCAAACCTTACCTCAAACTCCTCGGCAGCAAGAGTCCGGACTGTATCCTCAACAACTGGGACAGATTCGAACAACAGTTGTTTACCCTGTTCGGGGACCCAAATGAAGTTCGCAATGCAGAGTTTGAACTCAACGCTCTTTTGATGAAGGACACCGGCAAGGCCTCGACATACATCTCCCAGTTTTGAGTCCTCCAATCGCATATCAACTGGAACGACGCGGCTCTGGCATTTCATTTTTGAAAAGGACTACCGGCCCGAATCACTGATCAGCTCGCTTTCAGTGGTCATCGACTTTTGACACTCCAACAGTTAATCGATCGAACCATCGAGTTGGAAAACTGCTATCACAACAAGTCTCAATCCAAGAAGACCAAGGCAACTCATTCAAAAGAGGATGAACCTTTGAAGCAATTGTTCAACAAACCAGCTTTGAAGAAACCTCACCAATCCAAACCCTCAACCTCAACACACCCTCAAGCTCGAACCAAAATGCCTCAAGATATCAAGAAGGTCCTCAACACCAAGGGTAACCTCAACTCAGAGGAGCGGGCAAGGAGGGAGAAGGATGGGTTATGTATGTATTGTGGGGGAAAGAATCAGTTAGACGCTTGTTCAAAAAGAATTGCCCGTGAAGCAGCTAAGTTGTCAAAAAATTAGATTGTAGTTCTCTTAAGACTTGCAAAGAAAACTACTCACTTCTTCATTTCCCGCGAGTCAACCTTTGAGCTTGTGAGGCCACTGACAGTGTCCCAAGTTCGAGATTTATCCTTTTTGATTCTTTGAATCAACCTTACAGAGTCCTATTGGATTCTGGAGCTAATGTTTCTTTCATTAGCTCTTCTTTTGCCAAATCACAGTCCCTGTCGCTCACTGAGATACCTAGTTTCCCGGTTTTCTTGGTAAGTCCTTTGAAGGACCCCAGCTTTTGGGTCTTGAAGAAGGCAAGGTGGACTTTTCAATTCAAATCTTTTCCCAGCTTCAAATGGGATCTCATAGTCCTGGAGGCCCAAGGAATGGATGACACCATACTTGGCCATGACGTCCTGGTTCATTGGAATCCAGATGTTAACTGGAAAGAAGGAGTAATTAACCTTTGAACCGAAGCATCCCAATCAACTAACCTCTCTTCTCCCGTCAAACAAGACTTGAACAGCTTACCTGACCGTTTCATTGAGTTAGATGAAACTTTTCAGCCAGGAGACTTCGAATATCCTGAATTTCCCTCTTCCGTTTCTTCGAATGATCACGGAGTAATTGCTTATTGCTCTAACTTATCTTTCCCATTGTTCTTCAAAGAGAAGGACTTACCTTCATTGAAAGGGTTTGTGTACTCCCTGATCTTGTCTCATCCTCCTTCAACGGCTATACCCAGCCTCAAAGATGATGATGATTTTGAAGACCTCGAAATCATCCAAAAGACACTTCCAAGCATCTACCATGAATTTGCTGATGTTTTTTCTCCTATCCGAGCGGATAAACTTCCTCCTCATAGGCCTTATGATCATCAGATCAAACTTTCAGGTCCGGCGCCTCCGCCTGGCCCAGTCTATTCTCTTTTGAAGCAGGAATCTTCCGAGCTTCGAGACTACATTGCGGAAAATGTAGGAAAAGGTTTCCTTCGACCAAGCAAGTCAAATACAGGCTTGCCTGTTCTCTTTGTCCCTAAACAAGATGGTTCTCTTTGACTTTGTGTTGATTACAGAAAACTGAATAATGTCACTCGTAAGAATGCTTATCCAGTGCCTCCTATGGCCCATCTCTTGACACTTTTTCATGGAGCTACTCACTTCTCGAAGTTCAATCTTTGAGGAGCATACAATTTGATTCGGATTGCCGAAGGGCATGAATGGCTTACTGCCATGAGAACTCGTTTTGGTAGCTTCAAGTATACTGTAATGCCTTTTGGGCTTTGCAATGCTCCTTCTACTTTCCAGAATTTTGTCAACAATATCTTTGCTGACATCGTCGAAGTATATGTCGTGGTATACCTCGATGATATTCTAGTTTACTCAAAAAGCCTCGAAGATCACACTTCCCATATCAAGGAAGTGCTTCGACGGCTTCGAGCTAACATTTTGTTCGCGAAATTATCGAAATGTGAATTTCATAATTCTTCGCTTCACTTTCTCGGGGTTATCTTCTCCACAGACGGTATCGCTATGGACCCTGACAAATGTCAAAAGGTCTTAGACTGGCCCAAACCTTCCAGTGTTAAAACACTTCAAGGATTCCTTGGTTTTGCTAATTTTTATCGCAAATTTATAAAGAATTACTCCAAAACTATTGTGAACCTTACTAATCTTCTTCGAAAGGATATTCCTTTTGTTTTTACAGTCGAAGCAGAACGAGAGTTTAACACTCTCAAGAAAGCTTTCACTTCAGCACCCATCCTGGCTCACTTCAGTGAGAAGTGTAAGACTATCGTCGAAACAGACGCTAGTGATTACGCAGTTGCAGGTGTTATTTCCCAACTCTCCGGTTCTTCAAAGCATTTTCACCCTGTAGCCTTTGAATCAAGGAAGCTACAATCCGCTGAACTCAATTATGAGATTCATGATAAGGAACTTCTCGCAATTGTCCATTGCTTGAAGAAATGGCGCTCTTATTTGCTCAGTCTTCTCGAACCATTCGAGATATTGACTGATCATAACGCTCTTACATATTTCATGAGCACTAAAGTTCTTACTCGCTGGCAAATTCGATGGTCTGAATTTCTTTCCGAATTTCATTTTACCATCACCTATCCACCGGGCAAATTAGCAGTAATCCCAGATGCTTTGTCACCAACTTTTACCCTTTGGAGGGGGGAGACTTTGCTGACAATAATCCTGACAATGTTCGAATTTTATTTCATTCTGATCCCCAAGTAACTCTTAATTCCATCCATTTTAAACAGCTTCAACAGAACTTCCTTGAGATCGTTAAAGCTCAAAAGGATGATCCTGTTTGTCAAGATCTTCGAAGGAATACTCCAAAGTATTACACTATTGAAGATAGTGATACACTTCTGTATAAGGGCAGGCTAGTTATACCTGACAACCCTCAGATCAAACTGGATATCTTCAAATCAAGACATGATTCACCATTAGCTGGTCATTTTGGTCAAGACAAGACTTACCAATTAATAGCTCGAGACTTCTATTGGCCTGGTATGGTCAAGGATGTAAAAGATTATGTTAACCGTTGTCATACTTGCAATAGGAACAAATCCTCAAAGCATAGGAAGTATGGGTTGCTTCAACCACTTCCGATTCCGCCTTTTCCTTGGCATTCACTTTCTATGGACTTCATTTCTCAACTTCCATTGTCAAATGGTCATGATGCTATCCTCGTGATAGTAGATCGCTTCTCGAAGATGTCATTATTTCTTTGAAGCAAGACTACTTGTAACTCGCAAGACCTTGCTAACCTGTTCATTGAACATGTATTCTCAAAGCATGGTCTTCCTGATAACATAGTCAGCAATTGTGGCTCATTGTTTGTTTCAGGTTTCTGGACTTCACTCTGTCAACAACTGGAGATACCTCGAAACCTCTCAACAGCCTATCACCCTGAATCAGATGGTCAGACTGAAAGAGTCAATCAGATCCTCGAACAATATCTTCAAATGTTCGTCATTTATCAACAGGACGACTAGAGCCAATGGCTCTCATGAGCTGAATTCGCTTACAACAACGCCACTCATTCTTTGACCCGACAATCCCCTTTCCAAAACATCTACGGCAGAAATCCCATCTTCAATCCTATCCACATTTCCCCTTCCACTCCTGCCGCCGATTACCTCTCCAACCTCAAGCTTCTTCAAGAGCACCTTTGAACTAACCTCGAAGCAGCCAGCCAACGATATAAAATTCAAGCCAACAAACTTCGAATCAAATCACCAAAGTACAACATTGGCGACAAAGTCTGGCTCGACACTCGTAACATCAGATCGACTCGACCAACTAAGAAACTTTCGGAAAGAAAACTTGGTCCCTTCTCTGTTGAATCAATTGTTTCGAAGAACACTTACAAACTATCTCTCCCTTTGAAGTGGAAAGCTATTCACCCAGTGTTTCATGTATCACTCCTTGAGCCGGCTAAGGATCTTTTCCCGGGCAAGGCTCATCCCCCTCCAGAACCTGTTAATGTTCAAGATCACCTCGAGTGGGAAGTCAGTCATATTCTTGATTCAAGACTACGCAAAGGCAAACTAAAATATCTAGTCGAATGGACTGGATACCAGTCTGACGAAGATCAAACCTCTTGGGAACCAGCACATCATCTTTGAAACTCTCCTGACTTGGTTCAAGATTTTCATTCGACTTATCCTCAAAAACCTCGTCAATCCTCTTAACACTCCTCTTTCCTCTCTCTTTCGCCTTTTCACTTTTTTCCCTTATCTCCTTTTCTTTTATTGTTATCCTCTCATTAAAACCTCCTTATTTTAAAAAATACTCAAAACTTCAAAACACAACTTTTCCTTTTCTCTCTCTTTTCCCTCTCTTCATTCAAAACACTCCTTCAAATAAAAACACTTAATTAATTAACACTTCTTTCTTTTTTCTCTTGTATCTAATAAATTAAAAAAATAATAAATAAATAAATAGAAATAAATAAATATATATATATATATAAATAAATTGTATCAAAATAACTAAATTATTCATCCTTTATCTTTCTCTCCGCTTCTTCCCAATTCTCTGTCAACTCCTTTATCAATTCCCTAAACTCTTCCATATCCTCCTCATTGATCAAGTTTGACACTCTCTTTGCGATTTGAACCTGATTCAGCTGATGTTCTTCAAAGATCAAACCAAACTTCTTCGAACAATCCTTCCTCGATTTCTTCTTTCCCCATCCTTCTTCTCTCTCCAACTCCTCTTTGTATTGCCTCTTCCTCAAACCTCCCTCTTCAAAATTCTCAGTCAAACTTCGAGAATTGGTGGTCGCAGGTGGTACTCGATATTCAACCCTTTCTTCAACCCTTTCTTCAACCCTCTCTTCAATCCTCTCTTCAATCCTTCCCTCGACTCTTTCTTCTTCTTCTCTTTCTCTTCTCTCTCCTTTGACATCCCTTCTCTCTTCTTTGACTCCTATCACACCCTCAACACCTTCCTCGACCCTCCACCACTCCGGGTTACCTTTGAGCAAGACGATTGGATCGGGCTCATTGTATGGTGGTGGTGGTGGTGGAGTCATGGTTGTGTATCTTCAATACGGACCTATCATTGCTGAAAAAAAAAATGTATTAGGTAACTCAACCCTTAAAATTTTAATCCTTCTTTGAACTCACCCAAATCTGGCGTATCCTTGGGATCTGGCGTATCCAACAAACTCGGCAACCGATAATTGACAGGTCAAGCGGTCCTTCTAGGGCGGCGTCGAACGTGAATAATGGATGGCGATGGCGATGGTGGTAGGCGAGATTGTTCTGGGGCTGGTAGGCGAGGGGAAGCAGGAGGACGACTGGTACTTATAGGGGGAATGGATGGAGCAGTCAGTGATTCAAAGGGAAAGCCATGTGGAAAAATACAAGGAACCCTAGTTATTCGACAACCTTTGCATTTGGATCAATCACCTCAAGTCGCAGTGCTTGGCTTGCACTCCAGGTTCTGCCGGACACATCTTTGACATCGTTGATCTAACACTTCAAGACCTTCCATTTTTTCTTTTTTCTCTGTTTCTTCTTTTTTCTTCTTCTTCTTTGATATTGGTAGTTGTATGGTGGGAATAAGTAGTGGTAGTGTGGGAAGTAGGATTGTGGGAATTATCTTCTTGGACCCTCGCAGGAGCTCGGCAGTCTTTATACCCGGGCATCTGTCACGCTACAACCAATGGGCTCAGCTTCGACTACTCATCAAACTTCGAAATGCTCCTCAGCCTTGAATGCATACTCAGCTTCGGCAAATGCATCTTTGACATTCATCTTACTTCACATGTAATTGCGTGACATTTAACTCAACAAACATCTTTGACATTTAGTCAACCTTCTTCGAACTAGCATTTCTAGAAACTAGGAATTGCTTGATCTGGTGATCCTCAGTATCTTCAAACTAATCAATAAACCTTCTCCGATTAGCACTCAAGATCTGAACTCTCAGCCTGGCACTTACCCTCTTTCATCAAGCCTCGCACTTGACCTTACCTTATCACCTAGGATTAACTCATCACTTCCCTGTTCAAAGTTCACTTACATCACATGTTCAAATCAATCATAGTCATAGTCACAGCATTGTTGTTTCAACCTCTTTGGTACTCTTTTCATATCCGTGTATTTACTCCATACTTGTATTTTACCTCGACACTCATTCATCACTCAGATTCAACAGTAGTCTTCTTTCGAATATAAATACTATTGTACTTTTCTCTTCATTTTCTTCTCCTCAGTTAATTATAATAAAAAGATTTTACGCATCAAACCCTTTGAGTCCAACTTGACCCATTACCTTGATTTGTGCTCATAGACTTCCTCGAGTCTTTTATCCTCAAACTTATCTTTGAACCTTCTTTGAACTTATCTTCATCAATCCTAGCCTCATTTTTCCTTTGCGCTTTGACCAGCTAAATCCCCTTAGTACGTTGGGTTGGTTGCATGACAAAAACCATTGTTGAAACTGACGCAAGTGACTATGCCATTCACTGCAGAGATTATTGTATCAGATTCTCAAATCTGGCATTACATCAGTTAAAAAACTCTGTAATCATATCAGACAAAGCTGGTATTGTATCTACCACAACTGATATTATATCTACCTATTATGATATTATGTCTATCATCAGGGATATTACATCAGTTGGAACTATTTAATATCAACATGACTGAATTGATCTCAGATTTTTCCGTCTGATGTAATACCCATGGGCCAAAATATTATGTTAGATGCAAAAAACTGATATACAGTCAGGGATGTTGATATGTAATTGCATCAACTGATGCAATATCTTTCATGATAGACATTACATCATGCAAGGTAGATATAATATCAGTTTTGGTAGATAAAATACCAGTCTTGTCTGATATAATATCAGATTGTTTCAACTGATGTAATGCCAGATTTGGGAATCTGATACAATCATACTGGCAGTGATTGCAGGTGTTATATCTCAATCCTCCGCTTCTTCAAAGCATATTCACCCTGTAGCTTTCAAATCAAGGAAGCTAAAATGCGCTGAACTCAATTATGAGATTCATGATAAGGAACTTCTTGCAATTGTCCATTGCTTGAAAAAATGGCGCTCTTATTTGCTCAGTCTCCTCAAACCTTTCAAGATTTTGACTGACCATAATGCCCTTAAGTATTTTACAAGCACTAAAGTTCTTACTTGCAGGCAGGCTCGTTGTCTGAACTTCTTTCCGAGGTTAATTTTACTATAAACTATTGACCTGGAAAATTAGCAGTAGTTCCAGATGCTTTGTCATGTTGACACAACGTTTATTCCTCGGAGGGGAGAGCCTTCGCTGATAATAACCCTGCTAATGTTTGAACTATATGTTCTTCTGCTTCCCCTGGTATATCTCTTAAATCAATACATTTGGGACAACTCAACAAAGTATTCCTTGAGTTAGTTCAAACGCAGAAGGATGACCCTGTTTGTTGTAAACTTTGAGGAAATGACTCAAAGGACTATACAGTTGACAAAGATGACGTGCTCCTTTATAAGGGCAGGTTTGTTGGTCCGAATGATCCTTGAATCAAGACATGATTCCCCCCTAGCTGGTCACTTTGGCCAGGATAAGACTTACCAACTTATAGCTCTAGACTTCTATTGGCCAGGAATGGTCAAGGATGTAAAACATTATGTAAACTGTTGTCACACTTGCAATAGGAACAAATCCTCAAATCATCAGAAGTATGGGTTGCTTCAACCACTTCCAATTCCACCATTTCCTTGGCACTCTCTCTCTATGGACTTTATCTCTCAACTCCCTCTTAGTGATGGTCATGACGCTATCCTGGTGATAGTGGATTGTTTTTTGAAGATGTCTCTATTTCTTCAAACTAAGACTACTTGTAACTCATTAGACCTTGCAAAATTGTTCATCAAACATGTTTTCTCAAAGCATGGTCTCCCGGAAAATATAGTCAGCAATTGTGGCTCATTTTTTGTTTCAGGTTTCTGGACTTCGCTCTGCCAACAACTCAAAATCACTCGTAACTTATCAACTGCCTATCACCCCAAATCAGATGGTCAAACCAAGCAAGTCAATCAAATCCTCAAACAATACCTTTGAATTTTTGTCATTTATCATCAGGACGACTGGAGCCAATGGCTTGCCTTAGCCAAATTTGCCTACAACAACGCCACTCAATCCTCAACTCAACAATCACCGTTTCAAATACTCTATGGTCAAAATCCAACCTTTGATTCAATTCACCTTTCACCTTCAACTCCAGCCTCCAACTATCTCTTGAACCTCAAGCTGCTTCAAGATCAACTTTGAATCAACCTCAAAGCAGCCAGTCAAAGATAAAAGCTTCAAGCCGATAAAATTTGACTCAAATCCCCAGCTTACAACATTGGAGATAAAGTATGGCTTGACTCCAGCAACATTCAATCAACTCAACCCACCAAAAAACTCTCCAAACAAACATTAGGTCCTTTCACCATTGAATCAGTCATCTCGAAGAACGCTTACCGACTCACCCTTCCCTCAAAGTGGAGCGCTATCCACCCAGTCTTTCATGTATCACTCCTAGATCCAGCTAAGGTTCTTTTCCCGGGCAAGACTCATCCCCCTCCAGAACCTGTTAATGTTCAAGATCACCTCGAGTGGGAAGTAAGTTGTATCCTCGATTCAACATGACTCAAAGGCAAACTACAATATCTTGTCAAATGGACTGGATTCCAGTCTGACGAAGATCGAACCTCTTGGGAACCAGCACAACATCTTGAAACTCTCCTGCCTTGGTTCAAGACTTCCATACCACGTATCCTCGAAAACCTCGGCAATCCTCTTAAAACTTTATCTCACTCTATTTCACTTTTTTCACTTTTTTCCTTTTTTCTCTTTGTTCTTTCTCTCATAAATCTTGTAAACACTCTCTTAAATTGTCAAATTAAAAAAAAAAAAAAAAAAACTCAAATCTTTTTTCTTATCTCTCAACATTTTAAAATAATAAAAAAATTAAATAATAAACTAATAAAATAATAACTAAATAATAACTAAATAAACAATAAACCACTCTATTCTTCTTCATCTTCCTCCTTCAATTTCTTCTCAGCTTCTTCCCAACTTTCCTTCAACTCCTTCACCAATAACATAAACTCCCGCATATCATTTTCTACAACCAAGTTTGACATCCGCTTCGCAATTTGAACCTGAATCATCTGATGCTTGTTGAAGATTGAACTGATCTTCAACGCTTCTTTGGTCCTCAACTTCTTGCAGGACCAACTTTTGTCCTTCTCCAACTCTTCTTCGTAAATTTGCTTCCTCAAACTACCTCCTTTGACAAACCTTCAGTTAAAACTTGAGCATTGGTTTCCCTATCTTCATTTTCCACTCCCCTTTCCTCCTCTTCCACTCTTTCCTCATTGTCGACTCCATTCTCTTCTTCCCTTCTCTCCTCTTCTTCCACTCTTCTCCCCTCCTCGACTTCCCTTTCCTCGACTCTCTCTTCTTCAATGATTGCTCTGACAATAGCTCCGACTCCTTCTACGGCTCCTTCAATGACTCAATCCACCTCCGTATTGTTAGACTGTTCAAGCAAAACAATTGGGCCCGGTTCATCATACAGCGGCGGTGGTGGAGGTGTCATGGTTGTGTATCTTCAATACGGCCCTAACAACGCTAATAAAGCAAAATACACTATTATCAGCAATCTCAAAAGTACATTTTTCTCTTTGTCACTTACCTAAATCTCCTGGTTGTTCCAACTCTGGAGTCCCAAGTAAATTCGGTATCCAATAATTTACTCAAGTGATGGCTCTTCTTGGAGGAGCACCTCAAATTTGGACGATGGATGGCGATCTGGATGGTGGTGGTATTGGAGGAATTGTGGTTGACACAGTGCAACTACTTATAGCCAAAATGCGCAGAGCATCCTCCGAATCAAAAGAAAACCCATGTTTGAAAACACAGGGCACCCTAACTTCGACACATCTCGCACTTTGACCTATATCCTCTTGTCGCAGTACTTGGCAAGCACGTCAAGTTCTGTCAAATACACCTTTGGCATATCCGCTCAATGACCTTGACTTCTGGCATTTCTGTTTTCTTCTTTTTTTTCTCTCTATCTGTTTCTGTTCTTCTTCTTTACTTCAATTAATTATTAGTAGTGTGGGGAAGTAAGATGGTGGGAATTCTTTACCTTCAACCCTTGCAGGAGCTTGGCTTTGTATACCCAGGAATCTGTCATGCTGCAACTCTCAGTCTCAGACACACACGGCTCAGCATTTCCTTATGCATTGAACTTTGAATGCAAGACTCAGCTTCAAACTTTCAAAGACCAAATGCGTGACACCTAATCAAAGGGACATTCAAAACTCATTGCTCAATCCGGTCCCTGACTCAAAGATTTCCCATTCTGGTGATTCAACGGCTATTTGATGCTTATCCAATAACCCTTACTCAGACTAGCTCAAATGCCTTGACCCTCAGCTTGGCGCTTAACCTTTTCCATCAAGCCTTGCACTTACCCTTTACATCACCTGGGAATTTCTATTTGTATCTTCAAACCAGTTTTCATCTTACCAGTTATTCTTTTCATTTGGCTCTCTTCAATCACTTGTGTACATCTAACTCCAAGTATATACTTTCTTTACTCATCTTTGCACAAAAGCCTCATGTCAACATTTGTCTATAAAAGCAATTGTATTTTCTTTACATTTCCTTTTTCCTCACTTAATTAATATAACATTGTTTTACGTTACCTTCCTTAATCAGTCATCACCCTGATTACTCCAAGTCTTATTTGAAGCCAGTACCTATTTTGTACATCTCATCTTCAAAGTTATTTCGAAGTTATCTTTGAGAATACTTCGACTCAAAGATATCCTTGAGTTGCTTTGAATAATTACTTTGAATCATCTTCCAGTCCCCTTTGCGCTTCAATCAACCAAATCCCCATTGGTACTTTGGGTTGGTCGTATGACAACAGCATCAATTCACTCAAATTGACAAGCACCAAGCCGGGATTTGGCCCACTCATTTTCTAAATATCAAATAGAGAGGCTATTGTTTTCTGGTGCATATGTGTATGATGTTAAATCAAGGGGATACTTTCAAGCATCTTCACATGTTACAAATATATTTCATCAAAATTTACTAATTCAAAAGTCGTTTGGTTACAACTCCACATTGATCAAAGGCAGGATTGTGTAGCCATACATACAAAACACAAAATTGAACCAAGCTGATATTGAACAGATACCTGAAATACTGGTGGACAGATTCCCTACCCACAAAATCAGGAAAGTGTCAGAAATCAAATTGAATCCCAAGGAAATAATTCATGAGGGGATGTTTTATCTGGTGAGTCAAAAGCTGCAAGATTGAATATGCACTTTCAGATTTACATTGTGCAATAAGCACCCAAGAATAATGATATGATTACTTTGTGACATGAAAATAGGAGCATGGACAGCAAAATAGAGCAAATGAAATTGCATGTGTGCAATCAATCTGGGAGGTGTCACCAGGAAATGAAATTTATTTGACGGCAAGTGGAATGTTGGCGTGGGCACATAAACAGCCATACTAACATGGCTACCTTGGCAAAAAAGGACCACATCAACTCTTGTACCTGTTTGTGTAAGTCATTCCTATTATCAAAAGGTTTCCCAAAATACACTTCACTGAGAAAACAGACATGTGTCTTATTTGCATAATTCCATGGCGGACTTAGTTAATCAAATTTTGCCTCAATGTCCAGCACAACTGTTTTGAAGGAGGTTGTACTGCAGTGGAAGCACCTGTTCCTGTCAACAAGAGGCATGAGGGCACATCCACGTGTCATCACATACAGCACACTAATCAACACAGTTATCTTTTGAATGCTTTTTCACATCATGAAGCTGAAAATCACTGCAATGAATCTGGCTTGTGGCCTAAGGTGATTCCTCAGGGGCAAATGATGCAAGCTTTACATGAAGGCCTTCATAAATGGTGGAACAAACAAAATGATGGTCATCACAGTGATTAAAAGGAAGCATGTTTATTTAATTGTATCTCTTTGAAAAAATGTCTAATAGTGTCCACAGTTGATTGAGACATTTAAGCAAGAAAGATGGAGTGGAGGGTGACTTAGTGAAATTCCCTTGGAAATATAAATATCAAGAGGTATTGCAATACCTCTTGGAATTTAAATAAAACAATGGAAAAAAATCATAGTAATATGGTTATATCTTAGATGAGATTCCCTTGTAAATACATGTAGCTCATGACCAATTGGAACCCCTCTTGACAGAAAAAAAAGCATGCAAAAAAATCACAAAAGTTTGTTTATATCTCAGATGAATTTCCCTTTTCAGTATACATCATGCAACAAAATCACAACAGTATGTATATATCTCAGATGAATTTCACTTTTCAATATACATATCATGGCCAATTGGATCACATCTAAGGATTCAAAACAAACATACTAATTTGGTTATATCTTAGATGAAAAAAGCATGCAAAGAAATCTCAACAGTTTGTATATATCTCAGATGAATTTCCCTTTTCAATATAAATATCATGGCCAATAGGATCACATATTGATAGAAAAATAAAAGGATGCAAAACAATTGAGATAGAGCAATATTTAGAGTAGACAAGTGATCATTCCAGAGGCAAAAGTATGGCAGATATCCTAGGTGTTGTTTTATGATGAAGGCCATGGGACCTCTCAATGTGATTCTTTTTAGCCATTTGTTGGGAATACGCCTCAATGTCAGGTCCAAGTACATGATTACACACTGGTAGAGTTTTGTGGGAAAGGATTTCCGCACAGTTGTACAGTTGGCACCATTTGTGTACTTCCCATTTATGACACAATCACAAGAGGACATGGATCCCATTATGCTATATTGGAAGCCTAATATTTGAAACCAAAATTGTTGAAATTGATAGCCACATCAAAGAATTGAGAGAGAATATCAGCAATTTCAACACTACCAAAGACCTGCATTGCAGATAAAATCATGCTTGAAGCTGCATATTCAGGTCAGACCAAATGGAATAACAAGGGTGGCCATAACAAGAAAACAAATCAACCAAACCATAAAAAACACATCAATATCCATCAAGCTCACCCCACAACCCCAATTCCCACCTCCCTTACAGCTCAAATTTATCCCCTCATGCTTCATCAAGTACATCTTACCACCCGTCATTTGGCCCTTATAGTTTGTCAGGTGCATATTACCACCAAAATGATGACACTGATGGGGGATCAACCTCATATTATCTGGCTCACCTTACCACCAACCATATTATTAGACCAGACCAAAGTCATACCCCATGTGGCAACCATATCACCTCATCATCCGAGTTATGTCAATACATTTGAAGGTGGATTATGGCCAATAGTGTGTGATTGAGAAAGGAATTGGATAAATTTGTGTTTTGCCTACATTAAATGATCACCCAATTAATATGATCATTATGAGACAAGCTGACAGATAGAGATTTGATGGCCAGATAGATATTTTATGGCCAATGGATTTTTGCAAAGAATTTGATACATGTATTTTGTTGGATACATTAAAAGCAGGACTGGGGGACCACATTACAATAGCTGTAGCGTAGCGTAATGTTAGCTTTTGTCACTACGCTAACACAAAGTTACTGTTAGCTGAAGATTTTTTGAGCTAACGCTAAAACAAATTTGTTAGAAAAGAAAATAGCGGGTAGCGTAGCGTTAGCCACATCAAAAAAAAAAGTTAACACTACAGAAATTTCCTGTTAGCTGATTTTTAGCGGTGTTAGCTGGAACAAACAATACGCTAACTGTAAGCGTAGTGTTCTTTTTTCAGCTATGCTAACTGTTAGCGTAGCACTCTGTTCAGCTACGCTAACTGTTAGCGTAGCGCTCTTTTCAGCTACACTAACTGTTAGCATAGCCCTCTTTTCAGCCACACTAACTGTTAGCGTAGCGCTGTTTTCAGCTACACTAACTGTTAGCATAGAATTCTTTTCAGCTACACTAACTGTTAGCGTAGTGCCCTTTTTCAGTGCACTAAATGTTAGTTTAGCGCTACAGTAACTGTTAGTTTAGTGCTATACTTGTGGGAGTATAGCAATCATTTTTTTCTTGAGTTGTTGATTCTTTCAAATTAATATTTTCATGAATCCTGTTGAAGCATTTCTTTTCCAGCTTTACTTGCTTCCTTTGAGTTAAATAAGCATTTCTTCTCATTCTCTGATGGGCATTCTGATTACTGTTCTGGGCAATGTCCATATGATTAAAATGTGTTATTCAATTGAAATTTGTCCAGGCAGTAACCATATTTCCCAAAGCAATGAAAGACATGCATATCCAAACATTGGAAAGAGAAAAAATGGAAAAGAAATGAACAATTTTTTTTTGAAAAAAAAAAAAATTAACAATAGAAATTAAAAGAAAAAAAAAACACAAATAAGCTGTTTTGATTGATGTAGTTGCACACGTACAGGAGTTAAAACAGAATTTTGATTGATTTACTTGTGAAAGTTGAGATTTTTGATTGCTTGATTTGCACAAGTACAGGATCTATAATTGGGCAGAGTGGACCAGCTTTGACCTCAGACAGTGGAATTTTTCACTCCTGCTATATTATAAGTAACTGCAAACATACCTAATCAATTTCACCCTCATTACAAATCCTACTCACCAATGAGGGTTTCACTGATTAGGCATGTTGCAGTTACTTATAGTATAGCAGGAGTGATAAATTCCACTGTCTGAGGTCAAAGCTGGTCCACTCTGCCCAATTATAGATCCTGTACTTGTGCAATTCAAGCAATCAAAAATCTCAACTTTCACAAGTAAATCTATCAAAATGCTGTTTTAACTCCTGTACTTGTGCAACTACAGCAATCAAAACAGATTATTTCTGTTTTTTTTAAAAACATTTCTATTGTTTTTTTTGTTTTTTTTTCAATTGTTTGTTTCTTTTCCATTCTTTCTCTTTCCAATGTTTGGATATGCATTTCTTTCATTGCTTTGGGAAATATGCTTACTGCCTGGACAAATTTCAATTGAATAACACATTTTAATCATATGGAAATTGCCCAGAACAGTAATCAGAATGCCCATCAGAGAATGAGAAGAAATGCTTATTTAACTCAAAGGAAGCAAGTAAAGCTGGAAAAGAAATTCTTCAACAGGATTCATGAACATATTAATTTAAAATAATCACAGCCTCAATGCAAGGCAATTTGTGCAAGGGAAAAACTTTCAACGTTCCCACATCATTTTCTTTGCCCAAGCACACCACCACAACTATTGGTAAAACAAGCAGGGATGTAATCCACCCAAAAAATTATGTTCAGACTGTTCACTCAGCTGGCTGTGGGCCAACACTTTGCACTATTTGAGCATAGTGTAGTGGGAAAAAATTAAGCTAACAGCTAAAATTTAGCAGGAAAAAATTCAGCTAACAGCTAACATTTAGTGGAAAAAAATCAGCTAACAGCTAACATTTAGTGGGAAAAAATTCAGCTAACATCTAACATTTAGCGTAGAGTAGCGTAGATCCGATGCCGCTACGCTAATGGGAACTCCAATATGTGTTAGTGGAAAAAAAATTACGCTACTTGTTAGCATAGCGGTTATTTTCCAAAGCTAACACTACAAAAAAATTGGCTGAAAAATTTCTCACTACGCTAACTGTTAGCTTAGCAGAGTGTAGCTCCAGCTAACACTACAAATTTTCTGGCAAAGAAAATAACCGCTACACTAACAGTTAGAGGTCAAATAGTGTAGCTTAGTGTAGCGGCCCACTGTTGACCATGAGCTGTCAAAACCGCCGGTAAGTTGAAGGGGATACCACACTGCCAGCATAATTGCCTAGGTTGAGTTCATCCCAGTTGAACTAGGATGAAAATAACCAATTTAAAGTAGGTTGACATCAACCAATGAAATATAAAACCAAGGGGGGTCCCTTGGATTTATATTTCATCAATTGATTCCAACCAAGTTTAAATTGGGTGAGTGCATCCCAGTTTAACTGGGATGACTTCATCCTAGGCAATTATGCTGGCAGTGCCAGGGGGTAGAAGTGGTATCATTTTCCTCTGCGGATGTGGCCAATCCAAGTGAGATGGCAGGAGGCATCCTCATATGTCAGGATGCCTCTGACCATGTAGTCTCTGCAAGCCAAATCAAGAAAGTTGAACAATTGAATCTTGAATCGGCACAAGCAATGGGTTGTGCAATGGCTGACTGGCATAAGCTGAGAGGTTTTGGTTGGCCAAAAACCCTGTTCCTTCTCAGCCACACAGAGCCTGAGGATTCTGTCACACAGCCAGGGTTTGTATAAGAGTTTTGAGGTGGTTGGTGTGGCGAGGCATAGGAAAGGATGTGGATGGAAACAGTGAGAGGTGGGGATGGAATAAAGGAACACACTCCAAATGCCATCATTTTAGATAAGCCATTCCTACTTCCCGTGTCCTCCAGATCAAACATTTTAGCCTGGAGTTGGGTGGTCTACAGTCTAATTTCAAGATGTTTGCCGGCTTGGAATCCAAACATGGTTCTTGTCTTGGTCAACCTGAGAAAAATGTGTGGTTTCCAAGCCGCCTGGAAACCACACATGGTTCTCAGGTTGACTGCAGTGGTGATCAGTCACCACTGGAGGGGATCCTTTTGGGAGTATCTGTTAATGTTTATGATGTGATTTCTACTAAGGCTGTGTTATCGGACACATCTTTGATCAGTAGTCCTTAGTGGGATTGGATCACATCATGACATTTGTATTAATTGATCTGTTATTAATATTAATAAAGTTATTAACTTATAATGATGTCATTTATTATTGCTACATCTTATAAGTATTAATTATTATAATATTAATAAGGTCTTTTATTAATAAGATATTGAAGTACATATCTTATACGTGAAATATTCCAATGTTAAGGAATGTGGGCGTAATCAGAAGGGAAAGAGTGACATCTGTTACTCTGGATTTTCACGTGATAGGAGGGCAAAGGGCCTACAAGTTATGTATCTTGTATAACAGGAGTACATAGCTTAACCAGAATTATTCATGAGTTATTAATGAATATATTATTAAATTATTTATATTAATTATTGTAATTAATGTACTTTAATAATAATAGTAAATTAATAATAATAATGAATGTATAATAATAATAATAAGAATAGTAATTATTATTAGAGATAATAATAATTAATAATATTTGCAGTTACGTGGTACATGTCAGGTACTGTGATATGCACTCAGTGGCTGACATAGGTAGCGCTTCATGTCCATCCAGTATCCAGAGCTTTCCCACTCCTGAATTTCTTCATCAACTATGTGTGTTGCAAAAGATTGGAAGCAGGGCCTAACTAATGGCTCATCCTCATCAAAATCTGGAGTGTTGCTATAGTACTCTTCGTCATCAAGTCCTAAAGGTCGTCTTGAAAGTCCATCTGGCATTGTGAAAGTTTTTCCGGGTTTATGCACCATATCAAAGGAAAAAATTGTATAAATGCCACCCATCGAGTCATTGGAGCATTGGGCAATGAACAAGAGTTGATCATCTCAATCAAAGATCTGGCATCTACTTGCAACTCAAAATGCTGACCCCAAAGGACTGTTGTAGCTTCTTAAGAATCCGAGCCACTCCGCAAAGCTCTAGCTTTGGTTGAGAGTATCTTGATTCTACAGGTGAGAACACAATAGATACATATAGCACTGGTCTATTCAATCCTGTCTCTAAGTCTTGCTCTAAGCTTGCTGACTCAGTACGGCTCTGCAGCAATGAAACTTGAATCTACTGCTAAGATAATAAGGCCTGCATCCTCTGAATAATCTAATTTCTTGAGCACAATATCTTCCCCGACTTTAATGTTTTAGCTTCAGAATTCCTCTTCA